>VBSM01002223.1:15349739-15409002 GCA_008086735.1 Cheirogaleus medius | reverse complement strand
AAATGAAAAGAAAAAAAAAGAGAAATCAACAAGATTGACAAACCTTTAGCTGGACCAACAAAAGAACAAAGAGAGAAGACACAAATAAAGTGTTTGGTTCAGAGCAACACACAGGTAGTGAGTGGCAGAGCCTGGGGTGACTTTGGAGTCTCTCACTGGGCTAAGCCAGCCGGGGTCCCCTTTGTATGGTGACACTTCCCATGTAGCAGCCCAGGGGAAGCCATGACTCTCAGAGTTGCTGCTACTCTTTTCTCTGCCTAGGTCATAGTGACATTGCCAAACTTATCCCCACCCCACCCTACCTCCCTCCTAGACAGCCCCAATGACCAGGGCTTGCAAGCACCTGCCCTCATCACCCGTACCTGGGACCCCTCACTTCCTTTTACCCACTCACGGTGCACAGTTCCTGCCAGCAGTGTGGGATAGGAAGGCCCCTCTTCTGGGCAGCCCCTGAGGGGACTTCAGCAAGAGAAGAAGAACAGCTGCCACATTTTAGAGCCCTCTCCCCACCCCCAGCACCACCAACCTGCCTTTTCCCACCCTATTGTCCCCCACTCAAAACCCGAGGGGCAGACAGGTCAACCATCGGTCCCAAAGCATTTCAGCTGAGGCAAGACCCATCCATGGTGGGCGTGTTAGCTTCCTAAGCTGCTGTAACAACTTACCACAAACCTGGTGGCATGAAACGACATGAATGTATCATCTACACAGCTCTGGAGGTCAGAAAAGCAAAATAGGCCCCACTGGACTAAAAGCAAGGTGTGGTCAGGGCTGCATTTCTTTCTGGAGGCTCTGGGGACAACCCATTCCCTTACCTTCTCCAGTTTCTAGAGGCTGCTCTCCTTCCCTGGCTGTGGCCACTTCCTCCATCTTCAAAGCCAGCAAAAGTGTGCCAAGACCTTCCCGTGCTGCCGCCTCTCTGCTCTCTCACGCCTGCCTCTCTTCCACTTATAAGGGCCCGTGATTACATTGAGTCCACCTGGGTGATCCCCTGATTCCAAACTGATTAGTAAACCTAATTCCATCTGCAACTGTAATTCCCCTTTGCTGTGTAACGTAACATAGTCACAGGTTCTGGGGAGTAGGATACGAACATTTGGGGGGGCCGTTATTCTGCCTTCCGCAGTGGGGAACTTCAGACCCTATGGGCGAGATGTTTGGAGCTGGTGCCCTTAAAACCCTCTGCAGTTCCAGCTTCAACCTGGGGCCTCAAGCACTGGCCACCTGGGTTTGCTGCCGTGTGAGGCTCTGACCAGCACGGGCCTTGAGGGCCCCCAAGAAATCAGAGACCCTAAAGGAATGCGTGGCTTGCTCACGCCGCACATCTCTTTAATGTTCACAGGTTGAAGCTGGCACTGAGAGAAGAGCACAGCGAGCGGAGCGTCCTTTGTCAGCTTTTCTGTCTGTCACAAGGAAGGCCTGTGCCGGAACCCGGCGCCTTCCGGACTCGCGGTGAGAAGCCGCGGCCCGTACTGGAGGAAACAGAGCCACAGACAGCGGGAAAATCGCGACCACTGGTGTCAAAGGGACGCCAGCTTCCATCCAAGCGCTGCCACTCATCAACTGCGCCATCTAGGGCGAGCAGCGCTTCACCAGGCAGGACCCACGGCGTCGCCACAGTGCCCCCTGCCGGCCGGGCGCCCTCACGTGCGCACTCCGCCTGGGAGCGCACCCTCCCCCTGCAGCGCAGCGGGGCGCACACCTGGGCCTACACCTGGGCGCGCAAGGCGGCATCTGCGGCGCTCACCCTGGACCTGACCCTTCCCGCCTCGCTCAAGAGGGAAGGCTGGAAAAGCCGAGACAGTGTGTCAGCCCTGTCCCACCCCCAGGTGGCCTGTGCTGGCCCCAGGGTAGAGCAAGACCTTGTCACCTGGGAAGAAAAGCTGCCTGGAGCTCTCCAACAGATTTGTTGGGGTGGAAGATGGAGGGAGGGAGGGAGTTGGATTTCTTAACCAGTTTTCATCTGGATAACTCCAGAGCCAAACAGCTTTGTGAGCCTCTAGGGACCCCTGAACCTGCGTCCATCAACTGGACGTGAAGAGGGGAGTCCAGTAGCAACTACGCTCATTCTAAAATCAAATGCTGTTATTTTCCAGACATGGTAATATGTGTCTTATGAGCTATTAATTCATCCATCAAATATTTATTGAGCTTCTATTCTGTGCCAGGTCATGTGCTAAGGGTCTGAGATGCAGAGGTAATGAACACTCACACACTCCTGCCCCCTCCATCTGCATTATTGTTTGACATAGCACAGATTACCAGCGAAAATACTATATATTTTATTTTTCTTATTTCATTGCCTGTTACCACATACGTGCAAATGCACACCCACACACATGCACACAGACACACATTTTTGCCTGTTTTGTTCATGGTTGTATCCCTGGAACTTAGGAAAGTTGAGTTACACATAGTAAGTGCCCAGTTAATATTTATTAACTCAAGGAGCTCACAATTTAATAACCTGATTTGTGCCTCAAAACTCCCTAAAATGAGATTATATTCTCCATTTTGCAGAAGGCTGAAGATGAGGAGGTTGAGTGGCTTGCACAGAGTGATTTAACTTCTGGTGGTGGAGTTGGGGGAGAAACTCAGGTCTATTGATGCTAAACCCTGTGCTCTGTGTGCTCCCCATGCCCCCAGGTGATAATTACTGAATAAATCAGAGAAGAGAAATCGCTTTGTCAGCATTGTTTTTAGTTTTATTAATCTTGAGCAATGAACTAACATAGAGAAAGTCATGTGGCAAAATGACAGACTACATCTGCTCAAGAATCCCTCCCAGATCATTACATATAAAAATGACAAATGAAATAGTTTTAGCCATTTATTATTTATTTATTTAAAGTTCCACTGAGATAGGAATAAAGTAAGGGAAACAAAGGGTGGAAATCATGTTGAAATCAAAATTTCATACAAGTGAGCTGATTTTTTTCCTAAAGGCATCTGCTGATCCCTGGTAGCCTAGAGCCTCAGTGACACTGAGCTGTGCTGGGCACAAAAGACAAAAGAAGGAGGGGAGTGGGAAGGGAAAGAGGGGGGGAAGAGTTCTGATCAGAGACCCCTGCATAAAGCCAGGAATCCCAAAAGTGGGTAACCACAGAACGAAAGAAGTAAAACATTCCCCTAAGAAATCCTTTACCACCTAGTCAGCTGCAACGGGGACAAGAATTTACACTCCCTGTGAAAATTGAAGGACCCCACCAAGCAGAAATTTTAGTTTAAAGTGACCTGACGTTGGCAGTGCTTCCTGGTACCTAGCATAAGCAAATATAAGTTCTCTTTGAAATATTTAAGCTGAGGCCTTAAAGATTTCTCAGAGATAGTTACAAGGAGCATGACTTCATAATTAAAAGTCACAAAACCTGTGAATAAATGAAGTGCTGTGAGACAGTTTCCATACTCAGTAATGGAAGGTGGGTGGATCAGACCATCTCTCCCCCTGAGAAAAATAGGAAATCTTGACATCACCAACAAGTAAACAAGCCAGTAAGAAATTGTGGGAAAGAGAGGGAATCTCAGAGAAGTCAGCCCAGAATCTGAAGCCATTTTGATCATGGGATATCAAAAAGAGACCAGCGGGCCAGGTGCTCATACCTGTCCTAGCACTCTGGGAGGCCTAGGTGGAGGATCACTTGAGCTCAGGAGTTCAAGGACCAGCCTGAGCAAGAGTGAGACCCCCATCTCTACTAAATATAGAAAAAAAAATTAGCTGGGCAACTAAAAATAGAAAAAATAGCAGGGTGTGGTGACTCACACCTGTAGTCCCAGCTACTTAGGAGGCTGAAGCGGGAGGATCGCTTGAGCTCAAGAGTTTGAGGTTGCTGTGAGCTAGACTGACACCACAGCACCACTGTAGCCTGGACAACAAGAGGGAGACTCTGTCTCAAAAAAGAAAAAAGAGACCAGCCCTCAAAGTTGAACTGAAGACCATCTTCAAAATCATGCCAATCCCTAATTACAATAAGATGACCTGGGATAACTAGTGCTTCTAGTCTAGTTGCCTACAGAAAAAGCAATCCTTTTCAAATGTAGATACGATGATCCAGAACCTCAAATTACCTCTCAAATTTGTTATATAGACTGCCTAGCATTTAATCAAAAATAGCCAGGGATAACAGAGGATAAGATATTAGCAAAGGTCAAGATAATCAGTAAAGTGTAGAAATGGACCAGGAAGCATCCAGGATTTGAAGTTATCAGAAACAAACCTCATGTGGCTGTAATTAATTGGTTTAAGACATATAACAGAATTTCAGCAGAGAATGAGAAAATATAAAAAGTGTTTAAAATATAAACCCTAAAACTTAAAAAAATGACAATTATAAACACAATAAAGTAGTTTAAGAGGAGTTTGAATTTAAATGAAGAAAAAATTAGTGAATTGGGAGATGGAACAGAAGAAAATATACACACCAAGTCACAGGAAGACAAATAATTGGAAAATAAAGAAGGAATGTAAAAGGTATCCAGGATGTGATTTTTTAAACCTAGCACATTTTTAATTAGCAATCCTAGAAGGAAAGGAGAAGAGGGAATGGGGCATAAGTACAATTTGAAAAGATAAAAAAATTTTCAAAAACTTAAGCAGCATTATAATTCCCAAAAAGAATTTTAAAAAACACCAAGTCTAAGCACATTGCATCAAACTAATGAAAATAAAGACAGAAAAATCTGAAAGCATTCAGAAAAAAAAAATCTTTAAAGGAGCAACATTAAGACTGATAACCAACTTTATAACAGAAACAATGGAAGCCAGGAAACAAAGGAATGGCACGTTAAAATAGCTGCCAAACTAGAATTCTATACCCAGTGAAAACATCCTCCGAAAAATGAAGGAGAAATAAAGAGCTTTAAAGACAAACAGCACTGAGAAACTCATTATCAGACGAAATTTTTAAAAGGGCATTCTAATGAAAAATTTGCCCACAAAGAAAACCAGGTGCAGACAATATGCCAATGAATTCTTCCACACATTTAAGGAAGAAACACTAATAACACTCATCCTACACAAGATCTTCCAAAGCATAGGAAAATACGCAGTAAAATCAGTTATGTACCACATTAACAGAAAAAAAGAAGAAAAGTCAATCTGCTCATTAACATTTAGAGAAAATTTTTAAGATAGAAATAAACAATATGCTATATTCATAAATTGGAATATTCAATATCAAAAGATGTTAGTTCTCCTCTAATAGATCTATGCAATCCAATGCTAAAAATCACATAGGTGCTGACACACAACTTGTATGGACCTCAAGGGAAGTATGCTGACTTTTAAAAAAAATCCAACTTCAAAAGGTTACATTTAAAATTTAAAAGGAATCACATAGTATGTAACCTTTAGAAGTTGGCTTTATTCTTGAAATAATGAAGTTATAAAGATAGAAAACAGGCTAATGGTTGCCTGGGATTTGTGTTAGGAGGTTTGGGAGATAGCCAGTGCAATACGGCAAGAAAAAGCAACTAAAGGGTAAGGATTGGGAAGGAAGAAGTAAATCTGTCATTAGTTACAGATAACAGGATTGCATGCATAAAAAGTTAACAAAAACAGGTAAAGCACTAAGGCCAATGAAAGAATTCATCAAGGTCACTGCCTGCAAAGTCACTATAAAAAAACTCAATTGGGCCATGTGCAGTGGCTCACTCCTGTAATCCTAGCACTCCGGGAGACCAAGGCAGGAGGTCTGTTTGAGGTTGGGAGTTCGAGACCAGCCTGAGAAACAGTGAGACCCTATCTCTACAAAAAGTAGAAAAAATAGCCAGGTGTGGTGGTGCGCACCTGTGGCCCCAGCTACTAGGAGTTTGAGGTTGCAGTGAGCTGTGATGATGCCGCTGCACTCTAGCCTGGGCAACAGAGCGAGAACTTGTCTCAAAAAAAAAAAAAAGTCAATTGTATTTCTGTATGCCAACAGCAAACACCAAGAAAATAAAATTTTTCTGAAAAAACTGGTTAGCCTGATTAGCCTGGGCTGTGGGACAAAGTACCACAGACTGTGTGGCTTTAACAACAGAAATTTAGTGTCTCACAGTTCTGGGGGTGAGAAGTGCGAGATCAAGGCAGGGTTGGTACCTTCTGAGGGCTGTGAGGGAGAATCTGCTCCAGGCCTCTTGTCCCACTCCTAGTGGTTGCTGGTAATCTGCCACGTTCCGTGGCCTGTAGAGGCATCACCCCAATCTCTGCCTTCATGTTCACTGTGGCGTTTTCACTGTGTGCACATTTCTCCTTCTTATACTATTGGATCCTGCCCTACTCCAGAATGACTTCGTCTTAACTAATTACACCTGTAGCAACTTTATTTTCAAATGGGAGCACATTCTGGGGTACAGGAGGTCAGGACTTCAATATATGAATTGTTGGGGGACACAAGGCTACCACCACGGTGAGGGGAGGATCAGGACGGCCCCTCTACGAGGGCAGCCCAGACTTTCCACAGATGGCTTTTTTGACATAAATTCCAGGACGCCAAGCAGAGTTAGAGAAAGTGTTACGAGACCTGGGTGGCTTTTCTCTGGAAAATTCCAAGCTCTGGAAACAAATTAGGATGTTTACAAAGCATGTCGCACGATGTTCTCCAAGTGTTACATGACAAGTGCCCAGATCCATAGACACTCTCAGTTTCTTCCCAAAGCCTCAGTCTGTGAGGCCAAAGGCACGGGCTGGGCCTCTCTGGGATGAGCCACTGAACCTACTTCACCTGCCAGCTGGGGAGAGTGAGGCCAACCTCACAGACACAGGGAAGTGCCTCTCGTAGCAGCCCCAGCGCCCGCGCCCACCTGGCTTCCGAGGGGCACACAGGCCCCCCAACTCCCCATCCCTGCTGCTCCTGAAACCCCACACCAGGGCCTTCCCATGGCAAGTGGTTGTCAGCTGGTCACCACAGGGGACAGGCAAGGCCCCCTCCTTGACCAGGAGGGGCTCGAGACCCTTGGAGCCTGCATGACTGGGCATCCTGACCCTCCCTGCCCCACCATCTAGCACTAAACTCCTCCTGTCCGGAAACCTCCTGGGGCCCCACCCTCCTCTCTGATCTCTGGCGTCTGCCTCGACTCCCTCAGGACAAGGGGCATGCTGACCCCTTTCCCACAAAGGTCCTTCTTCCCAGCCTGTGACATCCTTCCAGCACACTCTGGGGTGCCCCTGAGTCTCACACGGGATTCTTGAGAGGGAAGAGGGTCACTGATTTTACCAGAAGTAGGACCCACAAGAGGAGAATCACATGCAGCTATTCCCTGGGGGAGCCACCACCCTTCACACCCACTGTCACAACATGCTTGACATGGCCCGAGGCAGACCAATGACAAGCCCTTCCTGGGCCTTTTTGCTGGAATTACTGGGATGATAGGGGTTTTTTTAACCCCCTATGGGGCAAGTTAAGGATCTATGTCATGTACAGATAGGATAAAATAGAGATAGCAACACCTTCACTGGTCATCCCGGAGATAAAACAGGTCTTATAGGTAAAGTGCCCAGAGCAGAACATGAGTAAATACTGACTGTTCTTGTTGCTGATTGTCAAGTGATGATAGGAATGTATGGAAAGCATCCATAAACCATCCGAGTCAGCAGAGATGGATTTCCCATGAAGCCAACATAGCTCGAGCTTCGGAGCCCTCGCCGGCACCACCTGTCCGAGGCCCTGTGTTGAATTCTGTTTGTAACTTTGTTCCTTTTTCACCAAGAAGACAATACCCCACAATAATTGTATAATAAGCTTCATGTCCCCAAAACTTGTACCCCATCCCCTATGTCAGACATGGGATACAAAAGAAATAGAGATTTTTTAATCAATAAAATGCGGAGGGTGAACCAAATACTATTTAGCTTCCTTCTTTTTATCTTTTTCTTGCTACTGCAACAGTGGTATGTTTAGCTTCCTTCTAAGGCTAAAGTCTTGTCTGTCTGTGACCCTGATGCAACAAATCATTGTTTCCCAATTGGACTAGGACTAGATTCAAGCCTTTAAATAAATTTGAAAGCTTGTCCTTAAAACAGAAATTATCATTTTACCCTAAGCAGAAGCCAGGAAGAAATTCAAAGTGCCTACATTTCCATTAATGAGTAAGTTCAGTTCTCCCAGGAAAAAACAATGAGCAAGTACCTTTCCCAGGGCAAAAGGAAAGGAAGGCTGGCCCAGCAGCTCCCCAAGGGGGAAGCCAGAGCCCACAGCCAGAAAAGAAGTCACTTATAGAAGAACCCAGAGCTGGGAGGGAGGGACAGGACTCACAGAAGACTGTGCACTAGCTTCTTAAACCTAGCCTACTTGGGGAGCAGGGGAGAGCCGTGCAATAGAGATAAATAAATAGCAAAGTCACTGGCATACACAGGAAGATTATGTGCTAAAGCCTGCTTTTCCTGGTGGGAATTTCTTGAGGCCACAGGAAGTTATGAAACTGTCTTCAGTCAGCCAGCCAGTCAGTTAGTCAATCAATAAACTTTCCATATGTTTATGTTTGAGGCGCCAGGCTGGGCCCTGGAGATGGAGAGGAAAGCAGAGCATTGCACTTGACATGACTATAAAAGGTCTGTGCAATGGCTGAGGCCGTGACAGATGGACAGCACAGACCTCTGGAAGGGGACACTAAACAGGGAGTCTCTGCCTAGCCCAGGTGCCATCTGTAATGACACCTAACATCTTTAACTTGGGCGTCGTGCAGATGACAAAGGGCGTGTTGAGAATGCCAAGAACAACAGCTCTGAAATGGGGCCACCCTCCTCCCAGCTGGAGGGAGGTGCTGTGACTTCCTCCATCAGCGTCAGCTCCCAGCACACAGGAGAGACGGGTAAAGATGTGTTTTTCCACGCCAGGCCTCCTGCCTTGACTGTCGGCTTCTGGAATGCTCTGCATGTCCTGATTTCTCCAGCCGTCCCTGTGGAAGGCTTCGCTCCCTTCTAAGTGCCTGCAATGTGTGGTGTCACAAGGTACCAGCTGACGGGGCTGGCTGTGTGCCCTGCAAGCCTGGTCTGTCCAGCCCGCACCTGAATGCTCCTGTTGCGTCATCTTCCCTGGAGGGCACAGAGCCGTGACCTCCCCCAGCAGCAGCAGCAGCTATGGGCATTCTGTGTCACCCGCTCATGCTCAAGGCTCTGTGGCCACCCACACTTTAATAGGGTCCCCAGGACAGGGGCCTTAAGTCTTCTTGGAGGGGTTGGGGATGTTTGCAGAGAATGTTCTAGTTGAATTGCATCTTGAGAAAGAAATCCTAATGCCTTCAGTGCACACACACACAAAAAGAGCAGTGGGAGGGCGGTATTCTAGATAGAAAAAAAGTGGGGAGGCATGAGAAAACGTGAGAAGGTCTGGCAGGTGCTTGTAAGAAGACGAAGCAAGACAGGTGAGGCTTTCGAGAGGAGCAGTTGCAGGCAGGACTTATGAGACCCGGTGCCCAAAGGGACATGGGCTGAGCAGGGAGGAGTGAGGAGAGGACCCAAGCTCCTGGGCTGCCCCATGACAGCTTCCCTCTGTAAAGTAGGGTTTGCATCCAAGTGCAATTCACGAGTTTGCTGTAATATTAGCTATTGTCATCCAACTGTGTTCATTTGCTGTACTAAGCTACACACGTTCCCATTAACACAGCTAAACTCTCATTTTCCTTTTCTTAAGGCTGAGTTTAAAAACACATGGAGAAGGTAGCCCCTTCCATGGGTTAATGTGCAGGGTGCTGAGATGTGCCACTAGCTGGTCACTAGGTCCCTGAAATTTCACGCTTTGGATCATGTGCACGACTGTCTCCCATTAAAATACAAATGTTGTGGCCCAGGATACTGACCTGCTTCTAACCTTGTAGAGTTTATGCCATCTGAGCTGATCTGGGGAAGGAGGAAAAGCAAATGGTTCATCCAGGTGAGGAGTGTGTGGACCGGCCTGGAGTTCATTGAGCAGTTCGGTGAATCAGCCTCAGGCCATACCAGGGCAACCCAGGGAGCTGCAAACAGCCAGAGTGACTTGCTTCAGTGCTGGAGGAAGTTCCCAGAACTTTATTGTCAGGGCAGAAGCCTAGTTGGAGGATTGAACTTTGGAGGTCCAAGGTTCAAACCTTTGGGTTTGATAGAGATGAGCTCTGCCTTTTCTAGCAGAGATGGCATTTGGGGCCTCGGGGAGGGATTCATTTTTATGCAAGAGGCTTGGGAACATGGCGTTTGCCAGGCTGAGAAATGGGCCCAAATAGAAACCTAGGAAAATGCATACACATTGGCAACTGTTTGCTGATTGCTGTGTGTGTTTGTTTATAAATATCCAGCTCTTTCGAAAAGAACATGAGGCATCTCACAAAACTGACATGTAATGTTAATGAAAATTTTTTTAAAAGCTCTGAGAATTAAACTTAACTCTGGCTAAGCTTTAACTCTTAAACTCTCTGGGTTAAGCTTTCAATTTTGCTGTGCACTTCTTGCAGTCAGGGCAAACAGAGGCACACCCTAAGTTTCCTAATTCTCATTACCACAACACCTCACAAAATCCTCCCTCTGGCCTCCTTCCTCACTCCCTGGATAAGGTCCTCAAAGCTTCAGCGAGCATCTGTGGTCTGCCAGGCCTAAGGCAAGGAACAGAGAGCCGTCCTCAAAGGGCTGCCAGCCAAGGGCAGTGTTTTTCAAACTCTTAATGACATCCCACTTCACGGGGCATGCAATCGAGTGAGTGAGCCACACCCAACAATTTACAAAATGGAACAGGACGGGATGGAACGCAGCACAGGGCACCATCCTAGTTGGGAAGGGTGGGCATGGATCCTTCCAGACTGATTTCAGTTTTAGGTTTGGATGTGAGTCCTGGGTTGCAAGCACCGCAGGGGGCATGGTCAAAAAAGTTTGAAAAACACGGGTCCAGTAGAGGAGATGGTGGGTGGAGGAGAGGGAGCCCACGGACTGCCTGGGTACCCCTCACACTCCTCATGAGAGATCGTGCCATGGTTTCCACATGACCATGCTAGGTTCAGTTTCTAAAGCAACATCTTCGGACTTTTCTTCTTAATTCCCATCAATACCCTTAGACAAGTAGACTCCAGCCAGAGGGTAAAAAACTCCTCTCAACCCAACTTGCCGTGTTGTATGTTAATAACACTCTTACCAATTCCAGCACCCAGATCGCCAGAAAATAAAAACCATTTCACGTGGCAGGAGAATAAAATGGAGAGAGCTCAGAGGATGGCCTAGTTGAGAGCAGATGTGGCCACGCGGCAGGCGTCCTTGCAGGAGGACAGAGACACCTGGGCCTCATGTCTGCAGCATGTGGAGTGCCAGCAAAGGGGAGACGTGGCTCTCGGCAGAGGAGCCAGAGCATGAGGGGGTTGGCCTTGACCTCCACGAGAGGAAGGGGCCTACTCACCCTTTCCACTGCCATTTTCCCCAGCACAACTGGAAAGGAGAAGGGCTGTGGAGTTTGCAAACTCTAAGCTTTTTTTAAAAGCACAAGTATCCTGCAATGAGTAAATAATTCCATGGCTTCAGAGCAAAGCAAATGCCACAAGCTTGGTGCTGGGAACACCCTGATTCTGTCTTCCAGGAGGGAGCCTGGGGTCTGGGGGGCACATTTCAAGAGGTGGAAGTGGGAAGGTGCTCCCTGGGGCTGATTTGCAGGGACCTGTGAGCCCTGAGCCCTCAGGCCTGGCTGGTTCTTCCCAGAAGGACAGGGAGCCAGCCAGGGAGGGACCTGCAGCCCCCAGCCGGGGTGTACAACAGTGGCCAGAGGGCTCCCTCTTAGCAGAAAGGGGCTCAGCTGACATCTCCCGGCCAGACAATGGGCCCATCACCAACAGCAGCATTGGGCAACAGCAGGGCATTGTTAAGACCAAGGATTTAGAGCTCTAGGCTAGACGGCCAGCTTTGAATCCTGACTTGGACCTCAGCTGTGTGAGTCGGGAAGGTTACTTCACCTCTCTGTGTCTGTTTCCTCATCTGTAAAATGGGGGTGATAATACAGGTCCGCATTGTTTACAATTCCTTGTTTACAATTCTAAAATCCAAAAAGTTCTGCAGAAATGATATATAAATATATGCATATATACATATATATATACCCAGATGCTCTTTGACTTACCTTAGAGTTATATCCTTTTAAACCCATAAGTTAAAAATATATCATAGGTTGAAACAAATATCATAGGTTGAAAATGTATTTAATACGGATAACCTACCACTGTGCTCAGAGCACTCACATGGGCTACACTTGGGCAGAGTCATCCGGCAACATGGTACCCTGCAGAGTGTCAATTGTTTACCTTCATGATCACCTGAGTGACTGGGAGCTGCGGCTCAATGCTGCCGTCCAGCACCACAGAAAGTCTTGTACCATGCAAGGCTGGCGCGGGAAAAGATCAAAATTCAAAATTAAAAGTACAATTTCTACTGAATGCATATGGTTTTCACACAATCATAAAGTTGAAAAATTAGAAGTCAAACCATGGTAAGTTGAGGACCACCTGTATTGACAAAAAAAAAAAAAAAAATTTAAGGCAAATAGCCAAATGGAAAAAACTGGCAAAAGGAAGGCAGCTATATCTGCAGAGATTTCTAGTTGCTTACTCCAATTACCATCCCCTAACCCTATTCTCTTCAGTAATAGAATCCTGATTTTACTGAGGGTAACCATTTGCCTGACTCAAAGACTCAAAGTTTCTCAGCCTCCCTTGCAGCTAGTTGTAGCCATGTAAGTTCTGACCCCATATACACAAGCAGAAGCATCTGGTTTTTCTGCCGTATGCAGCTGAACCTAATCTAGTTAACATAGCAATTCACAGAGTAATTGCTATGTTTGTCATCCAAATGACAAACATAAAATAGAATTCAAATTTGTTAGTAGTTAGAAAAATGCAAATAAACAACATAGCACTTTATACCCATCAAACTGATTAAAAATAGAATGTGTTAATATGTATTGTGGGCAAAGATTCAGGGAAAGAGGTTCTCTAGTACACTGTTGCTGAAACAAGAATTGTTATGACATCTTTGGAAAGCACCAAACCTGGCAGCACCTACAAAATTAAATTCCATATATTCTTCAATCCAGCAGTCCCATTCTGGGGACTCTAATTCAGAGTAGTAAAAGAATTCATGTGCATGTAGGCTATATTTGCATGGATATGAACTATAGCAATGTTTATACTGGCAAATAGAAAAGAAAGTGAATGCCACTGGCAGGGAAATGGTTGGATGAGTTATGGATCATTCATACCTTGAGTATCTTCTCCCGGTTGTTTCCCGGGAAACAGACCCTAAGACTGAGATTGGTGAACAGCAAGGTTATCAGGAAGTGCTTTGGGAATTACCTGTATAAGAGAGGTCTCTGCAGACAGTGGAGAACTTGAGCTGAACAGCCTTCAGCGTTGACATGAATTGACCACAAGGCCAGGCCCTGGTATGTCCACATTACCAGTCGTTGGCTGTGGTTGCCCCCAGGGTGGGACTTAACCTTGAGCGAAATAGCCATCAGCAGGCAACGGATTCCCAGAGAGACTCAGCTCTGAGCCACAGAGATCAACAGTCCTGGAGCTGGGAAGAGTCTGAGCAGGACTCTAAAATGTCCGCTACTGTCCACCCCTTGTGCCACTGGGGTCCACTAAATTCGTGTGGTTAAGTTCACTTCATCTGAAACAGCTCCTTTAAGATTCTGGCTGGTCTCCGCTCCTAGGGAGCCCTAGCTGGTCACAAGTCCCCAGCGGATACACACCAATTTCTTCCTCTACAACCCATTCCAGATTCCCCCTCAGTCTCAGCCAGCTCCGCCACTGGGCAGATTCCAAAGGGGTCTGAGCTCCTGGTCACCATGCCCTGCTCAGGCCACAGATGCTGCAGGGAAGTAGCTGAGCAACGCCCCCGGGGCTCCCCAGGACCAAACACACCACTCCATGCCCGTGATCTAACTGCACCGTGAACCTCCCCACCAGCAGGTCTGTTAATTGATCTCAAATGTCCCCAGCTGGATTAGACTGAGACTCGCCCTGGTTATTGGTCAGGTGGCCCAACAAGAAGGAGCTAGATCCCAGGTGTAAGGGAGGCACACGTGGGATCTAAGGGCAGAAGCTTCTACAGGTTGCCTTTAAATGAGGGGGGAGGCTGCCCTCTGCAGGCCCCAGGCTCAGGGCAATGCGAGGCTTCAAGATTTCCAAGTGTGTCCACCTAGCTCTCCCCAGCCCCGAGTCAAAGCCCTGACCCTGATGGAGCCAGCTTGCCAGGGTTGAGAATCCAGCCTTCTCTGCAGCTCTGCCCCCCTTTAACCAAGTCAAGGGCCTGATTCTCCGTTTTTTCTTCTCATCAGTTGCACAGGATGAGATTCTCTTTCTCTGCTGTCAAAGAGGTCCTCTGGCTTCCGTACTTGGCACTTTATCACTCTCTCCCTTGCACTGTCTCTTTTCAATGCATTCATTGTCTTCAGCAATAGCCATTTGATTCTACAATCCTTATAACGACTACTTTCTCTGTGGCTGCCCAATTCTGGAATACTGCACCCATGGCCGACTTTCCTTCCACTAATACCCCACCTGATACCCACTGAATGTTTATGTCCTCTCAGAATCCACACGTTGAAGCCCTCGTCCCTACTGTGCTGTTATTTGAAGGTGGGGCTTTTGGAAGCTGATTTGGTCATGAGGGTGGAGCTCCCATGATGTGATTAGTGTCCTTATAAGTAGAGACACAAAAGAGATGATCTCTTTCTCCACCATGTGAGGACACAGCAGGAAGGCGGCCATCTGCAAGCCCTCACTAAACTCCAGATCAGCTGGTGCCTTGAGCTTGGACTTCTAGCCTTCGGCACTGTGAGAAATAAATGTCAGCTGTTTAACTCAGCAGTCTATGGTGTTTTGTTGTAGCAGCCCAGGCCGGCCAAGACCTATGAGAGTTAACCAGCGCACAGCAGGGCACACCAGCAGTTACTGGGGAACCACCTCTAGGGACGGGATTTTCATTGCTGAGCAGCAGGGGATCCAGCTCCAAAATCTTCTTTTAGGGTCAGCTTCCTGAGACACCCCCTGGCACCCAGTGGCATAGGTCAGATTCCGGGAGACACACCGAGATAGAGGCTTTGGGCAGGACATTGACAGGGGAGTGCTTTCATGGGTAAGGGAGCAGGATCCGGTGCGTGAGTGGAAGGTCTCAGCCCACGGGGAGGGCCGGAGCTGGAATGGCCTTCAGAGGTGTCCCTAATTGAGGCAAAGGGGGCCGTGTCATTGTGTCCCTGTACCGAGCAGCCATTCAGTGCAGACTGCCCCCACACAAGACAGCTCCCTGGGCCGAGGGACAAGCCCAGGGAGAGGCTGGGGTGTCTTGGTGTTGGGGGCACAAGTCCCTACTCTGAAGTGGGGTCTGTGTGGCACACCTCAGCACCCACGACAGTTAGGCTGCTGTGAAAGGAACAAGACAGTGGAATTGACATGCAGTATTGTCAAGTGAGAAAAACAAGACAGAAAAAACAAAACCTTCCGACGGTCGTGTCCCTCTGTGTACATACGTATTATACTGACACAGACAGCCTCCATGGCAGCCATCTGACTCACCACAAGGCCACCTCCCTGCATCTCTGCAGGCTGGGTCCTGGATGCCTTTTCATCACTTTTGATTTACTCCCTGGTTGGAAGGTGTGCATCCGTCAGTAGCATCCTAAGAAAAGGTATATGGGAGGTCAGTTCCACGTGTCCCAAAATATCTTTATTCCATCTTCTCATTTCATTGACAGTTTGTCTGGATCCAAAAATTCCGGATTGAAAACCATTTCTGTTCTGAATTTTGAAGGCATTGTTCCAATTGTCTTCTGGCTTCCAATGTGACCATGAGCAGTCTGAAGCCATTCTTATTCCCAATTATTTGAGTGTAACCTGGTTTTTACATTGCCCTTTTGAAGCTTGTGAGATAGTCTCTTTGTCACTAGTATTTGAAAATTTCTCCATGATGTGCCTGCACATAGATCTATGTCACCCTTTCAAAATGAATATCATGTTCCTTATGTGGGAATTTTCTTGAAAAAATTTTTAATGATTTCTTCTCCTCCATTTTCCCTGTCTTTTCTTTATAGTACTCTTTAATTTTCATATTGAACTTCTTGGACTGGCCCCCTAATTTTCTTATACTTTTCTATCTTCTATCTCTGATTTTTGCTTTACTTTCCAGAAGATTTTCTCAACTTTCTATTCTAAGCTGTTTAGTGTTTATTATTACCACTGTCGTATTTATGATTCTCAAGAGCTCTTTTTTGCTTATTTGTCTCTGCTTTTTAAATAGCATCCTGTCCTTATTTCAGGGATTTGGGTTTATCTTTCTTTCTTTCTCTCTCTCTCTCACCTTTTATTCTCCATATATAATCTGTTTCACTGAAGTTGCCTTTTCTCTGTGTCCTGATCACTATCATTCATGTCAAAGGCTTTCTTCAAATGTCTGTTAATTGATGATTGTCTGCTCATGTTTAAGGTAAAAGACCAAAAGCTGCTGGGAGGAGTCAAGCACGTGGTGGGCTGTAGACACTGAATTTCACTGCAGGGCAGGTTTCTCAGCCTTGGGACTACTGACGTTTTCAACTGGACAATTCTTTGTTGGGGTGCAGGTGTGGGTATTCCTATGCAATGTAGGAAGTTTATTTAGCAGCATCCATAGATACCAGTGGCACACAAATACACACACACACACACACACCAGTCTGTGTCTGCAGACATCTCCAAATGTCCCCTGGTGAGCAAAATCACCCCAGTTAAGCACCCCTGCTGTGGAGCGATCTGGCTTGGCCAGTCATTAGGAAATCCTGGATGTCAGGATCTTCAGGTGTTTCCCTTGGAATGCTCCCCCTTCCTCCCTCCCTCTATTCCTTCCCTTTTCGTATGCATTCTCTTTCTTTTAAAACCAGCCAAGGCCAGGCGTGGTGATCACGCCTGTAATCCTAGCACTCTGGGAGGCCAAGGTGGGAGGATCGCTCAAGGTCAGGAGTTCAAGACCAGTTTGAGCAAGAGTGAGAACCCGTCTCTACTAAAAATAGAAAGAAATTAATTGGCCAACTAAAAATATATAGAAAAAATTAGCCGGGCATGGTGGTGCATGCCTGTAATCCCAGCTACTCGGGAGGCTGAGGCAGGAGGATTGCTTGAGCCAGGAGTTTGAGGTTGCTGTGAGCTAAGCTGATGCCACGGCACTCTAACCCAGGCAAGAGAGTGAGACTCTGTCTCAAAATAAATAAATAAATAAATAAAACCAGCCAAAGCTAGTTCCCCACTCTCTCCGCTGCTGTCATAAGAGTCAGTCATCTGAGATGCTGGACCTCCCCCTGACAGAGTACGGGTCACTCCCAGGGCATGCATTAGGATATAATCTGTTCTGGCTCAGATTCTGATCCTGGGGTGATGATAGCTGCAAAGAGGAAAGCCAGAGACAAACCCTTTAAGCATGTTGGCTGAGAGCAGCCAGATGGACTGCAAACCCAAGCACGGGCACTTGCACTGAAGATTGCTCACGGAATTGGGAAATGAGTCCCTTACTTCTCATTTTAAAATGTTAAAGTGTTGAATCTATTGGAGGTTTTCCCTTAGTCATAAGCATTGGAAAGGGAAAGATGAAGGGGGCTATTTTCCCTGCCCCAAATTCCAGTGGACACCCCAGCTTTCTGACCCCATAACTGGCTGACCAACACCACTGAGCCACTCACACCCAGAGCAAATAAAAGCTGTGACTACTCAACACATCAAATCTAAATGAAACCTAGAAAATATTTGTGTTCCAAATGTTTCCCTTAATGGGACTATGGCAAAAAAATCATTCATCAATGTCCTGTCACTTCCCTCTTGTAGGACAAGATTGGAGTCCACAGGGTGCAGTGGCAACGCAGTCTTAGACAATACAATATATTAGTTAGTTCAGGCTGCCGTAACAAAATACTACAGACAGGGTGGCTTAAAACACAGAAGTTTGTTTTGTCACAGTTCTGGAGGCTGGAAGGCCAAGATCAAGGCGTCAGCAGGGTTTGTTGTCCTGAGGCTTCTCTCCTTGGCTTGCCGGTGGCTGCCTTCCTGCTGTGTCCTCACAGAACCTCTCCCCTGTGTGCACATCCCCTTGAGCACGTACTATGTGTTTCTGGACACATCAGTTCAACGTCTACTTTAAGGCGAGAACAGTCTAACTCGGGACCTTGGACCTGCTCATGTGTGTAGTCAATGCTTCTACAACCCGCAATCAATACAGTTTCACAGGTTTGTGCCCCAATCTGCATTAACACAAAGCTTCAACTGAAGAGTCCCTCTAGGTGGCGAACCCTGGAGGTCCCACAGGGCACTCTGGGAGCCTTCTCTGCCAGATGCTCAGCTGGGGAATGCAGGGCTCCTCCTTCACCTCCTCTTGCCTGTGGCCTTGCATCGCCCTCACTTCCTAGCCCCTGGCCTCATGCGCTGCTTCTAACCACTGCTCTGGCCCCAGTCTGGGTGACCCCTTCACCCAGCTGCTCTCTCAAATACCAGTGGGTGCAGCTTCCGCCTGGACCTCCCCTACGCCCGGGACCAGTGCTCCTCACTCCTCAGCTGACTTCCAGGACTCTCCACCTGTGCAGCAGCCCTGCTGCTCCCACACCCCACCACCCGTGGGGGAAGGGGGGGTGCCGAGTGCCAGAGCCTCAGTCCAGGGATCCTGGCTGGAGTGTCTGGGAAGGCGGGCCTGGGGAGGCAAAAGGGCTCTCTCTGTCACAACCCTGTCTTCTTTCACCCCTGCACCAGCTGTCCTGGTCCCAGTCCCTGCCAAGCTGCCAACCTCCTGGCCACGCATGGGCCTGCTGCGAATGGTCAGGTGTTTGCCTATTACCCAGGGCCCTTCAGAGAACAAGGGACCATGGCAAATGACGTCTCTGAACAGTGGAATCTCAGGCACCTGCAGGGCAATCCCAGAACAGCACCGTCCAGTAGAGATATAAAGTGAACTACAGATGTAAGTTTACACTTTCTAATAGCCACATTAAAAAGTTAAAAGAAACAAATGGAATTAATTTTAATAAAGTTTCTGTAACCTAATATATCTAAAGTATCAATTTAGCATGTAAAAATATACCAAGTATAAATGATGTATTTTATATTCTTTCTTTTGCACTAAGTACTTAAAACCAATGTGCAGTTGGTACTTACAGCACATCTCAACTTGGCCAGCCATGTTCCAAGGGCTCAATGGCCCTGGACGGTGAGCAGCTACCTTGTTGGGCTATTCAGCTCTAGACAGGAGTGGCTGTCCCCACACCCCACATCTCACCATATCCTACCTCACTTACTTGTGGGACTTGCCTAGAACATGCAGACCCTTTTAAAAATATGCTGCCATAAACTCTTCTTCTACTCCACCTTTATTAACATTGTGGTAAAATACATATAAGATATATCATCTAACCATTTTTAAGTGTCCAGTTCTGTGAGATTAAGTACATTAACACTGTGCAACCATCGCCACCATCCATTTCCATAACTTTTTCATCTTCCAACCTGAGACTAGGTACCCACTAAACACTAAGACCCCACTCTTCCCTCTCCCCAGCCTACTTTTTGTGTCCATGGTTTGGATGACTCCAGGTACCTCGTACAAGTGGAATCATACAGTATCTGTCCTTTGTGATGGGCTTATTTCACATAGCATAACATCTTCAAGGTTCATCCATGTTGTAGCATGTGGCAGAAATTCCTTCCATTTTAAGGCTGAATAATATTTCACTGTGTGAATATCCCACATTTTGTTTCTCTATTCACCTGCTGATGTACATTTTGGTTGCTTCCACCTCTTGGCTATTGCAATAAGATTGTTATGAACATGGGTGTGTAATATATCTCTTTGAAACCCTACTTTCCATGTTGGGGGGTATATACCCAGAAATGGGGTTGCTGGATCATTCAGTAATTCCATGTTTAATTTTTTGAGGAACCCCACTCCCCTACTTTTTAACTCAGGCTCATTAAGGTATAATTTACATACAGTAAAATTCATCCTTTTTGAGTCTACCATTTGGTGAGTTTTGACCACTACCACAATTGAGATTAGACCATTTCCATCATTCCAGAAAGTTTCCTGAGCCCATTTGCAGACAAGCCCTGACTCTGTCTGCACCCTGGCCTCAGCCTCTGACAACCACTGATCTGATCTGATTTCTGCACCTATAGTCTTACAAATTCCAGAATGTCATATGAAAGGAAGCCATACCATATATAGTTTGGCATCTAGTTTCTTTCACTTAGCATGATGCTTTTGAGATTCACTCATGTTGTTGCATGTTTCAGTAGTTCCTTGTTACTCCTGAGTAGGATTCTATTGTGTAAGGATGCCACAATTAGCTTACCCACTCACCAGTTGATGTAGGCGATTATGAATAAAGCATCTATAAACATTCTTGTGCTCGTCTTTTTGTGAACTTATGTTTTCATTTCTCTTGGGTAAATGCCCAGGAGAGGAATTATTGGTATGCTTGCCTTTATTAAAAAACTCCCACAACTTTTAAATGTCATTTCAATGGAGCTTTGATGTCTTTAGGTTCGAACACTTGAAATTTTGAACCCCACCCAGATTCCCCAATTTTCAAGTACAGTTGTCCCTGGGATACCAGAATCTGCAGATGCTCAAGTCCCAGTCCCAAATGGTTTAGTATTTGCATATAACCTGTGTACATCTTCCCATACACTTTAAATCCTGTCTAGATTACTTATAATTCCTAATGAAATGTAAATGCCATAGAAAAGGTTGTTGTACTGTATTGTTTAGGGAATAATGACAAGAAAAAAGTCTGTACAGACATAACCATAGTGGGCCAAACTACCTTTCAATCCACGGTTGGTTGATGCAGAACCCAGATACAGAGTGCTGACTGTACTTGGAAGAATGCCCCTTGCCCCCTTCTTGGGGGACTTGAGTCCCTGGATACTCACCTGTTTATTTCCCTGGGAAGGACCAAAATATCCCACACAATGTGTTTAGTAGATAAATAATAGATACCTTAAGGAGGAAAAGATTTTTTTTATTAAGTAGCTTATATAGTCTTAGAGAAGGCCATAGAAATTTGTAGCACAGTGTTAGCAAAATGAAATAAATCATTTCAATCTAGGAGAAAATGTGGCAATTCTAGAAATACTTTCCTACTTACTTTGCCATTGTTAATCACTCTGAGTGCTAAAAACATAATCAAAGAGAAAAACAGGGTTATACAGATACACAGCATACAAAGCTAGATCATACACTTCTAAAAGATAAGGTAAATCTTACTAGTCAAATAAGCTACCACCAAGAAAAGTTCAGAAAAATAAAAGGAGTAAGAAAAGCTAGCATGCCAAAGAAATCTGCCTGGCATCTCCAGCCCCATTAGGTCTAAAATTAAAATGTGCTCAAAACAAAAGAAAAAGGTTTCAGAATTTTAGTGTGGAGGACAAGGAAGAGTAGAAGTACTCTGCAGAGAGGGGAATGCACCCTCTTCATTTCCACCTGCCTTCCATCTCTGGCTGAATGAGGGAGTCCTCTGCTGCTACAATAGGCCTCCCTCTCCTGACCACCTGGCAGGACTCAGGAAAGGCAGGAAGGGCAGCAAGGGCCCCCACCCTGCAGAGCAAAGCATACCTGCAAGAACCGAGGGACATGATGAGGTATGTCTGACCTCCCTTCTCATGGCCAACTCAGCTTTAGGGTATTTCTGGGGTCCCCATTCAGTTGGGGGGATTAACATTTTATTTTATCACAATAATAAGCACAACTGCTTGTCCCCAGCAATCAGTTGGAACTAAATGCTTGTTAGCCAAGATTGGGTTAGGTTTCTCTCCTTCCCCCAAGCCTCTGAATAAATTTTGTCCCACCCTCAGCCTAAGCCAGCATACGGCCTTTCCTGAGAGGTATTCTCTGATCTATTACCGGTATGTGATCCACCACTCTTTCATCCCCCTCACACCACACTCTTTCTAGCTTTGTTTACTCCTCTCTAGAAAAGAAAAACTCTAACTCTTGAGATGATCTCAGAGCTTACAGAGTATTCTCCCCATTGCAACAGTCCCTCTTCCCCACCTTGCAATAACCCTTTGAAATAAAGTTTGTCCCTACTAAGTCTGGATTTGCTTTTTATTGGACATGCTGAATGAATGAAAGAACCATAACTGATCAGAGAGTGGCTACAATAATGCAGCTTTTCAAATTCTGTTCTGACTTCTCTTGCCATTAATCACACTTTTAAATTCTGACTCTTGGACGTGCCAAATCCACCATGCCATGGCCAGTCGCCTTGGGCCAGAAGTACAGCTGGTGGCCGACAGCTGGGCCTCTGGAGTAGACACAGCAGGATTTGGATTTTGGTGCTGCCACTTCTCACCTGTGTATCTCAGGTCAAATCATAGAGCGTCTCCCCTGTTGAGCCAATATTAAATGAGCGCTACTTGGTGCCAGCACTGAGCTGGGCACTGGAAGTTGAATGGTGAATGAAACAGGTGACAACCAGGGGCAATAAAACAAGTAAATTACCTGGGAAGGACTATAAAGAAATCATGTTCTGACAGAGCACAGAGGGAGCACAAAGGGGGGTGGACGGGGAGGCCTCCATGAGAAAGCAACTTATCTGAGGCCTAAGGGTTGACTTTTATGCTAAGTGGGATGGAAAGCCATAGAAATAGTTTTCTGAGATCTTGTTTTAATCTGTTGGTGTACTGTTTAATTTCATTGCTAGTGGACTTTAACTTTCCCCCCTGATGACCATTTGAATTCGTCAGGTAATTATTATCTGTTCTTGTTCTCTACCCATTGATCTACAGGGGTTTTAACATGTTTCCTACTCATTTGATGAGGTTTCTCTCTCAATTAAGTATCTTAATCCTTTGCCGTGTTACATTCATTTTCCCCAGATTATTTGCTTTTTAATTTTGGATTCTCTCTTGAAGTAGAAGTTTTAAACGTTTGCACCTTAGGGTGTGAGAATTCTTCCATCACTTTTACTCACTTTTTAAATATCACTTCTCGAATCATTTAAAAATCATTTTTTATCACTTTTCAATCATTTTAAATATCAGTTTTATCCTTTATCAAATGTCCACCACTGGATATTTGATAAATATTACTTACCTTTTTTTGGTCCGTGTCGTCGGGGTCAATGTTTTACTAAAATTCGTGGATTATTCTCGCTTATGGGGGGCGGGGCAGGGCAAACTCCCGCTCAGGCCCGGCCCTCAAAGGCTCGGACGCCAGGCCCTGCAGAAAGACCCCCTCGCCCACGTGGACCAAGCCAGAGGGCCCTTTCCCCGGGGAGGTCTCGGGGCCACCCACTCTACTGGGAACCCGTCCCCGAGCTACAGATCATTACACACAGGCGGGGTCAAAGGCCTCTTCTACAGGCGAGAAAGCTGAGGCTCAGCAGAAAGCTGTGAACTTGGGGAGGGAGGAAGTTAAAGCGTTTCACGGCCCGGAGCATACGCAAAAAACGCAGCCAGCGCGGCGGGCGCAGCCCGGTGAGGCGGGAGGGAGGGGCGAGGGCCAAGTCCGGGAGTTGAGCCCCGCCCCCAGAAGAGGCCCCGCCCCCATCCCCGCCCCGGGCCCGGCTGGTCCCCAGCTGAACTCACAGCACTGCTTGGCTCGTTTCAGTGCCCGCCCAACGCTGATTTCATTGGCTGCCTCGCAGGCCCCGCCCTCCGGAGGGCCTGCTGATTTTCGTAGCCAATCGGCAGGCGCGGCGGCGGTGGATCGCGGCGGAGCCTGGGTGCTGAGGTACCGGGGCCTGGAGGAGGGAGCCGCGGTCCTGGCTGGGGGCTCATGGCGGCGCGGGGGCCTGGCCTCACTCCTCGGCTCGGGGGCGGCCCGCCACTCCCCGGTCTCCTAAAAGACCCTCCTGCAGCTGGAGGGACGGTGACCGCGACTGTCGAGGGCTGGCCCCAGGTTGCAGGGGTTGGAGCTCAGAGGTCGGAGGTCGTGCCTTTGTGGAAGGTTGGGACTCCGCCCGTGTACGCCTAGGGGCGGGCCGCTCCCGTCTTTATGTCAGCTCCTGCCGAGGCACCCCCTCCTTTCACGGAAGGGGCTCGGGGGAAACCGGCCCGAGAGCGGCTGGAGCCCCTTGCAGGACCTGAGCTCGGACGCGAAAGCCGGGCCCCGACCTCGGGCTGCCGCCGAGGTCCAGCAGGTGACCCTCAGCCACCCGGGGAGAGCCGGCCGCCTCCCTCCTCCGGGTGGACCCGGCTCAGAGGTGTGGGTGTCGGGGCGGTGTCCCCCGAGGGCCTGGGCGGGCCGGGGTGGGGTTTGCGCTGGGGCCACTGGCTGTCACGAAATGGGCCGCTCTCCAGTGGTTGTCAATCCTTGTGTTTGAGATTTCATTTCTGGAATCTCATCCGGACAATTTGGAGAGGGGAAAAGTGTATTGTGGCTTTGGCACTTGGCTCAAGATGAAAATAAAAACCAGACATGGGAATGTAATAACTGCAAAGTGACCTGTGAGGAAACTGGACGAATGTCTCAGTGTGACAGGCGTTTTCCCCCTAAGTTGCCCCGCGCAAACTGTGTCAAAGTAAGAGCATTTTAGTCTCATAGTTCTTCTAAGTGTCCTTATTGACCTTAGTGAAGATACTCTGGAACACATAAAGTATTGAATAAGAATTTCTTGTACAAAGGTTCTGAGTTTAACTTTCTTGGTGCAAGGAAGCTGGGAACAGTCCTTACTTTTAATTGCAAGGATCCCAACCACTTACTATGCTACTCTGAGACCAAAAATAGAAATTGTGTCTTTACATAGGTGGATTTGGGAGAGAAACAGCTATGGATGAGGAGTAAGGGGAGAAGAAGGGGGATTCTTTTGTTTTCTGCACAGTGTGCAACTAGAAATAAAACAAAGTGTTTATCTTCTTCCATCTTAGCCAGCATGAGCACATTCTTTTCTGTACTGATGGTATTTGTTGAGTATTTGCAATGATTAGGAAAAGAAGTAATCTCTAACAAGAAGACACTTCTCTTTAATGAGGCCATAAAAGGATAACTATCCCTTATATGTAATTAACTCTGGGGTTTGGTTTTCATTTAAGAAAATGAGGCAGAAGGAAGTGTTAACCAAGACCTTCCAAGGCCCAGCTGTTGTCTGCAGGACTTCGACCAGCCATGTTTACGTGTTTAAGAATGGCAGTGGGGACTCGGGGGACTCCTCTGAGGAAGAGTCACACCGTGTGGTTCTGCGACCCCGGGGCAAGGAACTCCAGAAGAGCGGTGCCCACCACCCTCACCAGCCAGGAGCAGGCGATGTGGTGCTGCTGCAGCGGGAGCTGGCCCAGGAGGACAGCCTCAACAAGCTGGCTCTGCAGTATGGCTGCAAAGTAAGACACCCCTCTGGTGCTCTGCAGGGTAGAGGCCCTTGCTGCCCTTCCTGCCCTTCCTGCCTCCCGCCAGGTGGTCAGGAGAGGGAGGCCTGTTGTAGCAGCAGAGGACTCCCCCATTCAGCCAGAGATGGAAGGCAGGTGGAAATACCTTTAGGTCTGAACCCTGGGCTCATGAAGAGGATGCATTCCCCTCTCTGCAGAGTACTTCTACTCTTCCTTGTTTCTCCACACTAAAATTCTGAAATCTTTTTCTTTTGTTTTGAGCACATGTTAATTTTAGACCAAATGGGGCTGGAGATGCCAGGCAGATTTACACAAGATTTCTTTGGCATGCTAGCTTTCTTGCTCCTTTTATTTTTCTGAACTTTTCTTGGTGGTAGCTTATTTGACTAGTAAGATTTACCTTCTCTTTTAGAAGTGTATGATCTAGCTTTTGTGTGCTGTGTATGTGTATAACCCTGTTTTTCTCTTTAATTATATTTTTAGCACTCAGAGTGATTAACAGTGGCAAAGTAAGTAGGAAAGTATTTCTAGAATTGCTGCATTTTCTCCTAGATTGAAACGATTTATTTCATTTTGCTAACACTGTGCTACAAATTTCTATGGCCTTCTCTAAGACTGTATAAGCTACTTAATAAAAAAATTATTTTCCTCCTTAATGTATCTGTTTTTTTATCTAACAAGGTCCAAATAGCTAAGCACATTGTGTGAGGTATTGCAGTCTTTCCCAGGGAAATAAACAAGCAGTCTCCAAGGACTCATAGTGGTCTTTAAATTATATTGGCATTTATATTTGACTCTTATAATCAGCCTCTTTAGAATACCACATGGTTTATAGAACATTTGCTGAAAACTGAATCCTTCCCTACAAAGTCCTGAATGGATGGAGTAGGCTTCATGGAATGGTGATGTCTAATAAATCTGTCAAGAATATATAATACCTCTGATAAGTGATCAGTGTTCCTATTTGAAATAAATAAATTTGCTCTAAGTTTATTAGGGACAAAGAAAGATCTCAAGTATCTCATGCATTAGTTTCAGGACACAATAAATTAAAAATGTCCCCTACCCCAATTCAATTAAATGGTAAAAGCAATTGCTAAACAGTTAAAATAATGGAAATGATTGATTTGAGTGAGGCTCTATTTAAAGGTTTATGGGCTGTATTTATTTTCTAGTGTAAGTGGACTTATGAGTTAAAACTTTAGAGTCCATCTCTGATGTTTTTGGAAGGTTTTCAAACATTAGCCTGACAGAGGGTTTACCTTTTGACTTACCTTTACCCCACATCTTAAATCTTTATGTTTGCTTGTAAGAGGAGTTTGTCATAAACTTTGTTACTTGGTAAGACTCACAGCAATGTTTGTTTCTTCTGATTTTGGCATAGAAGATCTCAGTGCATAGCTTCCAACTTGAGCCTTGATTCCCTGTATGTTTCTAATGATAAAAAGTGTTGTGAAATCTTCAAAGTGAATTAACTGTAGATCACTTTTATTTAAAAAATAAGTTTACATGTCCCACAGTACTTCTGGGAAATAAAACCCTGGGGTGTATCTCTCAAAAGGTTATTACAGGTAAAGTAGCTTCTGAGTGTGTCTGTAGAGCTGGCTGAGGCTTTGCGTTTGGCACATGCTAATGTATGGCGCTACTTAGTTTGGTTCTGGTAGGAGAGGGAAGCCAGGCAGACGGGGGCACTATTGCCTCAAAAGTGAAAAGAAGTAGAAAGGGCTACAGCATTCATTTTAGTGCCATGATTGTGTCTCACCTAAAAGCATTTTGTTGCAGTCACACTTTAAACAGTTAAAAATAAATCTGTTTTACAAAACTGATCTTAAATTGTTCAAACCTGTGAATCTATTGGAAAATTTAATTATTAAGCTACATATCAAGGCTGTGTAGAAGCCAAAAACCAAAGTTATTTAGCCTAAACTAATTCTGTGTGTAGGTGGTTTCACAGTCTTCGTCAGATTCGTAAATGAAGTATGCTTGGATCATCACCCAGAAAGGTTAAGAGCCACTTTTGGATATTAGTTTTATGGAGCTTCACATATTTTATGATGTTTGTCTTCCTGGCTTTCCTAGGTTGCAGATATCAAGAAAGTCAACAACTTCATCAGAGAACAGGACTTGTACGCTTTGAAATCTATTAAGATTCCAGTGAAAAACCATGGGATCCTAACAGAGACCCGCAAAGAACTAAAACCCCTCCCGAGCCCATCTTCAGAAACCAAAGTGACCGTGGAACTGACGGATCCAGACAGAGCAGCTGCAGGCCCTGATGCTGGCCCCAGCCGACTGACAGATTTCTTTAAAGGAATTGACCAGAATATTGAGCGTGCGGTGCAGTCGGAAATCTTTCTGCAAGAAAGCTGCTACGGAGAGACCTCCAATCAGCTGCTGCTCCCAGCCCCTCCAAAAACACGGACAAATGGTGCAGACTGTGGAATTCAGTGGTGGAATGCTGTTTTTATCATGCTTCTAATTGGGGTTGTTCTCCCAGTCTTTTATTTAATTTATTTTAAAATGCAAGCTACTAGTGACACCCCTAATAGCTTGAACACAACCGACATCCCCAATGGCTCAGTGGCAGTGGCTCCATTTCCAGGGCAAGCCCCCAGATTAGTGATTCCAGTGTCAACTGTCACCTCTTCAGATGGCCAGTTCAGTCCAACTATGCACTTGGGGGACTAAGCTGCTGTTTTTCAAGAATCAGCCCGGCTTTAGCAGCTTGGCGTAATAGCTGTCACCGGCCATACCCTAGGGCTGCTCCATTTCATTTCCTGGGACAGAGGACGCCACCAGAGTGTTCTCAATCACACCAGCCCTGGAAAGTGGCCTTGCCTAATCCAAGGCCACAGGATCCAAAGCCCCAGTTGCCCTCACACTCCTGTAACCAGAGGGGTGCAGCAACAGAGCCACTTACATGTGACACATGGCTGTTTCTTGAAGACAGTAAGTGGACCGGCTGAGAGCAACTTCACAGCAGCACTATGTGGGCCTCCAAGCTGGACGTGCTTGGAGGGAGGGGAACGGCCTTGGCTAAGGGACCTGCAGTGTGGGAGGCACTAAGGTGGGCCCGCGGTGCCTGGCTCTTGTGGTCTCCTACCTGCTATGGTGGGGGTGGGGGTGAGGAGGAAGTGTTGTGCTGTGTGTCCCTGGTAAAGGTGCTGTGGAATAGTCTTGGTGTGTCACCCTGTTTTAGAGAGTGACAAATTACAGTTGTAACAAGCCCTACTCCGTATTTGCCTCATCAGCCTTTTTGAGGCAGTACCATTTCTAGAATTGAAAAAGCCCCAAATCCAAACTGCTATACTGTTAAATAAACAGCATTTCTATTCCTTGTACTTCAGAGTGACAGGTACTTGATGTGACACACAGCCGTGTCTTAAGCTAAACACCCGGGGCCACTGCCCAGGTCCACGTGAGGAGCCTTCCCCCATTGTGGCTGCCTGCATGCTCCAGGTCAGCATTCTTGGAATGAGTTCCTGCTGGCCAGTGTCTAGAAGGGTGGGCGCCTGTCACTGAGCTTCTGCCACGTGTGCATCTGAGGCCGAGCAGTGGTCAGGCTGGCATTGCTGAGCGCAGTAGTCCCTGTGTGCACTTGAAACACCGTGTTGTTCCTCCTGCTTCCCTGATGCCATTTTTGGGGACTCTAGAGCTAGAGCACAAGACTGTGGCCTAAAGGTGACTCTGCTGTGAAAGGCTATAAAAAGAGGGGTCTGATACCTGAGGGAGGAAGGGGCCTGAGGTTTGCTGTCCTTCCCCCTGACGAAATAACAGTGGTGCTGCAGGTAGGGTAGGCCCATGGAACGGGCTGAGAGCCTGCTGCTGCCTGGGAGTCAGTCTGCTGGGTCGCAGGGAGGGTTGGGAGGGGCTGAGGCGGCTGGACCTTCAGCCTTTGAGAAGTCTGGACAGGGAAGAAACACGCAGCCTGAATGCCCAGCTTTGGGATGGTTATGGCATCTGACACCTCCGGCCTAGATGCCACATAGGAGGAGGGGAGCGTGACCAAAGAGTATTTGAGACAGGCTCCCAGTTTCTTCTCTCAGTCATGTGAAAAAACAATTAGCCCAGGGTTTAATTAGCACATTTAAATTATCTTCAAAATTAAATGTTTTTTTGAGACCAAGATGATCTTCAGGATAAAAAGAACTTCTGAACCTTCCCTACAGGAAACATTGATCATGCTTTTCCAGCCAAATGTTTGTGCTCACTATGCCACCGAGGGCCACAGGTTTCTCTAACCTGTGTCACTATAATTTAACCAGACAGGGTGCAGGGTCCCATGGGGAAATCACTTTTGCCAGGCAAAGTTTACTTTTCTCAAATGGAATAAATCATTTCTTCTGTGAAGGAAAATTGATCCCCCTTTTTTGATTTGGGGATTGATAATTCAGAATTAAAAGTTGTGGGACCATGTTGGAGAAGATGGAGAGGCTGTGTTGGGAGTGAGGCCTGTGCCTCCTCGCTGTACCCAGACCCGGCAGCCCAGGGCTTGTGCTGTGCCCAGGGTCATGGAACAGGTGGGACAGAAGTGGCAGCCAGCATGCTCAGGCTGATTGATCTACATACAGATTTTAAGATTGTTTTATCAGAGATACATAAGAAATACCACAAAGCTCATTTTCTACATATTTTAGGCACCTTTGGGGAGTTAATGTTTTAAAGAAATAGATTTGTTACATAGTCTTCAATATTTTTGGTTAAACCATAGTGCTTAATGTTGAAGCCTAAGGAATCTGCATTGTCAGGCAAATGATGCTGATTTTGCTCAGGAGAGACAAGACTGCAGAGACTAAGCAGAAACCTCGGGTCACCCAGAGCAGCGACTGCCCAGCAGAGGTGAGGAAGGTGTGACCTGGGAGCATGTGGTCTGGGGAGTAGTCAAGGCTCCACCACGCAAGGCCTTCCGTCTGCAGGGGGGTGGAGTGGGGCGAGGAGGGGTGGGAGATGTGCCTAAAGTCATGGAGTTGGCAGCGGGGGCAGGAGGCTGAGCTCAGCTGCAGGAAGGGCCCACAGAGTCATGACAGTTTGTCTTTGGGAAAGGCTGGGCTGCAGCCCTAGGAGCAAAATCAGTCCCGTAACCCGTGGCGCTCACTGGATGCCACAGAGTGCTCAAGAGCTTTATGTTCTAACCCATTTTGTCCTCACTACCCCCTCACGAGGTAGACGACTTTATCTCTGTGTTACAGATGGGAAACTAAGCCGCCTAAGATCACACAGCTGGTAAATGGGGGTGACAGGCGTCCAGCCCAGGCCGACAGGCTCCAGGGCCCTAGCTGCCCTGCCACCTGCCTTAGCATCCACGGTGGGCCCGGGGAGGCGCTGACAGCATGCTCCAGGCTCAGGGAACGTGGGGCTGCTCCGACCTCTGGCTGCATTGGGCTGGCTGTGGCCTCCCAATGCAGGGCTTGAGGGAGAAGCAGCAGAGAGAAGAATGAAGAAAATTTCTACTGGTCCACCTGAGGCACTGGCCCTGCAGTGATGAGCCCCATTGCCTGAATCCCAAGGAGAACTGTAGAATCAGCACTTACCTGCCCATTTCGTTGGTGGTGCAAAATCAACTGGATTTGGCTCTTGAGCCAGTGAGCCAGGCTCCTTGACTATGAGAAATAAGAGGCTGTCAGGAGAGGAGCCTCCCTCAGCCGCTTCCTTTCCAGTGCTTCCCGCCTTGGGACAGGTTCCTCCAAGCTTATTTCTGGAGAGGAGGAATGACTGGCTTCAGCAGGCTGAGCAGGAGCACGGGGCTGGAGAGAGTGTGGACAGCATCCAGTGTGGCCTGTTCTCCAAGAGCCAGCTGGATACAGTGGCACTACTGCAAGGTGAGGCCAGCCTCCCTGCCTCCTGCATGGACAGTCAGGCCCCGCTACCCCTGGAAGGACCAGGGTGGTGGCAAAGTGCAGCTCCAATCTGCGACCTGTAGCCTTTCCCATTCCTGCGCAGAGTTGCAGAGGGACTGCCACAATGCCAGTGTGTGTGGGTTTGGGGGTGGGGGGATGGCAGAGTCCTTATCACAACCCAGGGGAGGCTTCTGCCAGATCTGTGAAAAACACTGGATTTTTTTTTTAAATCATCATTTCACTACCCTGAATAAGGAACACGTGCTACTTTTCATCCACTCATCCTTCCATAAACCTTCCAGAACACCAGTTACACCAAGAGGTGATGCAATAACATGACATGGCCCCTACCCTCAAGGTGCTTGTAACCTAGTGGGATAAGAACTAAGCAAGAGTGGAGATGGTGTGCGACATGCTGGGCCCCATGAGACGGAAATGGATGACAAGTGGGTGATGAAGCAAGAAAGGCTTTCTAGAGGAGGTGACATTTCTTTAGTTGACACCTGAAAGAAGGGCAGGATTTAGTAATATGGCAGTGGATGGTTCTCTTCAAAGAATTCTCTTCAGTGTGAGCAAAGGCCTAGAGGCTGAAAACCATGGAGACCATGTAGACAAGGGAACTATGAGTAGGCATGAAGGAGGTGTAAATGGAATTGTGGGAAAATGTTGCAGTAATAGTTTGGGGCCAGGTTCTGGGCAACCTGAATTCCATATTTAAGTGATTTGGACATTTTATTTGATGGACAATGGGAAGCTATTGACAGTCTTTGAGGGCCAGGTGTGGTGGCTCACACCTGTAATCCTAGCACTCAAGAGGCTGAGGTGGGAGGATCGCTTGAGCTCAGGAGTTCAAGACCAGTCTGAGCAAGAGCGAGACCCTGACTCTACTAAAAATAGAAAAATTAGCCGGGTATAATGGCACGTGGTCCCAAGTACTCAGGAGGCTGAGGCAAGAGGATTGCTTGAGCCCTAGAGTTTGAGGTTGCAGTGAACTACAACGATGGCACTACACTGTAGCCTGGGTAACAGAGCGAGACTGTCAGAAAGAAGAAAGAAAGAAGAGAAGAGGGAAGGGGAGAGGAGGGGAGGGGAAAAGGAGTAGAGAAAGAAGGAAAGAAAAAAAGAAAGTCTTTGAGTAGTAGAGAGTTGATGAGCACTGAATTTAAGTATAGTAATCCCACAGTCTAGAGAGGCTTGGTTGGAGGAATGGAGACCTTAAGAGGTGATTAATTTGTACCCATAGGATTTTAGTTTACAGAGGTGACTGAGTGACAGCATGGAGAGGTTGATGCCATTGCAAGAAGTTTTATTACTTATTCCCGAGAGAACGGGGCATGCCAGGCCACAGACAGCCACGTGTGGTTTGGCACCAATGTTGGTCAGGAGGCAGAAGGAGCATAGGCCAGAGTCTTCATTGTGTTTCTGTGGGAAGACCAGGTGGGGTGGGGTACACGGTTTGGGGCTGGCTAGTTAGAATAATTCCCGTGATCTTTGAGGTATAGGGGCTGTCCCTAGTTGTCTGGTACCTGGCCCTAGAGTGAATTAGGGCAGAGGGAATATTGCTTTCGTGTGAGAGTTTGTTAAGGAGATGGTTGGAGGTGTGTACTCTGATTGGTTAGAATGGTTGAAAGGCAGGCTCTCAGGCGGACCTTTGCTATCTCTAAGAACTGACAAGCCCTGGCAGGGGCAGTCTCTCCCCAGTCAGCGAGGCCACAATGCCAGAGCATTAAGAATACAGAAAATAAGAAAAAACATTTAATACAAATGTCCCTGAGATGAACGGATGCCAGAAAGTCAGATACAGAATCTATGAAAACAGAGGATAATGATGCAGATCAGAATTTGCAATTTTATTATGATGAGCCTTGGTGTGGTTATTTTCATAATTCTGTTTGGGTCTCATTAAATTTCTTGGATCTGTGGGTTTATATAGTTTCATCTAACTTGGAAAAATTTTAGCCATTATTTCTTTGAAAAAAAATTTTCCTCATTCTTCCCCTCCAATTATAGATAAATGGGACCATTCGAGGGCATCCCACAGCTCACTTATATTTTATTCACTTTTTATTGTTTCCTGTTTTATTTTGGAGAGTTTCTATTGTTGTTTTCCTTTGCAGTGTCTAATCTACTCTTAATCCCATTCAGTGCATCTTTCATTACAGGTATTTCTAATCTCTAGAAGTTCTATTTGGGTCTTTTTCTTATCTTCCATTTTTTTCATCATTGTGCTTATATATTCTCAAACATAGGGAATATATTTATAACAGCTGTTTTAACATCCTTATCTGCTAATTCTATCATTTGTGTCATTGTGGGTCTATTTGTTGATTTTTCTTCCCTTGGTTATGGGTTGTATCTTCTTGTTTTTATGAATGTCTGGTAATTTTTGGTTGGATGCTAGACTGGTGAATTTTATGTTGTTGCATGTTAGATTTTGTTGTCTTCCTTTAAATATTTTTGTGCTTTGTTCTGGGGCATGGTTACCTGGAATCAGTTTGATCCTTTTGAGGCTCGCTTTTAAGCTGTGTTAGGGCAGGTCCAGAGAAGCTTTTATTGTAGGGCTAATTCAGCCCTGCTAGTATGGTAATACCCTTCTGAAGACTCTACCAATGCTGGGTGTGTTAGGAGGTCTCACCACTCTGTCTGGTGGAAACACAGATGCTTCCTGGCTCTAGGTAAGCTCTGGGAACTTTCTGTCTACTTTTTTCTGTTGGTTCTTTTCTTGGACTCTGATTTCCTCACAAGCAGGTACAGACCAGTACTCAGCCAAAAAGGTGGGGATCTCTGTTTCCTCCTCTTCAGTACTGTGCTCCCACAAATTTTAGATGCCTTGGCTCTCTTGAACTCCAAGCGTCATCTCCTCAACTCAGCAAGACCACTGGGCTCTGTGCTGTGGTTGGGAACCCTACAGGCAGTGAGCTGGGGCACTCATCAGTTTCACCTGTTTTATTTCTCGTCTTCTCAGAGATCACTGTCCACGGTCTCTTATCTTTTGTTTGAGGTAAAAGAATACATTTGGTCCCTGTTATTCTATTATAGCCAGAAGCAGAAGTTCATAGGGCAGAGGCAGGGCACAGGCAGCCAAAACGGTGGCATTAGAGAGCAAGACTGGTTCAGAGGCAGAGCCAAGGCAACAGGCCTGTCGGTGGACTCGAGTTTGTGAGCCTAGACTGGATCATGGGATAGGAAGTCAGAAGAGGCAGATTTTCTTGGAAGGTCTTGAGAATGAGTCTACTAAGTACTGTACACCATGAGACAGTTGCTCTGGAGGTGTGAAGTTGACTTAGCTCAAGAAACATTATTACATTCTCCCTGTGTCAAGAGCTAGACACCCTGTGTTTGAGTGTGTCAGCTCAGCTGAGTAGTTGGAAAGGCCATGTGCCAGTAGTCTAGGAAGTGGCAGTGTTATCCTTGCTCCTTATTGCCACTTTGAGATCACTGTTCCTCCCTAGATCCTCCCGCTTCTTTGAAACACGTGTTTTTAGTAGCCACTACACTCCCTTGTTGCACCATCGAAAGACCTCCTGGTCGCTCCTTCTCTTCCACTGGCAACTTTAGCACCTCTCTTTATTCTTGCTCTCTCTGCAGGTCAGTGCTTCCCATCTTTTCAGGTTACATCACACATAGAAAATAATCAAGTATGTACAGCACCCTGGGGTAAACTGGAAGGGATTTGGTGGTCTTTATACGAGCCCTAGTGTCACAGATAGGCAAAGCGGATAGCAGTAGTTTTGTTCTGTTTTGGTTTGTTTTCGAAACGGGTGATAGAGAAGCATGCTTTTATGCCCATGGGAAGGCTCTAGAAGAGAGGGAGAAATTGATGCTGCCAGAGAGCAGGGATAATTGCAAGAGTGGAGACCTTGAGGAGAGAGGTGATGGGATCCAGTATACAACATGGAAGGCTTGGACTTAGATAGAGGCACAGTCTGTCGATAGTGCCGGGAGGGAAGGCAGAGTGTGGGTACAGATGCAGGCAGATAACTGGATATCGTGGTGGGAAGGTTAGGTAGGTCTCATTTGATGGCATCTATTTCCTCAATGGAAAATGTGGGAGGAAGTAGTCTTGGAGGTTTGAATAGAGAGGAGATAGAGTAAAATAGTTGTCAGAAAGTGAGGAAGCTTTGGTGGGACTGCAAATTATTACAGCCCCCACGGAAAACAGTATGGAGATTGCTCAAAGAACTGAAAGTACACCTACCATTTGATCCAACAATCCCGCTACTGGGTATCTACCCAAAGGTAAAAAAGTCATTTTATCAAAAAGACACCTGCACTCGAATGTTTATTGCAGCACAATTCACAATTGTAAAGATGTGGAATCAACCCAAGTGCCCATCAATTCATGGAATAACAAAATGTGGTATATACATACTATGGAGTACTACTCAGCCATAAAAAGGATGAATTAATGCCTTTTGCAACAATTTGGATGGAACTAGAGATCATTATCCTAAGTATCTAAAGAATGGAAAAACAAACACCACATGTACCCACTATTAAATTGGAACTAACTAATTAGCACACATGTGCACAGAAGGAAGTAAAATTCATTGGAAATCAGGCAGGAGGGAAGGAGGAGGAGGGGATGGGTGAAAACCTACCTAATGGGCACAATGAATACTACTTGGGGATGGGCACACTTATAGCCATGACTCAAGCTTTACAAAAGTGATCCATGTAACCAAAAACATTTGTATCCCTGTAATATTTTGAAATTTTTTTAAAAAGTGAGGAAGCCAACATAATAGGGAATTGTAGTTGTATTTCTGGGTGGTGGTGAGAGCCATTTAAAATTTGTGGTCTTGGGGAATAAAAATAGAAAGTCCAGAATTAGACCCAAATACATAAGGAAACTTAGTATATGACAAATGTGGCATCTCAAATCAATGGGATAAAGATGGACTTTTTAACAAATGGTACTGGGACAACTAGAGAGCTTTTTATAAAGACTTAAAGTTAAATCCACACATAAGAATAAACTTCAAATGGATCAGCAATCTAAAAGTAAAAGATGGAACCATACTAGTACAAGAAAACATGGGTGAATTCCTCTCTAATTTTGGTGTAGGGAAAGGATTTCTAAATATAACTCGAAATCCACAGACAAGAAAAGATTGATAAATTTGACTCCATAAAAATAATAAAATTTTTCATGATAAAAGCACCACAAAGTCAAAAGACTGACAAGCTGGGAGGAGATATTCATAGAACATAGACTTTAGGGCTAATATCCCTAATATAAAGATAACTCTTAAAAGCTGAGCGATAAAGACCAAAAACTCAGTAGATAAATGGGAAAAAGACATGAACAGAAATTCACACATAGGAAAGAGATTAAAATGGCCCTCAAACATATGAAAAAATGTTCAAATTCACTAACATAGAAAAATATTAAGATGTAACTTCTCACATATCAGACTGAAAAAAATAAAAAAATATGACAGTACAGTCTAGTGGCAGGGATGTGGGAAAGCAAGTTGCTGAGCAAATGCAAACTGATGCAAGTCCTCTGGGGGCAAATTTGGCAATACCTTACAAAACTACATGTAAACTTAGTAATCCCACTTTTAGGAATCTTCTCAGAAGATAAATTCCTAACAATACTAAAATACATATGCATAAAGTTATTCATTGATGATTCCAAAATATTGGAAACAACCTAAATGCCTAATCATGGTTTTGTAAACTATGGTACATCAACATGATGGAGTACTATAAGAATGGTGACAGTTTCTATGAATGGATCACTCTACAGAGTGATTTCCAGATAATACTATTAAGTGAAAAAAACAAAGCTGCTGATTTGTGCAAAAAAAAATACAGAAAGGATTAATCCAAACACTAAAGGGATTTGTTATCTATATGAGACTGGTGGGAGAGTTGGAGGATGGGAATGTGATATCGGTGAAGAGTGACATTTCTCTGAGACTCTTTTCCTACAGCTCTTAGAAACATACTAATATTGCAGATACCATTCATATACCCCTCAACATAAACAATTAAAGATGGGGGAAGGGTACCCAAAATGGAATAAAAACATGAACAGATGAACCAAACTGCACTACAAATGAATAAGATAACCACACTGAAGCAGACTGGGAACTAAAAGTAACCTTGGAAAACAATGTCTTAACTGGATAATGTAAGGCCAAAGGCAACAACAAAAAGCTACATAAATGCTCTAAGCTAGTCAGTAAATGTGTGTTCTTCACACAGGTGGGCAAATTCTGAAACTACTTTATGTGTACACTGTAACTGGATGACTAAGTAAAAACACTGTAGCTAAGAAAATGAGAGCTGGGTTTCTTACCATAGGAGAAAAGAGTTACAAATAAGGAAAGGCTAAAATGAACCCTGTGGTATTGAATTGGAATCTGAAGCATTAGTATAAACCTATGGCTTTTTATTTATTTTTAATTCGCTTTATTTCAGCATATTACAGGGGTACAAATGTTTAGGTGACATATATTGCCTTTGCCCCACCTGAGTCAGAGCTTCAAGCATGTCCATCCCCCAGACAGTGCACACCACACCCATTAGGTGCGAATATACCCATCCCCACCTCCCATCTGCCCGACACCCGATGAATGTTAATATGTGCACTTAAGTGTTGATCAGTTAATATCAATTTGATGGTGAGTACATGTCGTGCTTGGTTTTCCATTCTTGGGATACTTCACTTAGTAGAACGGGCTCCAGCTCTATCCAGGATAACACAAGAGGTGCTAGATCACCTTTGTTTTTTGTGGCTGAGTAGAACTTCATGGTATACATATAGCACATTTTATTAATCCACTCATGTATTGATGGGCACTTGGGTTGTTTCCACATCTTTCAATTGTAAATTGTGCTGCCATCTGAGTGCAGATGTCTTTTTTTATAGAATGTGTTTTTTTTCTTTTGGGTAGATGCCCAGTAATGGGATTGCTGGATCAAATGGTAGTTCTACTTGTAGCTCCTTGAGGTATCTCCATATTACTTTCCACAGAGGTTGTACTAGTTTGCAGTCCCACCAGCAGTGTATGAGTATTCCTAGCTCTCTGCATCCACGCCAACATTTACTGTTTTGGGACTTTTTGATAACAGCCATTCTCACTGGAGTTAAGTGATATTTCATTGCAGTTTTGATTTGCATTTCCCTGATGATTAGAGATGTTGAGCATGTTTTCATATGTTTGTTGGCCATTAGTCTATCTTCTTTTGAAAAATTGCTGTTCATGTCCTTTGCCCACTTTTTGATAGGGTTGTTTGATTTTTTTCTTGCTGATTTTCCTGAGTTCTATATAGATTCTAGTTATCAGCCCTTTATCAGATGTGTAGCATGCGAATATTTTCTCCCATTCTGTAGATTGTCTGTTTGCTCTCATGACAGTTTCCTTGGCTGTGTAGAAACTTTTTAATTTGATCAGGTCCCATTTATTTACTTTTGTTGTTGCTATCATTGCCTTATAAGCCAGAAGAGACTGGGGCCCCAACTTATGGCTTTTTATACGTATGTTTAGACAACTAGCCATGGAACATGGATAGGGATGTATGTCTATGTGTGAGTGAGCATACTTACATGTACTTCCTGGCTGTGTTCGCAGAGAGGGCCTAAAAGCAGTGACACCCTAGTAGCAATGAGCACATCTAGTACCCAGATCTTAGTTTCAAAATACCATTCTCCAATTAAAGGAACCAGGAATCTTAAAAAAGTGGTTGACCCAGTACTGGGATAGAGAAAATACAGGCTGAGTGTGGAACATCTTGTGGTGCCAGAAAGGACATGCTAAAAAGGGGGTTTTGGGTTGTCCAAGGAACACAGGAACCCCCCTTACAGAGCTCCTAACGGCCAAAGCTGGAACAATTTGAGGAACAAAATAACAATAGTACTAGATTATAACCCATAGAAAAAAAAGAAATATCTATGGGTCCATAATGCTATAATCAATTAAATAAATGAGAAAGGATAGCTGTTCCTTAAGAATTCAAATAAATGAAGAAAACAGGCAGCTACCACAGTAGTAATTGTTGCAGACAAGATGCTAAATTAGAAGGTAAAAGTATGAGGAGAAACCTACAGAGTCCCAAGGTATCTCCCCCAAGCTACTTATCAATTACAAAGGGAAGGACAGTAACTTTACAGTGGAGAAACCCAGTAGAAACCACTTAAGTGATCAAGGTCAACATTATCCACTCCATGTTGCACGCAGCAGGGCAATTACCTCTGCAGAGCCTCATTTCAATCATGAGAAAACACCACACAAATCTCCACTGAGGGATATTAGACAAAATAACTCAAAGGTCATGAAAGATGGGGAAGAACATAACAAGTAAAAAAGGCAACGTGGGATCTTGGTTTGGATCCTAGAACAGACACAGACGTGAGTGGAGAAAATGATGAAATTCAAACAAGGTATTTAAATAATAGTATCATACCAATGTTAGTTTCTTGGCTCCCTTACTGGTACTGTGGTTATGTTAATGTTAACATTAGGGAAAGCCAGGTGAGGGATATATGGAAACTGTATTACTTTTTCAACTTTTCTGTAAGTCAAAATCTAGTTCAAAATAAGGTGTAATGAGAGGGAGGTATTATATAGCTGTGTTCTGCTTTGGTTAGACACAAACCAGGTGGAGGATTGGTTAGAAAGTGACTAGAGTGAAGCGCTGCCCTGTCAGTCTGGGTCCTCTGGGAAGCAACACTGAGACGCAGTCAGGATGTCTGAGATGCGTCAAAGATTCATATCCCAGCAACATGCAGTTGTTGGCTGGGATGCCTGGGAAGAGCTGGTCCTCAGCCCAAACTGTGACAGCTGGGGGTCAGCAACTCTGCTGGGTGAGGACACCAGTCCACTCAGCCTGAGAAGCCCCTCTCTCTGCAGTGTTTCAACCCCGTTTGAAACCTCCTAACCATTGTTGAAGATGGGAAGAAACACTCCTGTTGCCCTCAGTTTTACAGCTAGTGGGTCCCGGGCCCCTTGTGAGCATGGGACAGGCAGGGGGAGCTGGCTGCAGCCATGCAGCTGGCACAGGGCTCTGATTGAAAATCATTTTCTTGGCTGGTGCCAGTCACAGAATCAGCTTAAAAACAGGATAACGCCTAGAGCAAGGCACCCGTGGGAGCTAACTAGGAAATTGCAATGAATTGATTTTAAGTAGCTGCAGCTGTGATTAGAGTATTTTTAGCCACAGGACTCAACCAGCTTTCAAAACCTGCTAATAAGAGCCTCACTGTAGCCAGCACAAAAATTTAGTTTTTAATTTGACACCAAGAATCTGCTTAGCTAGAAGCTGGCTTAGAAGGCATATCAGAGGAAGAGAACATTTTCCACCACAAGTTGAAGATTTTTCATTTCCTAGCTGAATTATGATGAAGGGAGATGGACCACTAAGAAGTACCTACCAGCATACTGGGACACACACCCATCATTTCTGAAAATAAAACTCAATTCATTCTAGTAAATCTGTCTTCTGCTGCCTCTAGCTCAGCAGAGTGTATGCATTTTGGGCAAAACAAATCATTTCACGCCCCAAACTTTAGAGAGCAAGAGAATCTAATGATAGTTAATGACGGTAAGTTCTAACAATACCCACCTCTCCAACATGCTTCGGTGCGTTTTCTGTGAGAAGCAGTTACTGGAGCCTGAATGGATCCCGCTGATCCACACCAGTGCGCACAGAGCAGCCAGGCTGGACACTGTGTCGCCGGCTGCTTCCTAATGGCCCTGGGCTCGCATGCGGGGCAGCTAGTGTGGCACCCAGAGGTTTCCTTGGCCATAAGGAACACAACATGAGGCAAGGGCTGTGCAGGTGGAAACGGTCTTCGTGGAAGTACCGTGAAAGGGGAGGGCTGCAGGGGAGGGCTGCCTGGTGGCGAAGCCAGCGCCTTACTCTTTCCCCAGGCAAACATGACAGAGTCTGGATGCGCAGTAAGAGCCAGGCCGTCTTTACTGGAGCGAGTGCAGGAGACAAACAGTTTACAACAACCTCTAGCATTGTCTTAACCATTTGATAAAAAGTTCACTATAATATTTATTGTATAATGAAGAAAAACAACACATTCAGGGAAAAATTGAGATTAACTTATTTTTCTTAAAAGGTTCATCTCAAGGATGGCAACAAAGTCCAGCTTGTGCCGCCAAACGGTTTTACATGATCAAACCGTGTACAGCTTCTTGTGTGAACTGTTGACTACAAACATTTACCAAATACATAAATCTCTTTTAAAAAAGCCATTTTAAATATAGCAAAGCAGTGTCTTCTTGCACAGCAAAGTGAAGAAAGTTTCTACAGAGAAATAGAAGTTTTACATTTGTAAAATATTTTTCACATTCTAATCATCTAGCTTCTTATGATCCAATGCCAGGAGTTTTCAGGTTCCTTATTTACTATGTATTTCTTGTGCGCATGATGGTTAATACAGAAATCATGTTAATGCATTATTAGTTGTCCTTATATTTAAAGGAAATGGTAAAACATGTATTGTTCTTTTAGAACAAACCCCTGATTTAGTCTATAACACAATGGACATAATTAGGGCTCAAAAGATGGAGTTTTGATTGGGACCATCTGTGTACACACAATGGTGACTTTCACTCTCAGTGTAGTACCAGTTAGAGTATCGAAGGAAGAACAGCCGTTGGAAACTGTACTTTAACCAGTGCAATTAACTCTTAAGCTTTTTTTGTTTTTGTTTTTTAGTAATAAAATATCTCTGAAGGGATAAAATTTTTTTGCAATGGTGTCTCATACAAAACACATGAGTCTAAAAGGGTAAGAAAAGTCAGTTCTAAAGTAACACCATTAGTGTCTTCCCCACTCTAGGCTGGTTTCCACCCAGAGATGTGGATGTGGATGTGTTCACACATGGGTGTCTGGGTGAGGGATGTCTGTCAAGTCCATATGCTCCAAATCACACTGGGCATATGGGCAGAAGGTTAACAGTCAAATATTCAGTTCCCAAAAATGGAATACATTGTTACTTGGTCATTGTAATTGAAATACAAACTCCGAGCCTTGTGTAATATTATTTTAGAAAACAGTAGTTGTACTGATTATAAACCTGCATAGAAAGTAAGACTATTGAGATACAGTCAGAAAAGCCATCTCATAAGGCACACAAGAAAATAGACAGTAAATGTGAATGTGTTAACTCCTATTCCAATGTACAGCAGAAGTTCATGAACATGCATAAATAATAATGAAAGAATCACTTAACACTTTCAAAGCTATAAATGGTTTACAAAGTGGTAAGGATTATCTTGGAAATTCAGTGTTGGGAGACTGTCTAGGTGTGACCTCATGAAGAAATGTGCCTGTAAGTAGTTCAGTAAAATCAGTACATTTTAAAAGAAAAACTAACCCTTTCTGAATAAGAGCCAATGTCTATAGTGAAGGGAGGAGACAGTGTATCACCCTCCCCTTTTTGGCCTCTATCAAAAGTTACTCCCCAAACTGCCATTAAAACAGAACCTCCATTTTGCAGCCTGTGAATGCCACAGGCTTATCTTGTACCTAATACCTGTGTGTCAGTCAGGAAATCTGGCTGATGATTTGTCATAAATAGCATATGAGGAAAATGTCCAAAGGAACATAATTTAGAGGGGAACACAAAATGTAAAAGTTGTAGGCAGCTGCTCAATATTAACTGTAAAATATAAAATAGCAGCAATTTTTAAACCCTTAGAGTTTCTCAGGAAAAGGAGTATTTAAAAATCTGTGATGAAAGATATACAGGACTTTGAATTTTGTTCATGGCACAAGCCCAGCAAACAGATGAACTTGCTATCACCAATTAATTGTCTTCCTGTAAGAATAAGGCCTTTTTCAAAATCCAAGCTGAGGGCAGCACTCACTAATTTCTATTAGAATGGCAAGAGTCATGCCAAGGATCTGCACCATAAGAGAATTTCTCCCCCCACCCCCGCACCAAAGTGTCATTTCAATGCATAGAATAGTTGATCATGGTAGTATTTTGTAACCAGCTGCATCATTCTATTTTCAGAGGGTCAAGGAAAAAAGATCCCTTTCTCCGTGAATACTTTTTCCTAATCATTTACCACTTATAAAACCTTTGTGCTCATCTACTATTTTGCCATTTTCTCTAATATTAATTAAATTAGGTCAGCTTTTTCTACTATATTATTTTCCTCACAAAAGGCAAGTTTTAAATAATGCCTTATAAAATCTGTTACAACACATTTTATATTTATGCAGGATGAACTTAACACCAATTTTTTTTGCCACTTTGCTATTTATGTACACATATAAAATATATAATGATGCTCAACCCATACAGCACAAAGATTACAATGTAACATCACACATTCACCACCAGTGAGGGGAGAAACCCCTTTATACAATCCTCTGAAAAAACTGGGCTAATAATTAAAATTCAAAGTACAGTATATATTTAACAAAATAGTAAATATTAAACAGTGAATACTCTACTTAATAAGGACCTCGCCTTTCCCCCCAAATTGGTGGCAATCCACAAAAATATACTTTTTAATCTGGTGACCATACAATACATAGGTACTTACATCAAAGGTGATAATATATTTAAGATGCTATATACACAAAAAGTTTGGCTCAACTTTTAATTTACATATAGAATAATAAGTGTTCATGGCTTTTTTTTTCCAAGGTTCTGCTTGCAAGATATTTTTGTTTGTTTTTTTCCCCTCTTAAAATAAAACTAAAAAGTTAAACCAAGATAAAGCTATTTTCTAAAGAAAAAGTTACAACATATAGCTTTGGCTTATATAAATAATTCATAGCAGAATGTGTTCAAAAGTAGTGAATATAATTTTATATATAAGTCATCAATTCATAAGGGTGTTTTCTTTCATATAAAATATACATGAGCTAAAATCAGTTTCTTTAATTTTTAAGATATGAATGTAAAAAGAAACTTCTGACATATTCCAATTATAACTTAATATATTAATTTTACTTTGTTAATGCTCTATATTTCTAGGCTAGTATTTTCTGAATATCTCATGCGTGTTTTCTATTCTCTCTCTTTTTTATTAGCTAAAGATCACTTCTTGACCCAATACATTTTTGCACGTGCAAAACAGTTATGTGTGGGGCTTTTGTTTTGTTTTTTTGTTTTTTGTTTTTTAATATCAACAGCCCTTTCCCATGCACCCCTTTGCAACAGAGACCCATGCCAGGTTGGGTAATTAATATAAATGACATTTTATGTACAGTATTGCTTTCTTGGTTCCTGCTTTTCTACTGCTCTGTTCTACAAAGCATTTTTCTTAAGTAACTACAGTCACCGCACAGTTAAATAAAACAAGTAGGGGGCCCTCTAGGTTTCTGCAAGCTAGTGTGGGAGAATTATATATGGGTACACGTTTCTCTGCAAAAACTGGTTATCTTACGAAACAAGTAGTCCAAGGAAGTGCCAGACTGGTCTGTGCCTACAGGGTGCTTTGTCTGCCATGGGACGCACATCTGCAGACCTACAAGTTTGCAGGTAAGTGCCTGATTCTGTGTATGCAACACACACCCACACATACACACACACTCACACCCACATACATATATATGTAAAGGGATATATATATGTATGTATGTACATATAAATATATTTAACTCATCTCCTTATTTACCGATTTAGATATGTAGGGCAGTTCACTGCAGTAACACAAAGTACAAACATCAGCCTGGAAGCCTTAGGTCACCCATGCGTCCATCCTCATTCGCTTTACAGAAGGGCTTTCTCTGTCCTCAGTGTTTGGGGGTCGGCCAAGCACAATTGGAGAATGGAAGTCGGCCCGTGGATCCTCTCGGTCACTGCCATCGTACGAGCTACTGGAGCTGCTCAGACTGTCCACAGGGGAGCGCCCCATTTCCTGCCGGGGCTGGGGCTGAGGCTGGGGCTGTGGGGGCTGGGGCTGCTGCTGCTGCTGCTGCTGGAAGCCCGATGGGGTCATTCGATCCCGGGGAGGTGAAATTGGTTCTGACTTAATGTTGATGTTTTGGTTGGTATTAATGGATAAATTCGAACCCTGAGATAACTGCCCTCCAGCGCTGAAGGGAAAAGAGAGAGATGTTACATGATCTGTGAGTGCATCTGCAGAAGTGGAATGACATTAGACTGCCTGACTCAAAAGAGCCCAGGGACCACAATCCTGTCAGAATTTCCCAAGACTGGCTGTGTGGCACAAAAAGAAACCCCATCTCCCTGGGAGGAAAAGAAAACAGCAGTTCAGCCCTTAAGTTACTTAGTTCTACTAACCCATAACCTTGGTACTTTTGCAGCTGAAGTATCCAAAAGTGTCAGTGCCTAATGCTGCGCATGGACCACAAAGATAAGAGAAACAGTGTGGCAACTTGAATTCTACCCATGGCCTCTGCTCTAGCCCTGGGACAGGCACATCTCATCTATTTTCATAAGGATATGACTTATTCTCAAAGGAGCAAATCCTATCATCCTTATTTTCCAGATGAGGAAACATCTCAGAAAGGCTGAGAGGCTCGCTCAGAGTAGTACAGGAGGATACATACAGGCTTTTCTCCAGGTCTGAGCTTCGAGCCCTTTCCACTTGCTTTTCCAGGGCTATTTCTAGTGTGTTCATTTAGTATGCTCAGGACAGGCCTGAGGGCTAACTACCTGTGCAGGCAAATAAATTTCCCTGAGATACTCTGCTCCTTTTTCCATGACATAATTCCTCAAGAGACTACTGACAACAATACACATTGTGAGGTTATTTCAGAATGCAGGTAGGGAAAGGGTTTGCTGAGCTCAGGCTCTCTGGGGACTTTCAGGAGGCAGAAGGCTAGGGTGTCCCTACTGCCCTAAGCAGGAGGAAGGCAGCTAGCCCTCATGGAGGCCAGCTGGGTCTGCTATGCTGTCCCCTCTTTTGGGACACCCTCTTCCACCTGCTCCACGGGCTTAATGTCATCCTGGTTCTACAAAGGCCCTGTTCCTTCTCCCTGCTGTGCAGGGATGTCTGGTCTCATCCAGGCACCACCATAAATCCTCTTCAATTATATCCTCACACCTTGCCCACAAGGAATGTTCTCTTCGTGAATGAGGTTCGGTGTGTGCACTGGGCTGGGATCGACCACATGGATGCCATGGAGCCTGATGAATACATGAGACACCTGGCCCCTGCTTTCCCTCCCCTGTCCTCCAGAGAGAAAGCAAAGGGCACAGCTCATGTTCCTTCTCTCCTCTCTACAGATGTTCACCAAAGCAAAAAACGGGCAAGATGGTAGGTGGGCCTGATGCCCGCAGGCTGCCTTTCCACAGGCAATGGAATCAGAGGCAGGTGCTGGGAAGCAGGGGTAGCCGCAGGCACTTAATCATTGGTCAGTAGATTAAAAAGGGGTGCATGTGGGTGGTATCTGTGCCTGGGGACCCGCTTAGATACTAGTTGAGTCTCTCTAACTCACTATGTCCCTGTTGGAAAAGCCTTGATGCCTGAATCCCTTCACAAAATGCCTAGTTTGCTTAGTATCCAAGCTATTATCTAGAGCCATGTAAAGAAAATGCTTTCTCCCAACACTTGTGTCTACCAAAAAAAGAATCATTGCAGGATTCTTCACATGAAAGTCAACAGAGCAAAGGACTGTACCTGACAGAAAAGGAGAGTGTGCAGGCCAGGAGCAAGGATTAAGAGAGAGTTTCTAGTTACTCACACAAGAGAGCTGAGGGCTGCTTGTCCTAGATGGTGCTGCTGCCAGGCCGACACCTGTCCCAGAGACAGCATTCCTGGGGAGTTGAAGCCTTGCAGGGCCGACAGGTCAGCGCTGGTCAGTGAGTAGTCTACAAAGGCAGACAAGATCGTTCCATGTGATTAGAAGGACTGTACAGAATCTATTTTTCAAACAGCAGCTGCACACGCTCCTAGGGTGAGAAGCCAGGTATTTCACAACAAAACAACACATATATGGGTCTAAAATCCACAAAACTTTTTCTTTTGGGAGGTTTATCGGATCTACTATATTAGTTGCCTGGGATTATTTAAATAATAAAAGGTCATCATTAAAGAATGCTCCTATGCAATGGCTATTTTAAATAAATATGCCGGCCACTACCCTCTGGAACAAAGACAAACATTGGAGCTTATCCAGAGTGAGTCTGGATCAGCTGGTCTTAATGAAGTATGGGGACTAGAAGTATGGGTGCCATGCTGAGTGATACAAGACACTAAATACATCATTACACAATTAAGTAATTGCATGTGTTTAAAGTACGGGGGCTGTCACAGCTCCTTGACTGCATACAAAATAATTTCAAGTTCATGAGAACCTTTCTGTCTTCACTAGAGTAGAACACAGCCCATTTTATATGAGTGCTTCAGTCATCGTCACTATGGCCAAGACTTAAGACGTCAGGTATCACTCACACATGGAGTCATTTCAGCTCATCATTAACATCTGGCTTTTCCATTTGGTTCTAACGAGAAGTGGCAAAAACTCTTCTACTTTCCGCTTCTTTCTCATGTCTCAGGGAGGTGTTTAAAGAAGTTGGTCTCCTAGTGAATGAGCATTTTCAGAAAGGAACTGGTTGAAGCAGCATGGCTGTTGCTCAGGACTCTGTCCTGCCTCTATCTTCTCTCACTTCATGTCGCTAAGCATGGCTCAGCCAGCCCCACGGGGCTGGGGCAGGTACCCAGCACACTGACACATTTCCCAGTGTCCTCTCCAGCCCACAACTCTCTTCTGACTTCTTCAATGACCTACATGCCATGTCTACTTGGAAGCTCTGCAAACACCTCAAATCTGACACGGCCCAAACTGGACTCACTCTTTCCTTCAAACCTACTCCTCTTACTCCCCTCTCTTAGTAATTGGCACCAACATTCACCCAGCGGCCTGTGCAGAAGCCTGTGGGTGACATCCTTGCCACTCCTACCAATACGCACCAAGTCTGGTCAGTTTTGTCTGCTCTCTCTCAAGCCTGCCTGAGTCTCACCATCTTTCCTGCCACCACCTAGTCTAAGCCACCAGCAACCACCGTGCGGACCACTATGGTATCCTCTTACGTGGCTTCACTATGGTAACCTCTCACGTGGCTTCCTGGCATTCACTTTTGCCCCTATGTGCGCTGAAGTCAAAGTGATCTTTTTAAGACAACAAATATGATCGTGACACTCCCCTTAAAACCTTTTTATGGCATCCCAATGCTCTCCAGACAATGTTCAAAATCCTTGACATGGCCTGAAAATCCCTACTTACCTCTCTAGTCTCCACTCTAACCACCCTGCCCTGGCCCTCCTGTGGACTCTAGCCTTTGTACACAGCACTTCCTCTCTGGGAACAGTCTCCCTACTCTACCTGGCTGAGTCGTGCACACTCCTTCATGTCTAAGCTGCAATATAGCCCTTGACACAATTACAGTGGTTTATCCCTAGAACTGTGTGTCTTGTGTATTTCCTGCTAAGTTCCACTGTTGACTCCTGCATTTACAGGGCCTGGCATAGCGCCATGTGGTTAAGTGCTCAGTAAACATTTGCTGAGTGGATGTGTGACTAAGTTTGTGAAGCTGGGACTGATCTTACACAGAGGCATGAGGGAGTGTCTGTAGGGTTCCTTTGCACAGAACTGTTTTACTTTTTAAAATGTTGCTCATTTATTCATCCCTTTACTGACATGTGACTGACACCAAATGTGTACAGAACCATAGGTAATATACTAAGGATAAAACATGGATAAGTGTTTTTAAAGGGCAAAGAAATAAACTAAGTTAAAGATAATATGGTAAACTTAAACAGAATAGTTGTTCTAAGAAAGACAGCAAAGATAAAGTCAGTCAAAAGGTGGAATGAGGCTGAAGCTAAGAGATCGATGGTTTCGAGAAAAGCCTGCCTCCATTTTTATGTTTTGGTGATTCCTTCTAGACTTTTAAAAAATAAATTCTTTCTAATCCAATGGCATTTCTAAAAGTAAATAGAATGGAATTTCTAAGTATACTGAAAAACATACACTGAAATGTACAGTACTCTATAATCTAATGCTGACACCCAATGAAAGCTCCATCTTCTCAGCCAATGGTCCTCTGAACACTTTCGCTGATAGGTCTTTTTCTTTCCCTACCCTCTCAACTCAAAGAGTGTAAACTCATAACCATAACAACTCAGGACTTCACTTCCATGGTTATCAACTTAGCTATGCCCTGTCTCCTTATCGAGAATAAACTTGGGGGGAATAGGTATGTCCCTAGCACAGTGTTTCTCATACAGCAAGTGATTAATGCACTGAAATAGAATTGGTATGAATACATAATCCCTTGCTTTATTCTGGAACCCTGCTCTGTGCAAGAAACAAACAGCAGGCTACAATTCGCAGACCCTAGGCTAGTCTGCAATTGATGGATTTTGGCATTTTCTTTATACTGATTGTTGGAAAAAGTAATGGACATTTCCTAAGAGGCTTTCTTTTTCAATAAAACCTTTTAAAGTTGTTTCTGTTTTGAAAGAACTACTTAGAATTAAAGTGGCAATCAAATGTATTAATTGCCCTGGCCCCTCAGGTAGCTCCAGACAGCAGTGTGAGCCTAGTGCCAAAGCATTTATCCTGAAGCCTAAAATTAGATTATCTTTACTATAGTCTACTTCTGAGAATCATAAAAAAATAACTTTTTTCATTGCAGTCTCTGAATAATTGGCAAGGTATAATTGAACTACTGCCTTCCGTCCTTCTTCTTGTGAAGCATCAGGTGCTATGCTCACCTGGTGAGAAAGTGAAACCATATGTGTTTTCTGCCCCTCCTCAGATGGGCATATTTAAACAAATCTGGCTGCACAACCTGATTTTCCATACAGCTCACTTGGCTAAAAGCACCCCTCAATCACTGTAGTATTCTTAAACGTTCCTAACATACCCCCAAATTAGGGTGTTTTTAGAAGAAATGTCTAAATAAACGTAAATGAGCAAAAAGCTCCTGTCAGAGGCAAAACGTGACTGGCTCTGAGGAGAAAAGACTAAGGTCCTTGTTTTGCCCCTCAGGCACAAACACAGACCAAACTAGTGGTTCTAGGGAGAAAAGGACAGCCTGCCAGACAGGCTAACCACCTGCCCCAGCTTCAGGTCCACAGGGATTCGTGGTCTTTCCCAAAGCAGGTTAACACAGCAGGGAGACAAACACCTTATTTCAAAAGCATGGAAGAGTGGAGATACTGTGTAAAGAGAAACTAAATAGAAAATATCCAAGCAACAGGCTACCACCCTTCTTGGCTTGATGGATGCCACAGGTTTTTTTTTTTTTTTTTCCAGCATATTATGGTGGTACAAATGTTAAGGTTACATATATTTCCCTTGCCCCCCCTCCCCCCTTGAGTCAGAGCTTCAAGCGTGTCCATCCCCCAGTTGGTGCAGGATGTCACAGTTTTGATAACAGCTACTTGTTTTTTTGTCACGGGCAAGTAAAAGTTCACACCAGAGAAATAGAAATAATTTTTTCAACTCATTCTGCTATCAATGTGGGGGTTTTTTTGGTAATTTTTTTCAAGGCTACCATACGTTTAATATATCTCAATTTGAATCTAAAAACTGGAAATAATTTATTTCAATAAATATACTTTAAAAAAACATCACAAAAGTGCATGCTGAGCACAAAACAGAAAGCATTCAAACCCCTGGAAGACTCAGAGCAGGCTCACCAGTGTTGTAGGCAGTCGGCACCGCGGAGTACACGAGTCCCTGTGGGGGCAAGCTTGGGGTCGTCACAGACACGACTGGGGTGGCAAGAGGCTGAGTGGCTTGAGAACTACTTATCCTTTGGGTATTCTGTGAGAGATCAGAAACAAAAAGCGTTATTAAGTGGTATTTGTGTTTAGACTTAACATTTTAAAAATAACTTTCAATTTAAAAGTGACATTTTTCATAGTTTTATATGAATATCTTTATTTTCTGAAGCAGCAATGATGCAAAAACCTTAAAAATACTAATGGGAATAACTAAATATTTAGTTTTAAAGGACATATTTTTACATTAATTATTCATTTTTCCTTTTTAAAAATAGTTTATTAATGTCAGAGACACAGCCTTAAAATAAAACTTATATTATGGGCAATGATATTTCTATGTGTTAGCAATAAATGAGGACTTGATGCCACTACAAATACTGTCAGCCTATCACAAACGAAATATGCATAGGTTTCAAATACCTGATGATAGCAAAGGTCATTTGTGTTTATAGGGATTGTAAGTCTATGAGCACAGACTTTTCTTTGCTGCGTTTATGTGTTAACATGGTTTAAAAGTCATGGCTTATTGAGTGCAGCTTGTATTCTTATTTCTTTCCCTCTGATCTTGCAGGTGACCTATTTTTTAACAGTAGATTTAGATATATATCTCTTCACAGTCTCCTGGCTTTCTGAAAAGAAAGGCTTTGAGCAGAGAGCTTTTGAAAAAGAGCTGCTGATAGGGCTGTGGATGGAGTGACATGAAATGTTTGCCATATGAATACATCTATGTAGCATCCTACCCATGCTGGGAATGACTAGAAAAGTCAACTATTAAATAATCTAGGTAGTTTAAGATAGCCATTGTCCTCTATGTGTAGGAGTGGGTTAGAATCAGTTTCTCACCTTAGTGGCTTAAGGCAACATTTTTCAAAATCTAGGCTCAGAGGGACAGAACAGATCATGTGTCATTAGCACACAAGGAGGCCAAAGCACAACTCCAACTTTCTTTTTTTTTAAATGAAGTGACAGCCTGATAACTGAAATTCAGGGGTCTGAATCATATCAGTAAAAGTATAATTCAGTGCCCTTGAGATTAGAAAAAGTAAGAATGTGATTCAGTTTTCTCTATCACCATCTTCAGAAGGGTACATCAGATAAAGGCCTTTGGCTAAATCTTAGACACTTAAAAACTGACCATTTGATGAGGATCCAAGCCTCAGTTTATTTCCAGACCTCAGTTCATATTTTCTATCCTAAGTTAGAGGATGTTAGAAAGACCATGCAGTATGTGGATGTACTGCCTGAGTTTTTGTCCTAGATTCACCATTTAGTAAGCACTAGGAAAATCATTTAACCTCTCTGAACCTCTTCACTGCCAAGTAGAGAAGATAGTTATCCTGTCCTGCCTGCCTTGCAGTGCTGTGAGAATCAAATGGGGTAATATGTTGGAAATGCTTTTGTAACTGAAGTACTACACAAATATAAGATAATATTCCTAAATTACTGTCCCCAAAAACCCTCTTGCCAAATTTCTACATAATTGGTGAAAAAAATAGATATTTTTATTCCTTCTAATCCATAGCTATTCTGCTGGAGCTGTCATGAAGTAAAGCTGTTCTAGAACTGCAAGACTTCTAAAGGAATCTCTGTGGCTGGCTCTGACCAGTATAGTCTGTAGTGCAGGCCCCAGGGCACCTGCCCTTCCTCACTCTGGATCAGAGTCATCCATGATTAAATTTTAGAGCTCAAACCAATGTGAACAACTTTCTAAGTTCTAACAGATTGTTTCTGATTATATTTTGGTCGAACACACAAAGCTCTGTATTTCGAATTAAGTTTTAGGGAATTTAGCTTATTTTTTAAAGAATATGAATAACGTTTACAGTTCTTAGATGTATTTTTTTCTTAGTAACAAATATTTATTTTTATGATTTCTAGATTTTAAGTCTTCAAAGCCTTGAATATTTATCTATGAAATTCTGTAACTATATATGTACTTTGGGGAATGTGGAAAGTCAACGTATGACAACTGGGAATATATTTTAGTCTCAGCATCAAGTAAATAAATTTAATAAATTTTTGAGATAGGGATCTACTTTGGAATTAATTTGTTCTTTCGTATTTGGTCTGGAACTTCAAAAGTCAAATCCCTGGGTGAAAGAATACAGTACGAGATGGTTTTGCCTGGACCCTGACCACTCCATGGCTTCATTTCCGTGCCAATCACTTGGCATGTCCTCAAAGATGAGGGTAACGAGACTGCAATAAATTCATCTACTCATCAAAGCTCCTAATCTCAATGGCACTGAGTTCTATGAGAGTCAGTGACTTTCCGAACCACTAGAGGGCAACATAGCACCAGATAAGTCACAGAAGCATTCACAACACCTTAACAGTAAACGGTGAGGTCTAATCTAATTATTTTAGCTTGAATTATAAATTTCCATTTGCTAATCACTGTGGTATCATTAAGCAAAGTATTTCCTCAGAAGATATTCATAACATGTAATACAACACCGCATTTACAAGCTGACTAGTATATTTCAGTTAACCAATAAAAAACTACATCCAAAACTGTGAGAACAATCACAAAACTAAAGAACAATCCTGTATTTTAAAAAGAGTACAACCCTATTTGAAAAGAAAACAAATTGTGCAAAACACACCAGCATGCATAAACATTTAATAATAAAATGTAAATAAAATCAACAGATGCCTTCCCCCCACCATGCTTTCATGCACTCTCATCCCTTTATCCACACTAAAAACTGAGCAGTTTTTACTCTCCTTAAAGTCCTTTAATTAGCAGCTGACTTTGAATTCATATGATTACTTCTGTGAAGGTTGGGTTTCAGTTCCCAAAGAAGTAATAGCTCGATTACAAGTTATTTTTAGTCAAGTTTATTTTCTAGAGGAAAAGACAACAAAAACATTTGCTTTGGGGAAAAAAGATAATAGCTGCTTTTAAGAACAGCATAGCATATTGCCTGATAGAAAAGTAAATCTGTACATGTTCAATTACAGACATTCCTTTTAGTAAACAGGGAACCCCCTTGTGGTTCAGACTGTCTCATGCAGGATGAAATAATTCCAACTCTGAAAAAGGTGACCTCACCAAAAATGATGTAATCTTTTTGAAAGAAGGAGAAACAACACAAGATCGTGTGTTACAATCTGAGGAACTTTGAGAGTGAAGTCATTCTCTAAAAATATTTTAATAATTTGGAGAGCTATATAAGGTATTTTGTATCTTTTCTTTAAAAAATCTTTAACAAATGACCTATGCTCATGGACAGAGCCTTTTTAAAGGCTCTATTACAATGTTCCCTCCAATAAATAAAATGGATCAACATATATAATTATAAATAGAAAAACCAGAATCTATAGTTCCAGTAGATTGCATTAGTTATTCTAAGAATTTGAATAGTATTTAATAAAAAGAAAACAATTTGTGTGACAAAGGGAACATTGGTTAGATAAAAATGTTTAAAAGAATTAGTACTTTCTACATCTTTTTCAACTTCCTTCAAGCAGAAACCCACACTCACCAACTCCAATTCCTCTTCCTCCGACTGCACTCAGCACATAAGAGGGATAAGAAAGTTACTAAGACTGTTGGTACTCGCAAACAAAATATTTCTTTCGAAAAACATGTTATTCAGACACTAGCAGTTGTTTGGCACTCTGAAGAGATGATTATATACACAACAGATAGAAATATAAATTACTTATTGTCTCAATACTTGTAGTTGATTTTTCAAAAGACTGGAAAGATTCTTCTAAATTCTCTAGGGCCAGGATTTAAAGACATGCCCCGCCCTTCAACTCAGTCTGCTCTTATGCTGGCCTCTCCTATACACAGGCATGCCACTGTGACAATATATAAGAGGTTCTCATCATGATACCAGTCTGTATTTAGAACCTTGCGAATACTAGCTCTGTACTTATATCTTAATCCTCCTATTGCTACCTCACCTGGTTACACATATCCATTTATCTCCTGGTAGATTCTGTGCTTCTTGGCAAGCAGAAATTGCTGCATGTTTTATTTCCCACAGTAGCTAGCACACATTATGAAACAACAGTAACTCAAACATTTGTTAATAAATATAAGAGTTTTATATATGTTTATCATTTGCAAATATAGTTTTCATATGAATAAAATAATTTCAATGAAGAAAATAAGACTGGAGAAGAAATGAACTGATGTATGGAATTCATGTATAAAAATGAAACATATTTTCCCCTTTTCTTTGAAATATTTAGAAATTAATATGCTAGAAATAATCAAATTAGTTTTGTTTTTTAATTTTACTTGAATAAGCTAAACTTCTTTGTCAATCTGTGAGAAGTGTCTTTAGAAGCACCACTGAGGCCCCAATTTGGAAGCAGGTTTCTGTGCAAATGAATGGTATAAAGTAGGAAGGTGGCTGATTATTTATTCTGAAAAACAATCACTTGGCCTACAATTGCTATCTCAAATGTGGGTAAAATGCTGTTTTGTTACAGGTATCTTTACATATCTCCAACTACAAGACACACATTAAAATACTATAAAATACTATGTGGATGTGTGCACACAGGTGTGTATATAATATATAGTTTGCACTTCAACCTATAGGGATGAAGATGCATATAGTTTATATGACAAATTTTCAGTTTTCCATGGAGATGCTTCATGATCTCTTAAAAAAGACAATTTTATTAAGCAGTGGCTAAATGCCTAAATACAGTGTATCTATAAAACTTTGCAGTTTATTAATAGTTCTTATAAACATATTTCTATGCCTTAAGTGAAACTTTGTAGTTTTTTATTTCTGGAAGATAGTAGCAAGTATTACATACCCAGCTACTGAAAGGTGAGCCAAGTGACCATTCTAAATGCCATTTTTTCTTAGCTCCTTTTTGGGGTATATTTCTTTGTTATGTATGTATGTATCTATCTATTTTAAACTTTCATTCTGAAATAATTTTAGACTTAATTTTGTGAAGAGTGCTTCCTCACACATCTCCCCCAGCTTCCCTCAATGTTAATATCCCAAAGAAACACAATGTGATTGTCAAAACTAATAAAAATAACAGCACTAATTAAAGCTTTGGACTTCCCTTGGATTTCACCAGTCTTTCCACTGATGTTCTTTTTCTGACCCAGGATCAGATCCTGGATGCCACATGCCTTTAGCTGTCATGTCTCCTTAATCTCCTCCGGTCTGTGACAGCTCTTCACTCTTTCCTTGTTTTTCATGAACTTTTTAAGGGTTCCGATCAGGTACCTTGTAGAATGTCCCTCAATTTGGGTTTGTCTATTCATAGTTAGATAGAGGGCATAGATTTTTGAAAGAATCCTACAGAAGTGATGTGACTTTCTTGGCATACCGTATCAGAAGGTATATGTCATCTTTATGTCTCATTAACAGTGATGTTAAACATAATCCTCTAGTTAAGGTAGTGTTTTCCAGAATTCTCCACCATAATATCACTATTTTCTCCTTTCTAAGTGACAAATATTTGGGAAGAGACAATTTATGTAAATTGTCTGTAAACTATGTAAATATTGTGTCTTTCCTTAAACTTTCGCCCATTTATTTTAGCATTTACCAACTGACCTTGCCTGCAACAATTACTACTGGACTGTGGTGTTCTAATGGTGATTTACTATTTCTCTCATTCTTTCTATATTTATTAGTTAGAATCCTTCTCTAAGGAAGAATTGTCCCTTTGCCCCTTTTTTACTCAATAATTTATTTATATCAGTAATGGATTCAATATTTATTCCTTGGATTATAATCCAATACTACTGTTATTTATTTTGTTATCCAAATTGTTCCAGTTTTGGCCATTGGGAGCTCTTTTGAAACTCTGGCTCCTGTGACCTTTGATATATACTTCCTTATCCTCTGATACCTCTGGACATTGCGTATTTCCCTGCCCCAGCTCTACAATAAACCTTTTCTCTAAGCAGCCCTGGTTCCTTATATTAGAAAATGCTATTTAGAAAATGAGATCTGAGCACTAAATATGCTCAGTTACTGGGTGTTGTTGCTTCAAGGTCTTCTCAGCAAACACAGCTAGGAAATATATGATGCATACTAATTCATGTGTACATTCATTTATATTTTTGTATTTATCAACCTGTATATACGTATTAAAAAAAAAAAAAAGCTCATACTGAAACCTCCAACTACAATCCAGAAACACAGTGTTCATTCTAGGCCCCCTGTCTCACTCCCTTGCTTATTGGTAATTTTTTTTACAACCATAAGAAACTGGGCTCTCTTTATCTACAATGTATTCACTTCATTGTTCAACCCCTGTGTATTTGTGTGTGAGAAACAAATTTACCATCTATAGTGATTTGGTCTCTAATCATACAGTATCCAGAAAAAATGGTTTGCAAAGTTATTTAGACCAGTTCCTTTCTCCATGACCCCTTCTATAGCATCATGTCACATATTTGTAGTAGTTACACTGACAGTCTGCATTCTATCTGGGACTCCCCTGGAATCTTGGCTTTTGTTTTTTAGTTGCAATTGGCAAAAATCACTCTTTGTAATACACACAGTTCTGTGGGTTTTAACAAATGCAGACTCGGGTATCTAACAACACAGTATAAAATAGAATAGTTTCATCACCTCAAAAATTCCCTCACACTATTCCTTTGTAGTCAATCCCTCTTCCCCACTTCCAACCTGTGGCAACCAGTAAGCTTGTTTGCATTTCCCAGAATGAAATATAAATGGAATCATACACTATGCAGCCTTTTAGATCTGGCTTCTTTCACTTAGCAAAATTCATTTAAGATTTATCTATATCGTTGTGTGATTAAATAGTTCATCCCTTTTTGTCACTGAGTAGCATTTCTTTATTTAGATGTACCACAATGTGTATACCCATTCATCTGCTGAAGGACATCTAGGTTTATATTTTCTGTTTTTCACAATTATGAAAGATACAGCTTACTGCATAAGCATAGTTTTCAATTCATGTGGGTAAATACTCTAGGAGACTGTTGAGCTGTATAGCAAGTGTATATTTAACTTCATAAGAAGTTAAAACTTTTTCCAAAGTGGCTGTACCATTTGCATTCCAAGCAGAAATAGATTAGGCTTCTTTTTGCTCTGCATCCACAACAGCATTTCCATCTTCGGCTGATTTAGTTTTTATTTATTTTAGCCGTTCTACTAGGTTTGTAGTTATATCTCCCTGTGGTTTTAATTTTCATTTCCCTAATGTCTAATGAAATTAAGCATATTCTCACATGCTTATTTGCCATCCATGTATCTCCTTTTCAAAGTTTTGGTTTAGATCTTGTGTCCAGTTTTAAAACTGAGTTGTATGTTTTCTAACTGTTGGGCTTTTAGAGTTCTTAATATATTCTGGATACAGATCCTTTATTAGGTATGTGATTTACAAATATGTTCTCCTAAGTCAGAGGTTGTCCTTTTGTTCTTTAACAGTGCCTTTTATAGAGCAAACAAATTTTGACAAATTTCAATATATCAATTTTTTCTTTACAGATCATGCTTTTGGAGTTTATAGTTTTCTCCTCTAAATTTCAGTTTCATGTTTTAAATTTGCAACGATGATCCGTTTTGAGTTAATTTTTGTATAAGGTCTGAGTTATGTATCAAGTGGGATTTTGTTTGTTTGTTTTGTGGATCAATGTTGAATTCTGTAACAACTCACTGAATTGCCTTACTATCAATACTTTTGCCCAAATCCAGCTGAATATATGTGTTTGGGTCTACTTTCTGGGCTGTTTTGTCCATTGATCTATATGCACATCCTTTTGCTGATACCACACATTCCAGATTACTAATAGTAGGTCTTAAGACCAGGTACTATGAGTCTTCTTATTTTCTTCTTTCTTACAATTATTTTGGGTATTGTAGTTTCTTTGTCTTTATACATATATTTTAGAATCAGCTTATTGATATCTACAAAAAAGCTTTCTGTGATTTTTATTGGAATTGTGTTTGATCTACCAGTTATCAACTGACACAAATGTCAACCTGGTAAGAAGTAACACCTTTGTTTTTGTTTTTGGAGACAGAGCCTCACTCTGTTGCTTTGGCTAGAGTGCAGTGGCACAATCATAGCTCACTGCAACCTCAAACTCCTGGGCTCAAGTGATCCTCCTGGCTCAGCCTCCTGAGTAGTTGGGACTACAGGCACATACCACAACACCCAACTAATTTATTATTTTTAGAGATGGAGTCGTGCTATGTTGCCCAGGCTGGTCTCAAATTCCTGCCTCAAATCATCCCTCCCACCTTGGCCTCCCAAAGTGCTAGGATTATAGGTATGAGCCACCATACAAGGCCAGAAGTGACACCCTGACAATATCGAGTCTTCAAAAATCCATAACATGACATATCTCTCTATTCATCCAAGTCTTCTTTGATTTCTTTCATCAGTGTTTTGTAGTTCTCAGCATACACATCATGCACATATTTTGTTACATTTGTACCTAGGTGTTTCTTCTTTTTCCTTTTTATGGGGTGCCAATTATGGTTTTTTTTTTTAAATTTCAAATTCCAG
>VBSM01002223.1:15324070-15349639 GCA_008086735.1 Cheirogaleus medius | reverse complement strand
ATTTCCTTCTATTCCTAGTTTGAAGAGGGGTGTTTTGCTTTGTTTTTTTTTTTAAATCATGAATAAATGTTGAATTCTGTTAACATGGTGAATTATACTGATGAATTTTCAAATGTAGACTCAGCTTTGCATTCCTGGGATGAAACCCACTTGGTCTGGGCATATTACCCTTTTCATATATTGCTAAATTTACTAATATTTTACTGAGAATTTTTGTGTCTAGAGTTCATGAAGGATATCGGTTTGTAGTTTTTTCTTTTGTACTGCCTTGTTTTAGTTTTGCATAAAGGTAATGCTGGTCTAAAAAATGAGTTGGGAAGTGTTCTCTCCCTTTTTTTCTGAAAGAGATTATATAGAATTTATGTCATTTCTTCCTTACATGTTTGGCAGAATGTGCCAGTGAAACCATTAGGGTCTGGAACTTTCTTTTGTAGAAGGTTTTTAAACTAGGAATTCAATTTTTTTAAAAGATAGTTACTATTCAGATTAACTATTTCTTTTTCAACGAGTTTAATAATTCTTTGGTAATTTGTATCTTTCAAGGAATTTATCCATCTCATCTAAGCTATCAAATCTATAGGAATAGAGTTGTTTGTAATACTCTCTTATTATCTTTTAGTACCTTCTGGGTGATATACTCTTTTATATTCTTGACATTGATAACTTGGGTCTTCTCTTTTTCTTTGGTCAGCTTGGCTAGAGGTTTATCAATTTTATTGATCTTTTAAAAAAGCTAGTTCTGGTTTTGTTTTTTGTGCTTTTTTGTTTTAAATTTTATTAATTTCTGCTCTTTACCTTTTCCTTTCTTCTGCTTGCTCTGGGTTAAATTTGGTTTTTTTCTTGAGTTTCTTAAGGTAAAATCTTAGATTTCTGAATTGGGACCTTTCTTCTTTTCTAATATAGGCATTTATTGCTATAAGTCTCCCCTCAGCACTACTCTACCTGATCCCCAAAATTCTGATGATGCATTTTCATTTTCATTCAGCTATATGTATTTTTAAATTTTCCTTGAGATTTCCTCTTTGGTCTACGAGTTATTTAAAAGTTTATTGTTTAATTTCTAAATATACGGAGATTTTCCTGTTGTCTTTGTGTTACTGGTTTCTAGTTTGATTTTATCATGGTCTGAGGATATAACATGTATGATTTAAATTCTTTGAAATTTGCTTAGGTTTGTTTTATGGCATAGGATATGGTCTACCTTGGTGAATGTTACATGTGCACTTAAGAAAAATGTGTGTTCTGCCCTTATTGAGTGAAGTGTTCTATAAACACCCCTTAGGTTAGGTTGGTTGGAGAGAGGGGTGTTAAAGTCTCCAATTACAATTGTGGATTTTTTGACTTCACCTTTTAGTTCTACCAGTTTTTGCTTTATGTTATTTTAAAGGTCTGCTGTTAGGTGCATGTACATTAATTATTTCTTAGAAGGTGGACTATGTCATGTCCCTCTTTATCCCTGATAATGTTCCTTGTTGTGAAGTCTATATTGTCTGAAATGAATATGTCTGCTTTAGCTTTCTTTTGGTTATTATTTACATGGTATTATTTTTCTCCATCATTTAATCTATGTCTTTATATTTAAAGTGGGTTTCCTGTAGATAGTATATTGTTTTGTCTTGCTTTTTTAAAAGGAATCAGAAAATTTTATCTTTTAACTGATGTATTCTAACCACATTCAATGTGATTAGTTATATGGTCAGATTAAAATCTACCATCTTGCTATTTTTTATTTGTTTCATCTGTCATTTTTCTCTTTTCTCCCACTTCTTGGGCTATTAGAGTGTTTTTTTATAATTCTATTTTATCTCCTCTATTGACTTGCTATTTATACCTCTTTCAAAATTTTTTCTGTAGTTGCACTAGGGTTTATAATACACATCTTTAGCTACCCAGAGTTCACCTTCCAATATTATATCATGTATAGAATAAGGATCTACAACAGTATACTTCCAGTCCCTCCCTTCCTTTGTTGTTATATATTTTATTTTTTACATTTGCTATAGACACAAAATACATTGCTACTATTTTTGTTTTATACAGGGAGCTATCTTTTGAAACAATTAAAAAGAAGAAAACATCCAGATCTTGTTTTCTGATACCATTCTCCAATAAAAGAAATCAAAGTTCCTTGGAGAAATGCCTGCTTCTAGGACTGAAGCAAGAAATACACAAGATGAGCCTGGAGCATACTGTAGATCTGGAAAATAAAAAAGCAATACCCTCTACACACACACAGACCTCTCTCTCCTCCAAAGATAAGGGTATGTCAAAGGGACACAGAAACCAAGTGAATAGCCCTCAAAAGCTAAAGTTGGAACAATATTAGCAACAGAAAAAAGTGGTACTGCATTATAACCCAAAGTATTAAAATCAATGTCCATTAGGCCTGCAATGTTTAACATAAAAAAAAAATCAATGCCCATGAGTCCCTAAATAAGAGATGATAAATCTCCTTGTGCAGAATAATTTCCAATAATTTATGTAGGTATTTTTCCCTTAATAAGATAGAGCCTTAACTCCCAACTCCTTAGGTGTGGGCTGCGTATAGTGATTTCCTTCCAAAGACAACAGTATAGAGAAGGGACAAAAGAGTAACTTTACAGAGAAGAAACCTGTGAAATACTACCTCAGCCAGGTGACCAAGTTAACAGCAGCAGGAGTCATGCTAATATAGGCTGAGCAACCCAATCCAAAAATCTGAAATGCTCCAAAATCCAAAACCTTTTGAGTGACAATGCAAATATCTCCAAATCAAAAAAAAAAAAAAAATCTGAAATCTGAAACACTTGTTCTGGTCCTAAGCATTTTGAATAAGAGATACTCAACCTATAGTATGTACCCTTGATATGATGTGATGAAAATGGCACCTTAATTCAATGGCCTTCCTCCCTCAAACAATCCCAGCCTGATCATGATATAAATGTCAGACAAATCCCAATTAAGGGACATTTTACAAAATATCTGACCATTACTCCTCAAAACTGACAAGGTCATTAAAGCAAACAAAGTCTTAGAAACTTTCAATAAGGAGACATAATCACTAAATGTAAAGATGTATCCTTGATTAGATCCCAAAACAGAAAAAGAGGTGAGGTTAAAAACTAAGTAAATGTGAATTAAGTATGAACTTTAGTTAATAGTAATGAATCAAGATTGGTTCACTAGTTATAACAAATGTAGCATACTAACATAAGATTTTAATAAAAAAAAATTGTGTGAGGGGTATATGGGAACTTTCTGTACTATCTTTGCAATCTTTTTATAAATCTAAAACTGTTCTAAAAGTTTTATAAAATGTAGGGAAAATGGATTTTATCTTCATTTACTCCACTTCCACTGTTCTTCATTTCTTTGTGTAGACTCAAATTTTTGCTGCTATCACATTCCTTCTGCTGAAGAGAAAACCTTCCTTTAACATTTCTTATAGAGTAGGTCTACTGGCAAGTCCCATAATTTTTGTTTGAGAAAGTCTTTATTTCTCCTTCATTTCTGAAAGATATTTTTGCTGGGTATAAAATTCTAGGTTGAGAATTTTGGTTTTTGTTTTTTTTTTAATTTCAGCATGTTAGATATGTTACTCCATTATATTCTTGCTTGCATAGTTTGTGAAGAAAATTATGGTATTAATTCCTATTTTTGTTCTTTTGTATGTAATATATACCTTTTCTCTGGCTATCTTTAAGATTTTTCCCTTTGTCTTTTGCTTTTAGCAATCTGTGTGTGTGTGTGTGTGTGTGTGTGTGTGTGTATTGGCGGTAGTATTTATCTTATTTGGTGTTCGTTATTATTTCTTAAAATAGTCTCTCTCTTTTCTCTTTTTGGAATTCCAATTAGAAACATGTAACACCATTTGATAAAGGCCCACAGCTCTTGGATGCTTTGTACTGCTTTTTCTTTTGTTTGTCTTGTTTTCACTCTTTTCTCTCCTTGTATTTCAGTTTGGGTAATTCCTACTGACTTACAGACCTATAGGTCTTTCCTCCTGGTAGGCCTTTAGTCAAGGTTTGAGCCTTAGTGTTGCTCTGGTTACCCTCAGTGTACCTACCACAGGCTTCAAATCCCTCTGGTGGTGGGGAGTGGTGGGTCAGGTTTTCTCTCCCAGTGACTGCTCCACTCTGTGTGCTGTGCCTCAGAGGCTGTAGTCTTCTTAAGTCATCCTGCCACTCTCCTGGCATTGCTCTGTACCCAGCATGTCCTTCCTGCTCCTCTACCATGGGTTGAGATATTTTTCCTTTTCCATTTCTCCAAATAAAATGGAATTTCCCCAGTACCCTAAGAGTGACAATGTTCACGTTCATCTCCTCACAGATTAAGGCTTTTGTTCCATAGAAGAGAAAAGAGACAAAGGTCCAGGCAAAACTTCTTGCCCCTACTGCAGTGGCTACTCTTCCCCTCTCCTAGTTGTGTACCACAAGGGAGACTTTTTCAGGACATTTTTCAATCTTTTCTGTGAATACCCAGTGGGGTTCATGAAGAAAAAGCCTACAAGAGAACACAGACTCACCCTGTTTTACACTGTGGTCCCCCAGAAGTTTCACACAGTCCTACAGTGCACACTTGGCCTCTAGCAATTCACTAATTGCCTAGGTTAACTCTTATTACCCTGTGTCTTGCCTAGTGCTCAAATGTTGTCTCTCCCTGTAGTATCTTTCTCTCCCTAGCATCTAGGCCAGTTGGTTGCCCTGAAATCTCAGCACTACAATGGGTTGAAGGAAAATTTGTTGCATGTCCAAGTTTTTTTCACTGCAAGGTTGGGAATGACACAGTTTCCAGTTTTCTGCATCTCCAAATGAAAAAAGTACTTCTTTGTTTTTTGACCCATGTATAAGACTTAAGAGGTTTGGTCCTAGCTGTATTATGTAATATCTCGGACAAATAATAACAATTAGCTCAGTTTCCTCACCTCTACCGTGCCACAATCACAGTTTAATTAAGAAACAAATGAGACAATGCATATATGATGATGTTTGGAACTATAAAGCATTATACAAATGTAGAATTATCTAAGTCTGACAGCATCACTTTCACTTAGCAAAAAGTCAAGTGGTGAGTTTAGCAGTTGCATAGTAGAAAGAACCTGGTATATCACCTAGTCGTAGTCAAACAGTTGCTAAACTAAGCATGGTTTTATTTGTTTTTTTTGTTTGTTTTTTTTTTTTTTTTTTTGAGACAGAGTCTCACTCTGTTGCCCGGGCTAGAGTGCCGTGGCGTCAGCCTCGCTCACAGCAACCTCAAACTCCTGGGCTCAGGCGATCCTTCTGCCTCAGCCTCCCGAGTAGCTGGGACTACAGGCATGCGCCACCATGCCCGGCTAATTTTTTCTATATATTTTAGTTGGCCAATTAATTTATTTCTAATTTTTAGTAGAGATGGGGTCTCGCTCTTGCTCAGGCTGGTTTCGAACTCCTGAGCTCGAACGATCCGCCCACCTCGGCCTCCCAGAGTGCTAGGATTACAGGCGTGAGCCACCGCGCCCGGCCTAAGCATGGTTTTAAACTTGATTATATATTCCAATATTTTTCTAAAAGAGGCTAAGGGAAATAAACATATTCTCCTGTTCTTCATAAACACAGACTTAGGACTTAAAAGCAATTGTGGCTAGAAGGCTAAAGACATTGCAAGGGCATGGAGGATATCTACATTCTTTAGAGTTAAATAGAAAGGTTATTTGAGAAAGAAGAAAGAAAGAAAATTATTTAGAGAATAACTCATTCAAGTTTTTGTGCATTCTTCCCTATTCTACAATAGTTCTCTGTGGTAAATAGAATTTTCTAACAAATAATTTAGTGCTTCTCTCCCTGAAAAGCATGTATAATAGATTATTGAAAGTATACAAAGTACAGAGAATACATAAGTCATGTTTCATTTATAAATTTGGGAATGAGTCTCTAAGCAAAGATTCAAGCCTGGTTAAAAACAATAACCTCTCAGCTTTAATTTTAAACAACCATTAAGCAGATTTTCTATTTTTCCATAATCTGATTTTTTGTGTATTTAAAATAGACTTGTCTCTTCAAATGCTAATTTTGAATACAAATATTCATTAGGAAAAGGTGTGGATTCTATGGAGGTACAGAAAATTCCAAAGTAAGATATAGACTATGTATAAAATACGTGTTTTAAACAATGAGGCTGAAGAAAGGTTCGACTTACCAGTGGAGGCATCATGCCCTTACTTGAAGGGGGGATAACAACTCGAAGATCTGGTTTTCGACTGTTCATTCCAAGATTACCACCACCTGGTGGAGGGGGAGACTTTGTAGGCATGACTTTGCCTAAACTATTTGCACCAGTAGTTCCAATCAAATTTGGAGAAGCTCTTGAGTTTACAAATCCATTCCCTGGAAAAAAGAAATGTCATCCATTAACATGAAAAGAGTCATTAAAATACTTTGGCACAAATACGAAGTAAGTTTTCCTCAGATCTAATTGCAAATTAATTTTATAACAAAACTCACTACAGGTTGAGTATCCTTTATCCAAAATGCTTGTAACCAGAAGTGTTTCCTATTTTGGATTTTTTAAGATTTTGGAATATTTGCATTGTGTACTTACAAGTTGAGCATCCCAAATCCAAAATGCTCCAATGAGCATTTCCTTTGAGTGTCATGTCAGTGCTTGAAAAGTTTCAGATTTTGAAGAATTCTGTATTTTGGATTTGGGATGCTAAATCTGTAGTAACTAACTCGTATCTTTGGATATTTTAAAAATAAGTAAAGAGAGTCAACCAAAGTCTGAAATGCATGCAAAGCTTAAGATTAATGCCACTTGCTTTCTAGGATTACTGCTTGGACCTACTGAGAGATACTTAAAACACAACACATATTACTAATAGGGCACCTCATACTAGGGACCAAGATAATGGAGGTATTTTAAGAAAATGCCCAAGACCAGCCTATTCATTCATTTTTGTGACAGTAAAGGCATTGCTACTACTAGGTTCTGAGTACTGAACTAGTCTAGTTATAAGGGCAATTCTTTAACTGTAGTTTTTTTAGCACTCAGCTCTAAGGCCTCATTTTCACCAAGTACTTCTTCCTTATGGCTCTATTTCTACCTGCTCTGTTTCTTTAGCTTCCATCAGGGTCTTTATTAAATATTTGTAGTTTATCTGACTTTAATTATCTTATTCCTACTTTTTATCTTTCTTTAACAGAACCATCCATTTCTTTTAGATGAAATAAGGAAATAGGCACAATGGGTTTATGTTCTGTGGACACAGTACTTTTGGGCAGCAGTTGACATATAAAATGAGATCATCCCTGTTTTCATGAATATAGTAGTCATTCTAGTCCTTCCTGTGTGAAGCAGCCATGTGGACTAGGTGGGGCTGACACCAATTCAAGCCCCAGCCCTTGCCAAAAACTGGCTTAGTGACAGGCATGTGACTCAGGCCCAAGCAATTAAGTATAAAAGCATCTTCCCTTCCCACATTGTTTAGATACAAGACTAACCAATCAGAAACTAGGTTAAAAAAAAAATGTTGTTCAATGGTTGCAAGGAGGGCTTCCATATTCCCCCAAATGTGACTGAGGAAGCATTTTATTCTTAAGTCATTTTGAGACTTGCAAGAAAGCCAGAATGAGGAAAAACCTTATACAGAAAGAACAGCAAGGAAATCAAGTGAAAACCCTGATTAAACCATGCTTGCAGTCTGTACCGCTTCTGGATCTTTGTAATTACGTATAAGTTAATAAATCCCCTATACTATTTATACTTGAAGTGGTTTTGTTGGTTGCAACTGATAGTATCCTTAAAAATAGCTACTATTCACCAGTTCAACAGTAGAGATAATGACACAAATAAAAAAATTATTAAGTTATAAGTAAACAAGAACATATTAAATATAATGTTCATTTATAGAGACTACATATGGTACTTCAATTTCTAAGTAAATTGCAAATAAAGCAGGGAAGAATAGAAAAACATTAACTATATGATACATTTATAAAAATATTTTGTGAAAATTTAATTACTAAATCTAAGTGTTAACTACCATTAAAAATGTATTCTACTATTCCATATTTTTTAAAAACCTACCAATTTTACTATCAAAACATAAGAAACTTTAGGGTTACAATGTGTAAAATTTTCTTTAAGTAACAAATGGAGACTTAATGCCATGAATATTGTACTACTATTCTATTTTGAATAGTCCCTAGTATCTTAGTCTATTATCATAGTAAGTACACAGATGGCAATTTAAGAGCATCTTAAACCTGTTGGCTTAAGAATGCCATTCCTAGTGTTTATTACAAAACTGATGAAGAACAAAATATTCAGAATAGTGAACTAGAAGTTCCTGAAAAGCTGAATAAGTCTCTTGAATTTTCTGGGTGGGACTCAGCATTCATATGGTATTAATAGTAACAACTACCTAAAATCAGATAACAACAACAAACTACCTTTACTGTTTGGAAATCAAAAAAATTTAAACATCTAGTATGTGTACAGCACTGTACAGATGGGAGGGTACAGGAAGGGAGACCAAAAAACCTCTAGATGGTCTTCAAAGTAGCTTTTCATCTAGTTAGCAAGAGCAGGAACATATCACACAGGCGTGAATATGCCAAAATTATACTTAAATATGGGCAAAAACAACAGAACTAAGAGTAACTACACAAAATTTATAATGAAAGAGAAAGCACTGACCACAGGCAGGTGGGCTTAATTAGAGAGGCCTCTGTGGGATTAACTACCGAGCAGTTTGAAAGGATAGAAGAACAACAGAAGAAAATGGAAGGCAGCCACTACTGATAAATGTGAGAAAAATGACAGGCTAAAGCATGAATGAATAAGGTGTGAGTAAAGAATGGCAGGGTAGATAAGCCTGGAGAATCCAGGCTCCAGGGACCTTCAGAAGGAAAAGATAGCTGTATTTTTCCTGCTCCTTTCCTTCTGTTATAAAGCAATAAGGAACTTGAGAATCCACCAAAAATAAGTAGACACTAGATGAGATATTACATATATATACAAACACCCCTATCTTGTATGTTTTTGAGACAAGGTCTCACTCTTTCACTGAGTCTGGAATGTAGTGGCATGTCACAGAATACTACAACTTCAAACTCCTGGGCTCAAGTGATCCTCCTGCCTCAGCCTCTTGAGTAGCTGGGACTACAGGTGTGCACCACCATGCCTGGCTAATTTTTTTATTTTTTTGTAGTGATGGGGTCTGCCTATGTTACCCAGGCTGGTCTCGCCCTCCCAGAGTGCTGGGATTACAGGCAAGAGCCACTACACCCAGCCCACACCCCTATACTAATACACATGCAAGGTAACCAAAACTGAGTGACTGCTGTGTGCTTAACACAGGCCTAAAATTTGTCCTAATCTCACTCTGAGAAGGCTGTATTCTGAGAAGTAAAATGATTTGCCCCAAAGAACTGCAATGAATTAATGACAAAAATACAATGATATATTGCACATTATTTACACTTTAAGAGATTTTGTATTGGTTTATCAGATCATTTTAATTCTGTAAACATTTCTTGAATGTAACAGAATGATTATTTAAAATCCATATAATACTTGGCAGTTTATAAAGCACTTTCAGGAACATTATATAATGAATAACATCAACTGATAAATATATGAATTCTCAAATTAAAAAAATATGACTAGGAGGAAATGGATTAAAAGAGTTCATAAAGAAAACCTGCTAAAATGGATGCTTCAATATATCTATGTATAATACTTATATTTAGAGTTTGAAAAAGATATGTTACTTAAGTGAGTTTTTAATGAGAATCTAAAAATTAATGTGATACAATCAACTGTTGGAACCTCACTACTACATATTCAAGTTTGGTATCTGAAAACCAAGAGACAAAGAAAAAAGGGGCGAGGTGTGGTATGGGCCTGTTATCTCTCCAGCAGTTGTCATTCAGAATTTCAGGGTTCCAGAGGATCCCTCCCTACTCTTACACAATTCCTGTTCCTTTCTCTGAAACTTTTACCATGTGATCTACCAGCTTTAAATCATTTGTGTGATTTAATTTTGCTGTGGGGACTGATATTTCAGTTACTCTTATAAGGCTACTTCCTGCATTCTGTTTCTCTTATCTTGAAGGGTTATGTATTAAATCTGGGCTATATCTCCTTTCCACATCCCATACAGTAATTTCCTGCATCCTGTTAAGCTTCAGAAGGCAATGCTGTATAAAAAACAACCACTTCACTGGGCTATCCCCTGTGGACAGAGGTAATTGCTAAACCAGATATCTGGAGGATACAAAATGTTTATCAAATAATTTAATTCAAAAATAGGGAGGTTTAAAAGAAACTTCATATTGCATAGCAATATGAAAATGTTAATTAAAAATGCTTTTCTTAATATATAATGGCATGAATATGTGTGCTGAATCTCTGATATTATTTAGAAGATTCTTATTTACTTGATTTACAATAAAATCAGAAGGACAAAGCAGAATTTTCTCTCAAAGACATTATAAGATGATGCAAATACATACTTTGGAGGAAGACATCATCAAGAAGCACAAATACCATTTCCCATGTGGAGTCTATGATGTTTTTTAGCTAGATATGGTACCATAGTAACCCTGCGAATCAAGTTACAAGAGTAAAAGGGGATCTAAAAGCATAGTATATCTTAGTGTAAAGTCAGGAGTCAACAGCAGACAATGACAACAGTATGACGTAAGTGTCTGGTAACCTGCCAGGCTGAAGCTAAAATAACCTCATATGCATGACTTGTTACTTAGTAGTGTAGTGATGTACTACCTAATATATATTTTCTTACCTCCAGTTCAATTTTTATGACAAAAATGAAGATATTGTTGAGATAGACTTTCGAGGCAGATATTCTAACTATATAACTCATCTTGCCACAATTTACAAATTTAGGAACTGCAGTATCTACTCTAAATAAATAAACCCAACTTATACGATTGTCAAACTGTGTTTTCAGTTTTAATGGTAACTTAACTATCCTAACACAAATGTGAAAAAAAAAATACTCTTGAGCAAACTGCATACCAATGCCTCCAGAAACTTAACAGAGCTAATCTCAACTATGGTCCTACTGCTAGAAGGCAAGTCATTCAATTATATCAGTCTGGTTCATATTTCAGAATATAAATCACATCAGCTGAAATAGTGCATTCAAGTGGCTGGCAAGTACTCCATGTCCTTAATACTACTCTTCTAGGGTTGAACTGCAGACAATGATGTCATTAATGTTTTACTATGAATTCATTTCAGAAGTTCAACTGACACGCAAACTTCAACGGGGTCTGAAAAACTCATACAAAGCAATGTTCAATAACTGATTTTTTCATATTTGACAAAATTTTTCAAAAAATTTGACATTCAGCTGATTCTTCAACAAAATTACATTTTAAGTTATAAAATAATATCATTTACCTAAAGAACTGCTTGAGGTTTCTGAGACTAAAAAAGATCACAGGTTTTGGAATAATTAATGACAATTTATTTGATTCAGTGAAAATGCCTATAAGATGGAGCACATGGATCCTACCCATTAGAAATTTATAGTCAAAAACAGACAATGCTCATTGGATCCTGCTTCTCTTTCTGAATACTGTATTCCCCCTCTCACACTCTCCCGTGTGGGCAGCCGTGAAGAGGCAACATTTCTCCTTCCCTTCCTTCCTCAGGAAGCATGATGGTTGAAGCACACATGGCTTCAACCATTGCCTTCATGTGAATGACTCTGAAATCTGGATTTCTGCTTTGTCCCTCCAAATTAGGAGTCCATACTCCATCATTTGGTGACACTTTCCCCCAGACATGCTGTTGTCATCTCACCTCAACCTGTTCTAAACACCTGTACTACTGTCATCCTCCACCATCCCATCCCCATCTTCAAAGTGATCAAGTTTTGTACATTTTCTTTACCATGTCTTCCAACTCTTCCACCTCCTCTTTTTAACTGTCAATGCTCCTCCTATAATGCAAACCCTTATTTTATCTTTATTCAACCCTAAACAATTCCAAAAGCTTCTTGAGCCTTTGTATTTCTAATCCAGTGTATTTTTTTCTCTTTCTCAACATGTTTTTAAAAAGTAAATTTGCTGGACATCTAAGATTTTACTTTATGCTTGATATTTAAACACAGGACTGAGGTCTGGTGCAGTGGCTCACGCCTGTAATCCTAGCACTCTGGGAGGCTGAGGTGGGAGGACTGCTCAAGGTCAGGAGTTCGAAACCAGCCTGACCAAGAGCGAGACCCCGTCTCTACTAAAAATACAAAGAAATTAATTGGCCAACTAAAAATATATAGAAAAAATTAGCTGGGCATGGTGGCGCATGCCTGTAGTCCCAGCTACTCAGGAGGCTGAGGCAGGAGGATCACTTGAGCCCAGGAGTTTGAGGTTGCTGTGAGCTAGGCTGACGCCACGGCACTCTAGCCCAGGCAACAGAGTCAGACTCTGTCTTAAAATAAATAAATAAATAAATAAAAATAAACACAGGCCTGAAGTTAGAGTCCCCAAAGTCATCTGAACTATAGAATAAACTAAGTGTTAAGTGTAAACTCTCAGTAGAGAACTATATCTACTATACTACTATATCTAAAATAAATCATAATCAAATAAGCAGATTGCTGCTATGAAACAGCTATCCAATTCACAATATGTACACAGCTGCCAGGTTTTTATTTTTATTTTATTTGCACAGATAATTACATAGATGAAAAACAAAAAATTATCAAGTTATAAGTAAAAAAATGAAATGTTCTAATTTACTATAATAAAATGTTATGACTGTATCAACAGAGCATCACTGAAACTAGAAAAAGAGAGGGAAAAACACATATTTCCACCATCATAACTATTATAGTCACTTTGGATTTTCCCTCCTTTTTATTTTCCACATGCATATTTTTGGCATAGTTTAAAATCACAACTAAAAAGTAATTCAGTTGAAATTTTACCCAATTCTCATATTGCTGGATATGTTGATTTCTTCCTATTATTCACTACTATAAATAAAGTTGCAATGAAGCTTTGTTTATTCTAATTTACTTCTTCGGGAGGGGTTCCCAGAAATGTTATTAGTGGGCCTGGAGATACAAACATTTTTATGAAGACTAAAATATCTTGCCAAAACCTTTCCAGAAAGAGTGTTACTAATCTACAATGTCATAAAAGCACATATGAGGTCACCAGTTTCACCATACCTTCATCAGCACTGCATGTCACAACAAAAAGTAGTAATAGTTGGGAATTAATAAGTAGTATTTTTTGCCATTTTTATTTGAATTTCATGATTACTACCAACAATGGACATCCTTTTCAATTTTTAAAATACCAGTTAGGTTTCTTTTTTGAATTCTATATTTTAGCACAATTACATGTCCATTCACTTATTAAACATTCTTCTATCTGTTGCTTGGATTTTCTCTTACTTTTCCTCTTAAGAATGAGGAAAATATATTCTCTCACATAAGACTGGGGGAAGAGAGGTTTCAGGCTCAGTTGCTTCAGTGGTTCAACACTGAGGACTCAGATCTTTCCAGGTTTCCACTTTGCTATCATTGGCATGTTGGCTTGTCATCTTAAACTGACTTCCCTCATGATCTCAAGATGGGTGCTGCCACATGTAGACAACAATGTCCAAAGACTCAAAGGCTACCAAGAGTCTTTCTGTGAGTGAGTGTGTATCTGTGAATTTTGTTTCTCTCTAGCTTTTGGAATTAATAGTATAAATACTACACAATGCACTTTACTTTCTCTTATAATTTTAAAAGTGCCTTCATGTTTGTGGTTATAGTTTTTTGTATCTAGTATATACTTATTTTTAAAACTTTATTGTTAATATAACACATATACAGGAAATGCACAAAACAAAAACTTACAGGTTAAGGATTTATCATAAAACAAAGATCCATGTAACTGACATTTAGATCAGGAAAATGAATATTGCCAGAACCCCATATTTGTGCTCCCTAAAACACCACCACAGTCCCACCTACCCAAAATAACTACTATCATGACTTCTACAGTAATTTCTCATTTTTCTTTATAGTTTTACCATCTATCTACACAAGTATCCCTAATACTACAATTTTATTTGTCTGCTTTTCAAACTTTATGTAGATAGAATCATTTAGTATATATTTGTATCTATCTTCTCTCATTTATATTAGTTTGGTGAAATTCATCCATTATTGAGAACTACTGTCCTTTCTTAATTTTCACTGTGGTACAGTATTCTTTCACATAAACATGCTACCATTTATTTGTTCATTTTGGGTTTTTTGGTTTGTTTGTTTGTTTTTTAAATAGAGACAGGGTCTTGCTATTTTGCCCAGGCTGGCCTCAAACACTCAGCCTCAAGTGATCTTCCTGCTTTGGCCTCCCAAAGTGCTGGGATTATAGGCATGGGACACCATTCCCAGCCCATATCCATTCTATTGTTGATAGAAATCTGGATTATTTCTAGATGTTGACTGTTAGCATATAATGTTGTGCACATTCTTTTACATATCTCTTGGTACTCATGGTGTACAAATGCATTTCTCTACAATACATAAGGATGAATAAAAATGCTGGGCCATAGAATACACATATCTGTAACTGTGGCCAAAATGGTTGCAATAATTGGTATTCCCATCATGAGCTAATGAGAGTTCGTGTTTTTCCACAGCCTTGTCAATACTCGGTATGACCTATTTCATTTCAGCCATTCTGGTAGGTATGTGGCACTCTCCTTGTGGTTTTAATTCTGCATTTCCCTGACTATTGAGATTGAGCAACTTCTTATGTTGTACCTCTTCAGGTACATGAAAGAGCTTCTCCTATGAAGTGCCTGTGTTCTCATGCACATTTTCAAAAATGGGGTTTTCTTTTTCTTGATGATTTGTAGGTATTCATCATATAAAAAAAGTCCTCTATTGATTACTACATACATACCATTTGCCTTTTTATACTCTTCATGCTGTTTTCCATGAACAAAAGTTCCTAATGTACAGGGAAATTGATTAATCTTTCCTTTATGATTAGGCTTTCTTTGGTTTCTTATTTAAGAAGGCTTTCCCTAGCCTGAGTTTGTTCGTTGCTTTAAAAGCTCAAGGACGCCTCTGCTTTCAACAGTACATGAGCCTGCAGCATCCTAGCTTTTGGGAATCAGGCAGAAGACTGAACAAAAATTAAAATAGTAAAAAGGCAAATGGAGGACTCATCTGTAAACATATCATGCATTTGAAAATGACAATGTTAGTAAACATACAGTTTAAAGGTAAAGTGAAACTATCTGGAACTGGCGTATCATAAGTTTCTAAACCTGAACTGACACAACAAGTTATTATATATTTGCATAAAATGCATAAAAAGCTTGTTTAAAACAAGAATTTGCAATCCATGCTTTTATCACAGAATAAACATTCTTTTCTAGTACACAAAGAATACATACAAAAATCAATCACATGCTGGGCCACAAAAAAGCATCAGCAAAGTTCAGAGAATTTAGTCATATGGAGGTAAGTTCTCTGGTAACAAAAAATTCGGCTAGAAGACAACATCCAAAAGATAACTAGAAAATCCTCATGTATTTAGAATTAAAAAATCTACTCCTAAATAACTGACAGGTTAAAGAATATATAATGGATATTATAAAATACTTTGAATTGAATATTAATGAAAATATAACCTTAAATTTTATTAGTCTTTTTAAAGAACCAATAATTGTTTTGTTAATTTAATTTACATTATATCTGTTTTCCTACTTCAATAATTTCTAAAAACGTTTCATGTTACTGTAAGATATAGCAGTTTGCTAATAGTCTAACCTTGTCAGGACAGAAGAAACACAAAGCTTCTCCTTAAGTAATTGTCTTGATGTAAATACGGCATTAAGGCAATTTAGTCCTTAGAAAAGAATAATGTCTGGTATGGAGGAGGCACTCAATAAATACCCACTGAATGAATGAGTAACTAAACTTAAGGCCAAGATGTAAGCAATAAAATAGGATGTTGTGAAAAAATGTTAAGTATTAGTGAAAGAACCCCTCAGAAGGAAATTTCGTACAAGGCTTTTTTTCAGTGACAATATTCCTTTTATCTCAGATAGGATAGATGTGTACAAAATGAAACAGTAAGAATTCACTCACCCACTGGGCTGGTTCCAGCTCCATTTGGCACTGTGAGGTCTGTAGTACTCAGCATCCCACCTAACAACGTTATAGAGAGGAAAGAAAGAGGAGAGAATGAGTAAGAACTCTCTCTCCTTATCTGACTGAATATAAACTGAACAGGAAACTCTCACTCTACTCCTAAAAAAACACAAAAATAAAAACTAGCCCAGTCTGAAGTTGGTATTAATGTGCAATTTGATATCTCATACATATATACTAATATTTTACCTATCAAGCTTGGGATGCATCTGCCTTCCTGTCAATCAATACCAAATAGTACATACTGATAAGAATGGGGACAGTGCATATGGAGTATCATTAAGTCTAGGAGAGAGGAGACACAGCATCACACAGAACAAATGTAGTAAATGCACTGCAAATTGCTGAATTAATGAACTATGGCAGGCAGGAAGAAATGCAAAACACACTCTAACTCCAAATACAAGGTCTATTCCCACTATTTCTAATATGAATGGCTGACACTCAACTAAATCTTTGCTCATGACATCTAACTAAATTTTCTACCTGTCAAAGTATGGCTTTCCCATGATAAGGAAAGCTTACAGAGATTCTCCGTGTTGTTCTACCTTGCTGACACAATGCTAGACCCACAGGTTTTCAGAAAAAAAATAATTTAAAAATGGAGCCAGTTATATAGCAGTGACTCTCTGCTCATCAAAGCAATACAATTAAGAGTAGCACAATAAGAAACTGATTATGTTAGCAATTAGCTTTCTCACTCTGTTTATTCCAGAACCATCAGAATAGATACCACTACATACCTGCATTGCCAGTACTTGGTGGTCTCTGAGGAGCTCCAGGGGATACATTTCTATGTAATGTGGCCTGAGGTGGAGAGAGCATACTTGAATCTGCTAACGTTGAGCTGGATGCCAAAGATGGGGAGACAAGTGAACTCCCTGGGTTAGTGTAGGACAAAGCATTAGGGCTGGTCACAGGGACTGTGACAGACATTGAAAAGTTCTGAGGTGGCAAACCAGGCTGTAAATAAAGAAAAAAAAGGAGAAAATTGTTAGTTTCATTTTCATCTACATTAACTAACTTATGAACTTTAATGTGATAAGGTAATTCAAGTTACTGAAAGAGAATGGGGATAGGTTCTTACTAAATCAATTTGCAGTTTTAAGCTATTTTCTTTAGAATTATATTTGAACATGAATATGTCTGACACGAACATTTTAAATTTTTAATGTTAATACATATATAGTTATATATATTCTGTATTTCAAATATTCATAGAGATGAAAATGAAAAGTTAAAACTAGATATTAAAGTAGTATTGTCAAATTTAGACATTACAAAATCTATCATTGTTATCAAGTAAGCATAAATTGGCACTTCAATACATACCAGGTTAGTAACATTACATTTCTATTGGGAGATCTCAAACATAACAAAGGGGAAGTGTGTGTACACATATTATTAACATCAAATCTGGGACATTATCAATAAACCCTAGTCTGGTTTAACTGATTAACTACTTAATGGGCAAAACTAAAGAAAAATAATTATACATAACACAATGAAATCTGAGTATAACAAAAATACAAAGAAACTTTATCTAAACAACAAAATTACTAACAACCTAGTAATGAATTTTTTGTATCTTCTTTAAATTGTATAAAGATTAAATTACAAATATTATAAATGATTACCTTCTCTCCATCTAAAATATTCCATGCCCACTTTAAAAGGATATTGACTATTTTCTTATTGCATTTCTTCCATAGATTGTTTATAAGATGCTTGTTAATCATGATAAATAATAGTCCTCTTTATAATTTAAAGTGAAAGAAAATGAAACAACTTTCCTCTGCCCTCATTTTAAAACAGTGACTGAAAAAGTAAAGTAACATTGCTAATTCGAAGTTCAAAGAATATAGTTTATGGATTCAATAGTAGTTTATTCCAGGTAGAAAAATTATAATAATTCATCAACAAATATAAACAATGGATATATGATAAATTTTTTTTCAAAAGCGAAACAGTTTTATTTGTGCAATATCTTTGCAGCTTAACTTTAACTTCAAGGTCAGCAGAGACCCTGTCAGATCAGAAGGAATTTTATTTTGTTTGCTACTGTTTTGTTTTTAAGAACAATAATAGTATTAGCCCCAAAACATGTCCTTAAAACTATTTTTCATGAGCTGCTTCTTATACAGGTTGAGCATCACTAATCTGAAAATTCAATATTCTCCAAAATCCAAAATATTTTGAACACCAACATGATACCATGATGGAAAATTCTACACCTGATCTCATGTGATGGGTTGCAGTCAAAACGCAGGTACATAATACACAGTGTATTCAGTGTCCCTAAGGGAAAAAAAGACCCTCCCAATCCTTCTTCAGCTTCAATATACCATTTCTGTGTATGCCCAGATTCCCCGACACAAGCACCCTCACGATAATAAAATGGCACATATACAGCCTGGGAACGCCAACTGCAGGCACCCTACAATGCCCCACATGGGGCCAAGACCTATAACATTGGTGGCTAAGATAGTGACACCTTTGCTTTCTGATGGTTCCATGTACACAAACTTTGTTTCATGCACAAAATTATCCTAAATATTCTATATAAAAATACCTTCAGGCTATGTGTGTAAGGTGTATATGAACATAAATGAATTTGTGTTTAGACTTGGGTCCTATCCCCAAGATATCTCATTATATATATGCAAATAATCTAAAATCTAAAACATGTCTGGTCCCAAGCATTTCAGATAAGGGACACTCAACCTGTAGTATAAGACTACTTTGAAGAAATAATCCTTGATGCATACTTAGGGCATAATTTTAAGAGAATTAACATTGACAATTAAATAAATATCAGCATTGGAACCAACTTGTCCCATGGAGGCTATACTACATACACAGAATTAGAAAATTAGATCCAGAATAACGGTCTTAAATACCTCCTGTCAATAAAGCTTCCAGTGAGAAGATCAAGTCTAGGAGCATGAGCTCAAACAAGTAAGTAGTACTCTTTCACTATGGTTAGATGTATGAGCATAGAAAAATTAAAGTCCCTATTTGTTTTGCAACCAGTTTAAGAACCTTGTTTCCTTTAATTAAAATTAAGCCAAGCTGCTCTTCTTCAATATCTACAGCATAAGAAAAGAATAAGAGTTTGGTGGTATCATTACCAAGTGATCTTGGGACACTTAAAAAAGAGCCAAACAGTAAGCTTAGCTCTAGTACTATTATAGCAAATATACAAGATAATTAAACACAAAACATCAAAGTCTGCAAGAAGTCCAACTACTTTACATTTTGCATTCTCAAGATCTATTTAAGAATATTTAATAGATAGTTTTTTAAGTCATGGGAGAGAGAAGGAAGTCTCATATATAACTCTATTTTAAAAATCATCGAATTTTAGAGCTATAAAGGATCTTAAAAAATCATGTAAGCCAACTCACTCATTTACAGATGAAGAAAGTAGAATTCAGGAAGTTTAGGTGCCCTACCCAAAGGTATAGGGGATAGTAAGTACCAGAGTCTGGATTAGAATATTTTCTCTTCACTTCTACATTTAAGATACTGAACATGTACTATTATAAGATTCCAGCAATTTTAAAGTTCTATAAAACTGAAAAAAAATTGTAAAATGCCTTTTTTCCCTTCTATTATACCTATTGTTGTGATCACCCACTGTAAAAATAAACAAGAGGTTTGGTCAATATCTTCATGCACAAAATAAAAGCACAAACCATACTTTAGTACTCACTGCGATTTTATGATTCCGCATCATATTATCAAATTCCTCATTAATTTTTTTATATTTTTCTTCTGTATGTGGAGTTAGCACATATGAAGTATCAGGGTCTGGGCTGTCGCACCCTCTGTGCTCCTTCTTGTTCAGAGCCTAAATAATGAAGTTAACAAAAAGGATCAACAAATAAAAAGTAAAGGTAAAATAAAAGTACTTACAGGGCCTCGTTTGAAAATAAAATCACTATCTTCATTTAGTTTGCTGAATCTGTCCTCCGAGAGTGGACTGTGCTCAAAGTAATCGTCAGCATCAGGGCTCTCACAACCATTAAGGCCTTTCTTTCTTAAAGTCTGAAATACAATTGGAAAATTCACACACAAATAATGCTAACTTGCCATGAGTTTTTTTGTAAAACTTATTAAGAGAGCACAGACTGAATAAATTAAATTATACAAGAGCCACTGAAAAAGTTTTTAAATGATAACAAATATACTCTAATTCTTCAAAGAAAGTAAACCTTAGATATCTGCAAAATTAATTCTCCCTTGTACATGAAGAGAAAATGAATATTTGCTTGCTTGGATTCTTCCTTTCCAATCTTCTTGGAGAATAGTAAATTACTCACTGCTGACAGTTAAAACTCCAATCTGATTATAGCTTGATCAACCTATTTGATAGGGGCAATGATTCTAAAAACTGAAATAGAAATCTATCAAAATGATACTTTGAGAAATTACAGTACCTTTATAAACTGAACATTTCAGGAACTTCATCCACTGACATTTCTTTCTGTCTATGAGAGCTTATCCCAATCAATAGAATTAGCACAGTATCTGAATAATTCATTGCTAATTTGTTCTTGAATATTATTTTCCTACATAATTTTGAAATATAACAGCTCACATTTAATATTTATGTCAGTAATGACTCTTATGTAGAATGTACATATTATTAGTGACTGCATATTTTTGAAATTTGCACTCAAAAGTTATTGAGAATGTACTCGTACTGCATGCCCTTTTGCTGGCTCTTTCTACAGAGCTCCTTCATGGTTTGATTTAATCAACTGATCTGACTTTCTGGAGAATTTTCTTGAATGTCATTAAAGTATCCCCTGGGACCATACTGACTTTTCTTCCCTTACTTTGGGGTAAAAATATAGTGAATAGTGGGTTTTCTGATTTTTAATTTTTCTTTAACTTAAAGTTATCATGAAATAACTTGTCTAGTATTTAAAAGAATAAACTAAAAACCAAGGGCTTGAAGATCTATGGAATATCCATTTACTTTCAAAATGTCAAAATTTTTTTTTAATCCTGGTATGTCTTATTTTAAGGCAGAGTTACTGAGTTCAACAACTGTAAGAGCTTTGAGACTTGTTGATTTTCCAGCTGACTCCGGAGAAGTACCAGGAAGTTAAAATTTTCCAAGTAAGCCTATCTAAAAGAGCTTAATTAGGAAACTTGATCAACCTAGCCCTAGGTAAATTCATCAATAAATTATTATTTAAATTAGATTTAAGGTATATTTTTAATTAATTCTTAACAGAGCTTAATATCCTTTAAAACGTGATTTATAATAATAATGGATGTTTATTTTACTCCTTTTTTCTTCAAGGAAGTAGAATGCAAACATAGCACATGAAGATTTGCAAAGTTTTTCTTAGTTTCTCCAAAATCAAATTATTTTAAAGTTTCACTTTATTCAATTTGATTTTTTAAAAATGTTGCATGCTTAAAGAATCATAAGTAATCCTTTGGCACAGATGTTAGCTTCTCAAATTACCTGGCATGTGCTAGGCATCCCATACACAATGCCTGAAACTTCTGTCACAATGCAATAGCTAACTATCAGCAAACAGCAAACACTATACCTATCTCCCCAACATGTGCTCCGTGGCACTAAGCTCTATGGGTCTAACTAATCACATGGACATTTATGTACTTTGCCATAAAAGGTCCTATTATTCAGAACCCTAAAGGATGGAGAAATTTATCCTCCCCCATCCATGGTAGCAAGTTCTACTTGCCAAATCTCTCCAAGTTGCTATCAGCAGTGAAAATGTTAACACTCAGAATACTGAAACATATTGTACTCTTATAACCTATATAGCCCCCAAAACAGAATAAATATAGGAGATGCCTATACACAGATCTTATCATGAAACTGGTTTATTCTAGCCCTAAATCTCAGGTTATTTCCTGCTAATGTTCATATATCTTATGACTAGTTAATTCACAGTCTTGCTCTTCTTGGTGTGCTAAAATGCTTATTACTAAAATTTCCACAAACAGCAATCACCAAACATTTTTTAATCTACAGAGAAAAAAAATATGGCCTTTGTTCAATAATTGCATGAAATTTTTATCCTACAAGAGTAGGGTTAATCCTACTTGTACTTGTGAGGAAGAAAAGTACTCTGATATCTCCAGCTCTGCAAGCCTTCACTTCAGATGGGGTTCCTGTCACTGTGAGAGAATTTAAGAGGCTCTATCAGCTTTGTAGATAACAAGCTAATGTACCTCTGTTTGATAGCCAACTTGTGTCTCCTTATCACCAAAACAAGAGGTTGTTTTGAGGACCCAACTACCATAAAAAGACTTTTTCTGTCTTATCATTACCAAATAGCATAATAGTAAAAGTTTCTCCTGTGTCACTGGCACTAATAAGTGGAATGTTGTAATCTACTAACAAGGCCAGGGGAGGCACTTAAGAGACAAGTCAGCTTCAGTTTTCTCACGCAATTCAAGTTAGCCACAATAAAAACACTTGCTCAATGAAGAAAATACAATCTGAAAGGGGTCATCACTGTAAAGAATCTGTTTATAAATGAGGAAAAAAATGCAACAAGAGTATTAGCACTGTGCACTATCTATGGCTATTATTGACTATCATATTCCATTCTAAAGTAAACAGAACTTCAAAATACTTTATTTCTTGTAAATATTATGATTAAAATTTTCCAGTGTTATCCTGGCAAACTTAAGGGGAAAACTCAATTGTGCCAAAATAATTTCAAGTTTCAGTGGTATGTAGTACCATTTAAATTGGTTTATTTTAGTTGATTTTCTTAAATAATTGTATTCTAAAACATACATTATAAACTGCTAAAGAGATCATTTGAGTAATTAAGCTTTTAATCAATTTAAGCTGACTTTAGACTTTCTAACTAAACCCCTTATATCAGTGTTCCAAATATGTTTTAAGGTTCTAACTGGCAAGATTACTTAAATGAAATCCTAATATTTTTCATCAGTCCATTTCTATAGAAGGCAGAAATTTTATTTTCAAAGGGTCAGTTAACAGCATTTTTTTCCTAGCTGTGATCCTGTGAAACAGTTAAGCATTTTTTAAAAACAAGTATTTTCCTACTTGTCTCAATAAAGTTAAATTGTATTATAATTTAAATGGCCTTTCTTTTTGTGAATTGGGTCAACTCTGCACACTGTCATTTATGGTACAGAATGCAGGATTTAAATAATCAATGTCTTTAGCTAAAATTTACCTTTCAACATTAACTCTGTAGGGACAAATTATATTTTTAAATGAAAACTATGCATTGTTTAGGGTACACCCTTCCAAGTTCCAATCATTATCTGATTCTATGGGGTTTGTGCCTTTGTCCTTGACCTATTTTACAACTCTGTAGAGATAGAAGTTAATTTGCAGAAAAACTGACAGTAATGCAAACCATTCTGTTTATAGATGTACACATCAATTCTGTTTGGTGGAGGTTCAACTGACTTTTTTCCCACTGTAGAAGAGCCAGTTTGGGCATCTATGAAGTAAATTCGTTTGGCCTTCTTGATGAGCTTGTATATTTGTCTGATCTTTGGATTTACCTGCTAACCAGTTGTGACTATTTTTTCCCAGGTTCCTTCAGTAATTAATGAGTTAAAATCTTTGACTTATGTTCATTTTATATCTTTCAAAGAGGCATGATTGTACCTTTTTTGATAATTATCTGTTATCGGTTATAAGTATAAAACTGCCCTTGACTCATCATTGATTTCAGGTCTAAACTTGGGGAAAGAGAGATTCCTAGTAACCTTTGATAGGACTTACTATTGGATTGAGTATTGGTCTTTAAAAGTAGTGTGTTATTTAAAATTTTTGGAAATATTTGATTATCTAATAATCTGTATTAATTTATTACTGTATCAAATATTAAGAAAACATTATCAGAGAAGCTTGTGACCTGTCAGTACTCATCTTCAAAAAATTAATCTTTAACTCTTGTGACAATTCATAAATTAAATGTTATTTATATCACAGCATTAAAAATATAACTGTCTAAAACAGCAAGAAGCAGAGTTCTTTTACATCCAAAGCCATTGAGCATTAAAATGAAATTCAAGCTGGTAGAGGAAGAGTGGAGAGTGTTCTGCCTTTACAAGGAGAAGGGATCCCTATATCAATCACTTCTACACTTTCTGTTCTGGAAATGCCCAAAAGAAGAGAAGGTTTTGTTTTTTAATGTTGGCACTAATTAAACCAGTTTTATTGAATGAAGAGTAACTTAAAGCCTTCTCTCTATATATTGATCAAAGACCTCAACAGTAGGAAGGCTGCTGACTTTTAAATTTCTACACCAATTTAAGGAAAAACAGTGAAAAACTGAAATTTAGTGGATGGCCTAGCTAAAACAAAACTTCCATTTAGGTTAGTTACATCCACCTCTGTTTCTCTGACGAGGCTATTTGACAACACTGCAGAGCTGGTCTTTAGTTAACTTGCAGAAACTAACATAGCTGCAAATATTTCTTGCTTGTACAAATTGTTTCCTGTGGAATACCGTTGATTATTACCCTGTGGATAATGACCAGTTTTGTTCCTATTTATAAATTCACTTCAGCATTCTTTAACTATAAATAGGTTGTATTTTGAGTTCTCCTTTGAACTTTTTATATTTCATTGGTTCCCTCATTCATTAAAAAATTAAGTGAAATCTTTAACGTGTTTTTTTATAATTTTATGAGAATAATAATTATGCCTTCTTCCAAAACTAATCTGCAACTTGGAAGATTTATATGTCCAACTAACTGCTGCACATTTTTATTTGGCTATTTTGGTAACATCTTTATTTCAACTTAACTAAGGTGGAATTCATTATCTTTTATTAAATAGACCTGGCTTTTTGAACTTACCTTTCCTAGTCAACACAGCTAGAAACCTTGCTGTTCCCTTTTTGTTCTCTCCCCACATTCACATGGAACACCAAACTTTGTGGATTATTTCCATTTTTGTTGCCACCATACTCACTGAAGCCCACACTGCCTCATGTCTAGACTGGTACATGTATTACATCTTCTTTCACATTCCTCCCTTCTATACAATTAACTGTTACCAATTCAGTTCTTCTCAATTTTACTTTGAACTTATCACCTGTTTTAATCTTTGATGGGTCTCCATGATCTAAAGCACCTGGCTCTAAACTTTTTAGATTACCTACCCCATCTGTAAACATATTTCACATGTACTCACTATTAAATTGGAACTAACTGATAAGCACACATGTGCACACAGGGAAGTAAAACTCAGTGGAAACCAACCAGGGGGAAGGGGAGAGAAGGGGTGGGGTGGCAAAAAACCTACCTAACGGGTACTATTAGCACTGTTTGGGTGATGGGCATACCTTTAGTTGGGACTCAGGCATTAGAAAAGTGATCCATGTAACCTAAAACATTTGTACCCCCATAGTATTTTGAAATTA
>VBSM01002223.1:15284280-15323970 GCA_008086735.1 Cheirogaleus medius | reverse complement strand
AGGCTGGTCTCAAACTCCTGAGCTCAAGCAATCCTCCTGCCTTGGCCTTCCAGAGTGTTAGTATTACAGGCGTGAGCCACTGCACCCAGCCCCTTTCTTTTCTGTCTGTTTCGTAAGTCACTATGGCCTAGTTTTAATTACATCTTTCCATGAAAACTTTTTTCCCCACTGCTCCCTATCCTAAAATTTTAAGAGAATGTTCTTATTCTATAGAACATTCATGTAATACATGCCTCTTTGTATTTACCTATCTTCTGTGCATTTCCTATAATATCAACTTATCTTTAAACTTTCAAGAGTAAAGCCTTGATTACTTTACATATTCAGAGTCTACACAAACAAGGTTCTATACACACATGAAATATGTATTTATTAATACTTGCAAAATAAAACACAGTAAAGGAAAGAGAAATCAAGATGCTGTGACAAGTTATTAAGTATTCTTCTAAAACAAAGTTATGAATTTCTAAATAATAAGGTAATGCAGAGACTTCACTTTGTATAAGGTTGAGTCACAGAAATTGTTGATATTTGACTGTTTTTGAACTATAAAAATGCAATTTCATAAGCTTCAACCTAAGCATTTAATTTACAATGGCTGTTATTCTGAAAGCTGCTATAAGACTCTCCAGGGGCTTTTTGATAGGAAAGACTAGAATTGGTAGTACTAGGAGCCTTCCTTCCTTATGCTGAATGTAGTTAGCTATAGTTAATTAACAGCCAAATGTTCTAATTCTAGAGGCATGTGCATTTATTTTAAACCCAGTAGGCTGAAGCATTAACCTGGAAATCCAAAAAACAAAAGACATACATTTCTAGAGTAAGGGCAATATCTGCCATCTATAGAGGATGAACTCAATTTTTTAAAAAATCTATCTTAGCATTATGAGATATTATGAGATAAAAATCACATAGCTCACCAAATTTTTTTCCTCCTGGGACATAAAAGTCAGTATCATAATTAGACTTCTTTTTTCAAACTTGGGAATTATGCTTTGATTTAAAAAAGGGTTAACTGGATAATGACCCAAAACATCAATTCATTTTTACATGAATACCATCAGTTGTGCCTTCAGGAGAGTCATCTTGCAAACAAGCCTCGGTGGCAGACATGGGAGACCACAAAGCCCTTGAGATGGAGTTTCTGGTGTCAGGCCTTCAGAAAGCCAGGTACTCTTGCCTGCCTTTGGGCACCTTTGTCTGCATTCTTTCAATAAATTCCTCCTTTAGCTGGAGCTACTTTACATGGTTTTCTATCCCTTATAATCAAAGAACCTTGATGAAGAAAACTGTCAGTGATCCTTTAGGTTACAAATTAATAGTCTCATTATTCAAGTCACATATTTCTCAAAATAAGCCTGGCTAGTGGCTCCACAACCTAGAATCCAGAAAAGATCTCAAACCTGGAGGTGTGACAATTATTTACTGTTGTTGGCCAAAGATAATTTCTTGGAATATGGTACACATCACAACAACAATCTTTAAAGTTATGTGTTCTATTATTCTACTTATTATAGCATACCAGCAACTTTATCTTCCAACTTGAAGGAAACAATTACAGAATTCTGGGTTTATGTTATACTGCTTGGCAGACACTGTACATTTGCTTCTCATTTTCTAGTTTATATACTAAATCTCTTGGTGAAACTAGAGATGGAAAGAGTAAGCGAAGAGGTGAAAGAGAAAGGAAAATGAGAATTGAGATAAGAACAATACTGTTTAGACTTTTTATACGTATATCTAGGTTTTCTTTTATATAATAAACAAAAAATTCAAAATGGATTATTAGGTAGGTATGCAAATTTGAAATGGGTTGCTTTTAGCTCATATTCTCTCGTGTTCAAAATTCTGTAAAAAATACTATACTTAAAATTTTAGACTCTCATTTTCCATGGAAGTTATATATATTATATATGTGTACATATACCTACATACATACATATATTACTATAATCTTTGGTATATGTTTACAGAGTAAATAAATCAGGATATCTTTCATTCTAAATATGTTTAAATAAATATTTAAAACCAGTCTTAAATAAGAACTAATAAACATCCCAAAGGACTAGAATTTTCTGGAATCTTGACATATGTCACTAAATTTTGGATTCAGGAGTTTTTACTGCTTATTTGCCAGAGCCCATGTCTTAAGAACTGAAAATTTTTTAATATACACTCAACTTTATAGTGATAATTATCACATTCCTTTCCAAACTAACATAATCACAGCATTTACAAATGGAACTATGGAATTTAAAGTACTCAAAGGTATGTATATGCATGGTTTTTAAATGCATGAGGAGCTGGTCAATTACATCAATCCATAATTTTACCACTCACCTTAAATCTCATTTCTGTAAAGCAAATGAGCAGTAAATGCTCCATAAATAATGACTTAGTGGAAAAGAAGTCAATAGATCTAGCACAAAAGTGAGTACTTGTAAAATAAACGATTACTATGTCTCTTAAGTTTCAAAGAAATGAACTAGACTATCAGAATATTTTAAAAATGAGAAAAGTTCTTTATCCCATTTTAAATAATTATTTCCAATTTTGACATAGATACTTGTTCTTCCTAGCCACTTTGACCACACATAAAAATAATTAATTTAAAAAAATTGTGAAACATAAAGATAAATAAAATTTATATAAAATACAACAAACAATTGCAAACATCAATAATTTCAATCAGGTCAAAAAATAGGCCAAAGCCAGAACCCTCCACCTCTCCCTTAATCACACAAACTCCTTCTCCCTCCTTTATAGGTAATGATGTACTAATAACTCTGTGGTGACAATTTTTCTTATAGGTTTACCACATATATACATATCCTTGAAAATATAATTTAGTTGTGTCTTATTTTTGAATATTATGTGAATGGAACCACACACAATATATTATTCTGTCTTGCCTCTTTCATTAACATTATATTATGTTTATGAGATTCATCCATAGGGTTAGAGAATTATAGCATGTTCATTTTTACTAAATATTGTATTACATTGCTTGGGGGAAAAAAACCTTATATCCATTCTACTTCAGACAGACATTAAGCGTTGTTTCAATCTTTTGGATGTTATGAAAATGTTGCTGCACACATTTTATAGACAGACTACTGCACACATTTCTCTTGAGTATATCTTCTTAGGAATGTAATTGTTAATTCATAAAATGTGGCTCTTCAGTTGTACTAGATGATGTCAAAATGTTATTTTAAAGTAGTTATAACAATATACATTCCTACTTGCAATGCATATTTAATTTGCATTCCCCTGATTACTAATGAAATTAAGCACATTTCCATTTGGATTTTCTACTATCCATTTGGATTTTCTCCTTTGTGAAGTGGCTGTTCATGTACTTTGCTAAGTTTTCTATAGAGTTGTCTTTTTCTTATTAACTTATAGTTCTTTGATATGTAGTCAACATAAGTCCTTGGCTAATTTTGTGCATTGTAAAAATCTTCCCATTCTGTGGCATGTTTTAACTTCTGTCTTTGGATGAAGAGGGGTTCTTAATCTTAATAGAGTCAAATTTATCATTTTTCTTTCCTTTACAGTTATCCTTATGATAGCGATTTTTATGTCTTGTATAAGAAATCCTTCTCTACCTCAAAATCCTATGGATACTTTCCTGTATTATCCTCTAAATAGCTTGTAATTTTGCCTTTCACTTTTAGGTCTATAATCATTCTGGAGGTGATTTTATGTAATATATGAGGTAGGTTCAATTTCATGGGTTTTCCATATGGATATTCAATTGTGCCAGCACCACTGCTTTAAGAGTTTATTCTTTATTCTTTGATCTGTGATGGTACCTTTGTCATACGTTAATTATCTACATATACATGGTTCTCTTTCTGAGCTATTATTCCATTGGTAAGTTCTGGCATTTGGTATTTGTACCAATGCCACAAAATCTTAATTACTATAGTTTTAAAATTAGTCTCAATATATTACAGTACAAACTCTCCCACCATGGTGGTGTTCTTCAGTGTCTTTTCCTCTTTTCTCTTTGAAATTGAGAATCAGTTGTTGAGTTCTTTAAAAAAGAATTTCTTGGAATTGTGATTGGCATTTCATCAATTCTATACAGATCTTATATAGCACAGATATACACAATATTGAGATTTCCAATCCATGAATATGGTATAACCCTGCATTCCTAGGATAAATTTGACTTAGTCATGATTCATTATCCCTTCTACATATTGGTGGATTTATTTTCTGCCTTAGTTAGCAAAAGCAATGCTAGATGCCTTAACAAACAAACCCATTAAGTCTCAGTGGCTTAACAAAATCAAAGTTTATTTCTTATTCACACAAAGCCCAATGAGGATGTATCTTATTCTAGAGAGCCTTGTGTGAAATTCAGAACCCAGAGTCATTTATCTTATGGTTCTACATATAGGCCCCTCAGAGTTCCCAGCTGGATTCTTCACACCTGAGCTGGCCAACGGGGAAGAAAAAGTATGAAGATTATGTGGTAGGTATCTTACATGTTACACCTGGAAGTAGCATGCATCATTTCCATTCACATTCTATTGTCTCAGTTACACGGCCACTCCTAACTGCAACGGAGGCTGATACACAGAGTCTAGTTTTGTGCACAAGCAGTAGAGAAAAATGGGTCATTGTGAAAATTAAAATGTCTCCAATAAAAAAAGATGTGAACACAAAGAAGTAGACAAATATTTTGTTTAAGAGTTTTGCATTTATGTTCAGTGAGACTGACTTCTGATTATTCTCCTTGGAACTCTCCTTGTTGGTTTTGCTATCAAGGTTAGCCTATTAACAAAGCTTATTTATAAAATAATATTTGATAATATTAACATTATGGCCAATTCTAAATATTTCCTTTTTAACAAATGACATACGCTTAAAATTTTCTATAGATCAATTAAGAAAAGCAAGATGTGTCAATACATTATATTCTTTAGAACACAGCCTAACTCTCCACTTTAATCTTCCCTCCCCATTTAAACCAAATGGAACAGCATTACTCTTTATACAGATCTCAGCATTACTAAAAACCTACCATAATCAAGAGCTGAGATAATTTAGTTTATTTTTAAAAGTTATAAACTTCTTCTAAAATTTTAGCTAATTATCTACTTATAGATTAGTATTCCTGTAACAATCATTTGACTAGCTAAACTTTTTATCACCTGTCCAATGCCTGTAAGACAAATGTTAAATGCCTCAGCCAGGTATTCAAGGCACTCTATCAACTGTAGCCAATCTGTCTCTTCTTTACCTTATATATTACTCCCCTATACAAACCTTCTATTCCATAAAAATTTTGTGAGGTAAATATTGAGGTTTACTTTTTTTCCTATATGACCATTTAGTTTTTCTAGCACCATTTAATGAAAAGACTTTCCTCTTCTCATTGATTTACCTTGGAACTTTTGTCAAAAATCAATTAATCATATATGTGGTGGGTCATTTCTGAGCTCTCTGTTCTGTTCTATTGAGCTATATGCCTATCCTTATGCAAATACCACATTGTCTAGATTACTGTAGCTTTACAGTAAGTCCCAGAGGTGGAACATCTGGCTAGATTAAGCCAATCAGGATATTCCATCCTCCCTCCACCACTGTGATTATTGTTTTGGGCAGTAAGTGATCTAAACCAGTACAATGACAATTAATTTTAGAACACTTGCTGGGAATTTTAGGACACAACTGATCTGATACTTTAGACTGGTACTTAACAATACAGTAGCCACTAGCCACATGTGGTTACTTAAAAGTAAATAAGATTAAAAACTCAGTTTCTCAGTTGCACAAGCCATATTTCAAGTGCTCAACAGCTACATGTGGCTAATGGCAACCACACATATGGAATGAAACTTTTCTATCATCACAAAAAGTTCTAATAGACAGTGTTGCTTTAAATGATGCTTTGCGCAGATGTAAGGCCTGGAGCTGCCACTGACATTTTATCAACATGAAAAAGCCAGCATGAGGACAAAGCTAATGATGGCATGGGGGAAGACAGAGACCTGGAACCCCCTTCAACAGAGCCTAATCTCTCCCACACTGCTGGAATTTTTGTTATGTGACATAACAAATGCTCCTATTTTTAAGACCATTTCAGTCAGGTCTTCTGTTGCTTGGAACCAGAAGCAACCGACTAATATGGTATAGTTTTCAAAATGCTTTCACATCCATTAGTTTAATTGAAAACTAACTGAAATCTTGTGAAAACCCACAAGATTTAGAACTTTAATACTGCTCTCTCTGCCCTGTTAAACATTGCACTTAGTAACCTGGTACAGTAAGCATTCAATGAATAAATGATTAATAAAGCTAATATATGATAGTTAGAATACTAAATAAAGAAGTTTACTTTCAAATACTAATAAGTAAAATATCAAATAGGATTTGAGAGTCTAACATCAAACACCTCAAACAAAATGCCTAAATGCCCACCTAAAATGTTATTTTCTACTGTTCTACAGAACATAACTGGTAGGTTTTTTATACCCCAAAGTAACAAAACAATTTCTAAAAACTTAATTCAACTATACAAATGTGGAAAATAGCAATAAAAATATTTTGATCATATAATATAGGATAATCCTATATGAATACTGGTGGCATTAAAAAAGCAAGTTAATTGTTTTTAAATTGCTAGCATTTTTTAAACAATATGAAAAGTTTACCTTTTACCTTTTTATGAGAACTACATAAGAAACATTCTTAAAGAAACAATCACATATCAACTGCCTAAACATACAATAACATTCTTCATAGAATACCCTTAGTATACACAATTATTAAAGCACATGTTAGAAGTTGTGAATCAACTGAATAAACAAAAACATGGAAAATTACAAGGTATTCCTAATTTTCTAAAATATAAATCATACTATCATTTGGAATTTTTTACAGGTACAGCACTGATTGCATAATTATAAATTAAAAAGGAGAGTTATGACTAATTTATGCAAAGAAGATCCTTTTCTTTCTGTAGAATCCAGATCCCTAAATAGTCTCTCTCAGAACTGAGCCACAAAAATAACTACAAAATAAATATGAAAACTATATAGCTGTCTCTTTCATTTTAAATGTTTGAAGTGCCAGGTTTCAAAAAACTGCATGTCTGCATTAGCCACCTTTATATAAGAAAAGTGAAATATCATTTACACTATACATGTATCTCACTGTACAAGCATACACAGAACATTGATAAACATGGTAAGCACTCAGCATTTTTTGCTCTAAATGATCTTCTAGCTCAAATAACAGTATAATATTTATATGCTGAATGATTAATATTTGATGGGAAACATCAAAATGTAGGTAGTCTAAGGGTCTTTTTTATTGATGCAAAACATTTGTACATATTTATGGGTATATCTGATGTTTTGTTACATGTATTGAATGTGGAAGTCAGAGTATGTGGGGTATCCATCAACTCAAGTATTTATCATTTCTATGTGTTAGAACTAGCATTCTAAGGGTCTTGAATCCATACTTAAGCGTATCCAACTAAGAGTCTTCTGTAGTAAGATAATAAATTGCCAACACATCATCTTTTAGAAAAAAGGCAGCAATATGGCCAGTTACCACTATATTCCCACAATACCTGGTACACAGTATAATAAATATCAGTGCACTAAATAAAAAAGTACAGGAATAATATATTACATTCAATATTTTTACTCCTTTTCTCTTCCTTTCTCTTCCATCTCTTTCAAAAATTATCATGTAGTTCTAACACAATTTATTGCTTGGGAAATGCAAGACAGTGAAACCTAAGCAGTTATTCTATTATGCTCTTTCGGTGGCTTTAGGATAAAGTCAAGGGCCTTATATAGCTCATGAGGATCCTTTTTACTTCTAGGTCTTAGCTATTTCCACTCTTCACACTATACATACTACAGCTATACTTAGCTGATTCCAACTTCATAAATGAACTGTGAGGTTTCTCATTTCTTAATTTCCATATAAGCTACCCTCCTGACCTAGAATACCTTTCTTCTACCTCATCTACCATATCCTTTAAAGGACTCTGGTGATAGTGTCATCTAGAAGAAGTTTGCTCTGACCACTCTCCCAGTCCCTTTTATCCTCCTTTCTCATTGATCAAAACTTTGACCAATCCATCAAACATCTTCCAGAGAAAAAAGAACACTTTCTCCGATGATAAGCACTAAAATACTCAATCCCTGACACTTACTGACATAAAAAGAACACATACATATTCATCAATAATCACAAGTGTATTACATAAATGTCAGTTATGTATACAAAGTGATGTATCACCTTTTCCCCCCATGAACTCTCATTTATGTACCAATGACATCAATCTCTGATGGATAAACATATGACCTCAAGACAAGAAAACCACACTTAGAGATGCACAGTTCCTTATAAAAAGCACATAAATGAAAACCAATAATTGTATGATAAGTAATACTCAAATACATAGCAAAATAAAAATAGTAAAACTGAAACTGCAAGAGCTCTGGTGATTGCTGTGTGAGGTGATGGTGCAGGACATGTGGGAAGAGGAGGAGGGCCATGAGGATTGTGTGCCTCACCCTGTGAATCACTATCCTGCTGCTCCAGGCTCTGTTAGGAATAAAAGAGCAGGGCAGGGGACTGGAGGTGAAGGGAAGCTTTGTCTTGTCTTCAGATGCCTCATTATATTTTCCTTTTCCCTGCTGCTCCACTGCAGCTCTGTAAAACATTAGGCAAGCTTCTTAAACACTCCCTGTCTGTTCCATTCCTCATCTATAACATGGGGAGAAAAAATGATTGGCTCAAAAAGCCTCTTTGAGGAAATTATAATACTGTCAGGAACTCTTAAACATAATCATGTCTCCAATTCTGTAAGGTCAGAACTAGATGATCTCAGGAGACAAAAGTCATTTAGCTTTCTTTTCTGCTCACCTGGGAAATCAGATTCCATTTCCCACCCATCCTTACCATACCTCTCAAAGAAACTATACCTCAAAGAAGCTCTTATAACCATGGAGAATACAAACTGAAATGTAACCCATGAGAAATGTGTTCCCTAGTTGCAATTCACATCAATACTGGCATACTATTTTGAATTGCTTTTTAGTTTTAAAAAATTATAATTTATGCTTGCTGACTGCTTGAAATTATTTCAGGAAATATTCTTGGGGATAAAAATATTTTAAAAGCTAGATAACCACTCCTAAGAGATTGTCTGTTACCTCAAAGCTTTTTAGTCTACAACTGTATGTAGGACAAGTTAATTCAATTGCTTAGGCCTCATCTCTAAAGATGCAGATTCAGTAGGTCTGGAGCCCAAGAACTTGCATTAAATAATGTATTCTTGGCATAATCACTTTTTACTACCATCTGTTTTTATTTTATTATTGACAGATGCATCTTATATTGATTTCCTATCTTCCTTTAAGACATTATTTCCAAATTCCCTTGTAATTTGAAAATAGGCCAGCATGATTAAGATTTTAAAAAGCAGATTTTCTCTTCCTTCCAAACCTAAATTATCATCATCTTATTTCATTTATAACTGTGCCTCAACTGTGATATGAAATGGGGACCAAAATAGGGATTCAATAAGGTAATACAAATAAAGTCATTAGAAGAGCACCAGGCTATACTAAATGCTTAATAAATGTTATCTAGTATTCCTATTGCAATTACTGTCATTAATTTTCTGTTCGTTATTGAGGAAAACTTATTCATGGTTGCTACATGTTATATATCATTGTTACGTATATAAAAATCTTATCTATTTATACTAAATGTTCCAGAGCATCAATGGATTCAGTACACTGGGGAGCAAAGGGAGAGGATAAAGTTAGAGACCTTGATTCTAATCATACTTTTGCCATTAAATTGCTACATGATTCTGGATAAGTCATTTAATGTGAGTCTCAATTTCTATTTCTGAAAAAGCTTACCTTGGATGTGAAGATCAAATGAAATAATGCAAGTGGATTTTTTTAAGTACTGTGGTATTCCTGTGGTGAAAAAAATACCACTCTTTGGAAACAGTTCCAAAGATATGAACAAGAGAGAGAAATGGCCACAGCCCCTGTATTTACATCTTTTAATGACAGCACAAAGATCTGAATTGCCACATAAGCAATTTACTGAATGTTCTCCAATGCTACCAAGTCAACTATTTTTAAAATATTATAAGAAGGAATATTTAATTTTCAAGTATTCCTATAAAATCAGAGGAAAAAAGCATTAATACAAAAGTAATCTCAGGAGTTTCTTATATAGCAGCTATTAAAACTTCACTTTCTACATTTTAGCATTGTTTTTATTTTGATGCACAACCCCAAAGCCTCTATTGGTTCTAGGCTTTTCTTTAGTATAAATTCAATTTATAAATATATGCAGATGTATAAATAATGGTGACTGCTTGTACTGGTGGTTTTCATCTCCTGTTTCCTACATTCTAGGACATGTCTAATGTTCTTATAAAATTATATAACACACTTCATAATTTTTAAATCTTAATTTACTGAAAAGATGCAGTGCTTAGGAGTTGTAACATTTTCTTTGTACATGTAAACTAAATCGCTACTTTTTGTAGGACCAAACAAAATTTGCCACCTATTTTTGTATCAATGCTTAATAACATGAAAAGATACAATGTATGTCTTTAATGATATTTTTTGTGGAAAGTCACTTAATGAAATATGGGAAATAAAATAGTAAGACCTATTTTTTAAAGAAATATATTTCTAAAAGGCGGTGTGTAAACATTTTCAAATAAGATGTCACTTAAAACAAAGCAGTGAAACTCTTCATTTTAAAGTAACTGAGTTATGAAGTTACTTATAAAGCTTACCCTAACAGCAATCCCCTAATTACCTAATGCGTAAGTTTTCATTTTCATAAATTCAGTTTTCTTTATGTAAGAGGTATATATATCTTAAAGACATTGCAGACCTTAATTTAAAATACCTAAATACAATTTAAAATATGGATATGCTGTTAATTTTTTAAAAAACAAGGCTATATAGATATAATTTTTAAAATTTTATCAATTCTAATCAAAAATTTAAAAATTGATTACAATTTTAAGAAACTAGTTTTAAAACATAGATAATACAAAATAAGGATGAACAAAGATAGATGGGTTTCTAATATGTGGTTAAATAAATCTGAAATGTAGATAAATATGAGCACCATGTCTACCTCTATTTATAATCACAATATTCAAATACTAATCACCTTTAATATACTAGATATGAATTTTATAGTGCTCCCAGAAAGCGTGCTAGCTCTAACTCCACAGACATCATACATGTGCATCCTTGTGCTACAGACAATTTAGGTGTGGTTAACATCACAGTGCACCCATTCTTTTTTCCCCAGTACATCACAAAAGGGCTTGTGTACAGGATACAAAAGAACAGAAATATATCTATAGAAGACTCTGTATTAATATACTTGATACTCCATCAAAGGATATTTTAGCAATATAGGGAAAGTAAAATCCTACTGATTTTCAGGAAATAGGCCAAGGCAAGTTAAAGGCCTTCAGAAAGTTGTTCACAAAGTTTTCACAGTATCTGTCACTACTAGTCATATTACGTAAGGAAACACTCTAAAGTAGACCACTTGTAGCTGTTTATGCCTCCATTTACTCCTGATGTTCTCAGCCACATGAGATGGCTAAGGAGTCCAGAACTTCATCACCAACTTCTTAGAAGTTTACATATACATAAAATCTTCAGTTGGTAAAAGTGTATCTCAACGGTTTCTAAAAATATGAGTAGGAAGAATATTTTCGTGGTTTGAATTAGAAATCTCTAAATAATATCACCCTGCAGAGCCTATGGCACAAAAAAAGCCCCCCAAATATTTTTGTCAAATGAGTAAATGGACATCAAAAAGTTTGCTTCTTGTTACTACAACTGCTTGAAAAGAAACTACATGAAAAAGGAAAAAATACTTATAATGGTACTGTAAAAATATCCTTAAATGAGAGACCTGTAAAGCACTTAGAAAAGTGTCTGGACCATAGGAAGCCCTATGTAAGTATCTGTCATTACAGTTATCCTATAAACTCAGTTATGGAAAAATTGTTCTAGAACAGTTCTTGTAGATGCATAAGCATATAAGCCATCACCATCACTGATAAAAAGAACTTAGATATATGTATGTACTACTAGTGAGAATGTAGTTGCAGCATCTTCATATTGAAAGAAAGCCTATCCTACAAGTTTAACAACCACTGTTTTATAATGAAAGTTAACTCAGTAAGACATTAATATACAAGAAATGTGAATTAATAACCTTATGACTTATCCTATCACAATAAATTAATCCCTGTAATCCAGTGTGTCTTCTATCCACTCTATATAATTCAGAACTTCATAAAGAACTATTAGTAAGATTCATGTTAGCTTATATCTAAGAAATGCAATCAAGAAGAAAACATCAAAATCCCAGTTGATAGCTACAAAAGTTTTCCTTTGTATGGAAGCAGACTGTAATACAGGAGACTGCTAAAAAATGTTTGGGATTTACTTTCTTACACTTTGACTACTGACCACAACAGAGATGAAGACTGATGTAGTTTAAAAATTCTGTGAGGATTAAATCAGACTATATTCTTCATATTGTCTAAGGAAGGAAGTTTTAGGCTGTGCAAAGTACCCTCAACTTTCAGGAGCCAAAGAACAACAACTGCTGCAATGAAACACCACAGTAGTTAGGGTTAAGAAGGTGGTTGCCTTCTATAATGAAACTTGCTAGAATACTTATTTGCTGACATTATCAAAGTCAACTCTATTTCTCTGTTTGATTTAAGGCAGTGGAGCTTTTGAGAAGGCATACAGATTTTTAAAATAAGAAGCTACTTTAAACACAGGAGGGAGATTCTCCATCTCAAGGAAATTCAGTTAAGTCTCTTATAAAGCTTATTAGAATGATCCCCTAGTTTACAAAATTATAATACAAAATGTATTCATGATATATAACAAGGAAAAAGGTCTGCTGTATAGTTTGTGTTACATAGAGGTGATAAGTTATACCATAAATGCTAAATAATGTGATCAAACAATTTGTAAATGACATAATCACAAGTGCATTAAGGACTCTGGCAAAAGATGTAACCATATAGTCTAATCAAAGTGATCAACAAAAGCAAAATCAAAAGCTTCATACACAACTCAGGGGAGGCTTACAGCGGGGAGCCCCTTAAAACTGTGGATAAGTCAAGCAGCAGAGATGAGCCCTAGCTATAATTACGCTATATTTTTACTTTTCATTTGAAATGATTAATGGCTAAAAAATAATAAAAGATTTTTTTAAAATGTAAGTAGCAGTTTTATTTTTTGTAGTATTAAATAACAAACTAAACCAATCATTGTCCAAAAAGGAACAGCTAAAGCAGAGAAATATCAGGAAAATTTAAAATACATTTTCTGAACTATTACATAATCTGTGAAGGCAAATAGATTCCTATACAGTAAAATTGTTAAAGTATCTTTATCTTCATTTTGATTATTAGAAATAAAATCTAGATTGGGACTTCATTTATTCTTTTAGTTAGTTCAGCATCATCTTCACATGTTTTCAGCACTTTCACCAAGGAAATGACTAATTTGATGAAGTATTTTTCTAATATTATAAAACTAAGGCAAAGTATATATTTTGCAAATAAATTTTAAAAATCCTTCTTTTGAACAAAAATGAAACAAAATCCCTATACCTAAACAAAAAAGACAAAAGTAACCATGAAGCTAATTTAAAATGCTATTATCAGAAATATACATGGCAAAGTTACTTTTACAAGATTTTGAAGCAGAAAAGAAGTAAAGGGTGAAGCATATTGGTTTTCCTTCTTAAAACACTATTTCTGAGTAGAAGAAAATCATTCTAAAAAAGATTCCTTTTCTTTTTCACTTAATTAGGTTGGAAGAACTATGACAGATATGAAATAGGCAGCAGATAAACAAAGAAAATGAGGACTTTTTCGTCTCCCCCAACTAAAGCACTATTAAAAAAACAAATACTATTTACATAATTCTCTTCCTTTTCATTAGTGTTTAAAGTTATAAGTTGTCACTGACATAATGAAATGATTAAGACATATTAAAATTGTAACTCCATACTGTCTAAAAGTGATAAAGTTTCTTACAATATTAACTTTAAAACTCATTCAAAATAAGTAATCACAGAAGAAATGTTAGATTATACTGGTGCCTATGGTAAAACAGCCTAGTTTATTTTGTTTGAATGAATAGGATATGCTTATAACACAAGTGGATCATCATATGGCAATATTAGACCCTTCTAAGAAACGACCAAGAGAAAAAGTATATATACCTGATTTATGTTGTAAATGTCAAAATCAATCTGATAGTTACAGTTACAGTATTAAATGAAAGTTTTACTTGCAATTCACACATTACTAGATATATGTGTTACCTCAACAATATCCGAGTTGGTTCTGCTTTCATGAGGTTCATTATATTCTGTATACTTGAGAAGAACTTTGTCCATATCAGTGCTGGCATACTGAAACAGTTTGTTAGAGCTGTTGAAAATGATGAGTGCTATTTCACAGTCACAGAGCACACTAAGTTCATAGGCTTTCTTCATTAATCCAAACTTTCTCTTTGTAAAAGTGACCTAAACAATTAAAAAAAAAAAGTATATTTTTATTAAAAGTATTAGTAGGCTTGAATATAGGCTATCTGACGATGAGGCTTCTTTCTAATACTGAGCCAGGTTTCAAAGGCAGAACAGGTTCCTAGCCTCATGTTCCACATGAGCCTCACCTTCCCTCATTTTGTTACAGTCCTACATTTATCTTATATCCAAGGGCTCTGAAAAGTGGTCTCCTGGGGAGGCATTCCCTTATCCCTGGTTGCCACTCCATTAGGGAAGGCAAATAACCAGAAAAGGAAGCAGTTGACCAGTGGTTCCTTCTTATTCAGCTTGAAAGTGTTACCACAGAAACCTTAAATCCCACCCTAGGTAATCCAGTATCACCCGGACTTTAATTCCTAAACAACTAAGTACACCCACTAATTTAACTCATATTTCTTCTTCTTCTCATTTCCTTCTATTGCACCCACTGAAATTCACAGTCTAGGATCAGCAAATTCCCCAAAGTCCTCAAATTCTTCTTTAACTATTGCTTTCTCTAAGCGCAAACTATTACCCGAAGTCCTCTCACATAAAGACCAAAATTTTTTGGCTTGTTTTAAATATTTACATCCTTTATACTCAAGACCTTAGAAGACAAGTCCCTTTTGTTCCCTATTCTCTCTTCCAAACTATTTTTCCTTTCTCCTTCAAAAACTTCTGATATTTCAAAGCTCATACTATAAAATTATACCACCCAATAACCCACCTTGAGATAAGTAAGAGTTATCCTTGATCTCTCCAATTATAACAAGCGATAGGGAAAGAGGGTATATAAGAACTCTGTACTTTCTGTTCAATGTTGCTATGAATCTAAAACTGCTCTAAAAAATAAAGTCTATTAAAAATGGTTTTTAAAAAGTTGATAAGAATGTACTTTTGAGTAACTTTTGGAATTATGAAACAACATAAATAAAGTTCAGCAATCTCTTTCCTCTTTGATATCTACCATGTTTTTCTTCATGTTTTATCTAACTATAGGCCTACACTTAGAATAAATAATTGCAGTAGCTACTGAAGAAGTAGAACATCTCCAGTATGATGGAAAGCAATTGTTTCCACCTCAAATTTTTTTCACAGGCATAAAATTAATAATATCCTCTTATATTAAAGGTATAACATATTCATAAGATATATATAAAACAGAAACAACAAAGAAAATGCATTTCACATGTACAATTCAAAGATGTTTATGCATTTTTCAATCTGTTCCATTTTCTGTGTAGAATAAAAATCAAAAGGTGGTAGAGTAGTTCAATAATTTACACTAATTTAGACAAGGTATCTGTTTTGTTCCTTCTGGTAACACCAAATGCATTTAACATTTACACATCTTAGCATTTAACATTCTTAAAGCCTTATATTTCCTGTATATTTCTCTAGTATACGAAGTACAATACACCACATATTATCTGACCACTCAAACATTCTGTTAGCAAGTAAACAGTGAAAATAGCATTGAGAAGGTTTTTTTAAATATAAACTTCATTTAACGAGAAAATTTAACTAGCCAATGCAATCTAGTCTGTTTATGGTGTGAGTGTGTATATATGTGTGTGTGTGTGTGTATATATATGTATATGTATATGTAAATTTACATATATATGTAAATTGTGCCAAACATCCAAATCACCTTGAATTATCTTTGAATACTGGCCTATATTTTATATTCTCAATGTGAAACAAATTACAAGTAAAAGATATCAACATCTGCTGAAGTATTTGTTTTTACAAACAGATTTTAGGAACAAACAAAAAGAAAATGGAATATAAGGGGGGAAAGCAATAGGGAAGGAATGAGAGGATACTGTCTATAATATGAGTATTCTGCCTAGATTAGATATCAAAATATAACAAGTCACAAAGCAGGAAATAGTAGGCTCTAAATTTTAGTGTTTTCAATTTGAAAGTAGTTTTCGGCTGTCATACAGACATTTTCCTTCCAGATATTAGCTTTATAAGATATCTAAAAGTCAGTAAAAGCCACTTAATTAGTACAACATTAATTAGTAATATTGTAATACAGTCACATTTCAGTTCATAAGTTCCATGTGACACAGGTAACCTAACCTAAAATTAGGCTAGAGAATACTAATTACATAATTACAATTCAATATTCAATTTTACTATTCCAAGACGATTACTATTTTTAAACCGAAGATTTTAATTACATTCAAATGATGTAAATTCTCTATATTAAGTTCAAAAGAAATCACAAAATTTAGTTTTTAATTAAAAATGGAAGAATAATGTCATATTTGGTCTTCTCTACACCTCTAAAAATACTGACACATATGTACATACGTAAGAATAAAAAAGGGACTGGGTTCTCTTCAAGGAAAAAGAATCCCAAGCCATGAATTTTCATCTGTCAAATCTGATGAAATTTAGATAAAAATGAAGGTGGATTCAGAAAATTTATAGGGGGTTTCTTCACAAAAATGGCAATGTAAGAGTACCGGGAAGGTCCAGCCAAAGATTCTCTGATTAGTGCTAGAAGATTCAGAAGTGTGGGAAGCCCATGAAATAAATGGAGAATTAATTGATAGAGACCCTGTTTTAAACAGAATGCTGAGGGATATACAAATAAACAAAAAAGAATGTCAAAGCTATTTTTGTTAGTTTGTACCTAATATCACTGCCAAAAATGTGAGAGAGAACAGAAAGACCTGAAAAGTAAGCAGATAGAACTCAGAAAAAAGAAGAGGGAAAAAAAAAATCAAACCATTAACAAGAGATTAAAGCCACAATAAGGAAATTCAAAGAATCAAAACAAAATGAATAGAGAAAAGTTGTTGGGTATGGTTGACAAATAATGAAGATATTAAAAATTAAATATCTTCCAAGGAAAATTATTTATTAAAAAATAAAACAAAACATTGAAAGGCTACACCCTTCTCTTACAAATAATGATAAGGAATAATCAAATTCATGGCATATTCTAGTTAAGTTATTGAATATCAAGGTCAAAGAAAGAATACTGTGTGCACCAAGGCAGGAAAAGTAAGTTACTCCAGAATTAATCTAGGGACAACTAAAAGTATTATGAATCGTAAGGAATAATGGAGAAAACTATGAGAAACCCTAGATGTTATGCTGGAATACGGGGCAGGGATGTGGAGGCTTGTAGCCTGGAGAAGAAAACCGCCAGTGGCACTGTTTGGGTTCACCTTAGGCTTCTCACCTCCGTTTCCTGGGACACTCAATACCTGCCACCTCACAACAGGAACTGGCAGCCATGCTGGTGCAGACAGATGTCCTCTAGAATAAAACCAAGGCAGCACAGAAACTCTGCTGAGGACAGGAGTTGAAGCAAACAGGTAGGGTTTGACTAAACTCTGGCAGTGAATTCTCAATCACTCTTACTCAAAACCTCTAAGGTTAGTGGATTATCATCTAGAGAAAGTCTCTTCTTCCAGTGTTTTTCTCCCTGAAAGGCTCAGTGTGAAGTTGCAATCTGAGGAGTTCTCTGGGGATATGGGGAGTGATATGCTTAACTATGACTTTTGGGATGCCTGGGCCCTCAACAAATTGAAATGTTCAACTAGGATGGTATAAACTAGTCCAAATACAGAAAAGACCACAAGGAGTAAAAAATCGACTACACTGGTAGGTGAGAGACATATCAAACTGGATTAAAAAAACAAAATTCAGCCAAATGCTACCTATAAAAGACATACTTAAAACATAAGGATATAGTAAAGTTGAAACTAAATGTAGGGAACTAGACCTATCAAGAAAATACTAACCAAAAGAAACCTGTAGCTATATAAAAGTGAGGTAAAGTAGATTTAAGACAAACATGCCTTACTTAGGATAGAGAAAGTCAGTATGTATTGCAAAATTCCCCAAGAAGGTATAACAACTGTTTCCACCTCAAATTATTGGTATGTCTCAATGAACCAAAAAACAAACAAAAAATCACAAAGAATACAGAAGATTTGAACACACAATGAAATTGGTTTAAAAAAGATATGAAGAATTTGCAGCCAACAATTAAAGAATATGCACTTATTAATATTTAAGTCCACTTAGAACATTAAAAAAACCAAACATGATTTAGAAAATAAAGCAAGCCTTAACACTTTATTTTTTTTAACAGACAGAGTCTCATTCTGTTGCCCAGGATGGAATGCAATGGCACAATCATAGCTATGACCTCAAACTCCTAGGCTCAAGTGATCCTCCTGCCTTGGCCTCCCAAAGTGCTGGGATTACAGATGTGAGCCACTGCGCCTGGCTCCCTTAACACATTTTAAAGTGTTCACAATCTACCAGTGAAGGCAATGTAAACCACTATAAAATACTGTGATAAAGCCCTGTCATAAAAATGTTTACAAAGTGTTTCGGTAAAAACTGAAAGATACTACCTGAAACAGAGACAACACATACATAATTAATATCCAACATATATAAAGAACTTCTAAGGAGGAAAAAAAAGATCAAGCCGGGTATGGTGATACCTGTTGTAGTCTCAGCTACTCGGGAGGCTGAGGCAATAGGATCACTTCAGCCCAGGAGTTCAAGACCAGCCTGGGTAATATTATATATGAAATCCTGTCTCTAAAAAAATAAAATAAAGCATAAACAACCAAGCAGAAAATGGGCAAACCACAAAAATAATTTACATTCACTTTTATAAGACCAGAAAATCTATAAAGTGAAAAAAGGAAGAAATACAGAAAAAAGAAAGAAGAGAGAAAGAAACAAAAGGCAGACAAGACAGAAAGGAAGGAAGGAAGGCAAAGTATATGGGGAAATAGGAATTCCCACACATTACTATAGTGTATCTGGTATAACTACTTTGGAAAGCAATTTGAAAACATAGTAAAGCTGATGATGGACATACTTAATTCAGCAACTTCTTCTGAAAATACTTAGCACAGAGAAACTTTTACCCATGTTATAGGGAGACATGTCCACAGATGTATACTGCAGGACCACCTATAACAGTAAAAAGCTGGAAACAACATAAATGTTGATATAAATATTAATGAATGAAGAATATTTATCCTACAACTAGTACTGAATGAGAGTTAGATCTCAAAAACATGACACTGAGTGAAAAAGCAAGTGTACACAATAATGCCATTATGTAAAATTTTAAAACTATGTTGAAACAATATTAAATATCTGCTGAAATATAAATATAAAGAAAATACAAAGTAAATTCATGATAGCAATTACCTTTGGGAAGGAAAGAAGAATGAGGCAAGGGAAAACGATAAAGTCAGTAAATCTCTATTTTTTTCCTTTTAAAAATAAAAATATCTGTAGCAAATATGTAAGAATTGACATACGCTACTTCTGGATAATGAATCTAACAGTCTTTTAAGTATTGTTCTCTGAATTCTATCTTTGGAAAAAGATTTTTTTTTTACTACTTTCATTTTTTTTTTAAAGTATATGAGGATGTCTGCTTCTATGTTAGAATTAGTTGTTGGAAGACCACAGGACCCACTGAAACCAACTAGAAAAGGAGGATGAAATACAACAAATATCTGTTTATAGACATAAGAAAGTGACTGAAGCAAGAAAGACTCAAGATACGATTCTAGAGGGGTGAGAACCTTAAAGAGGTAGAATGGTATTCTGCAGCAGCTTTCTCCTTGCAGGTATTTGGTGGTTCTGGGTATAAAGAAACTAAGAATCTAGCCTTTGGGCAGTGGGTTGCTGCTGAGACACAGCTTTTATCCTGGGAGTTGAAGACACAAAATTGAAGACTCTAGGGACCAACATACCACTGAGATGGGAGGGGCAGAAACTGAAGTGGTCACACTGCCAGCTGTCTCCTCAAAATGTGCCAAATTTTGAGGCTGTGAGAGATAGGAGAGGAAGGGAAAAAGGGAAGGATGGAAACAAAAAGGAAAAGACAAGCAGAAAGTCTCAAAAAAGCATAGTAGAGTTTTCTATAATCTTCCTACCCAGAGAAGGTGAGGTTTTAAATTCAAGAAATGCCCAAAGGACTCAGCCTAGTGAACAGCCTTGGAGGGCTGCTCGTGAAGAACAGAGTGAACCAAAAAAGATGAAGCCTCACCAAAACTGCAATCTAGCCTACAATCAAGCCAAGCCCTAATTGGTCTAAGAATTCAGTACCCTAAAATTTCAATGGTTAAGTAAGACGAAAGGGTAAACCATTCAGATGGAAGGTAACACAATATGAAATATCTACAATATCTTTTATATACAATGGCAGCTAATAAACCACTAGATATGTCAAAAGGCAGGATCATATTAAATATAATCAAAATCAAAGAGAAAAAAGGATCAGATATGGACTCACAAGTAACCTAGATATAGGAGACCATGAACTTAAAGATAACTATGGTTAGTATTTTCAAAAAATAGTGAAAAATATGGAGAAAATAAATGAAAAAAATTGGCCATTTCACCAAAGAACTGAAACCTATAAAAAAGAAAAATCAAAAAGAAATTCTAGAATTGAAAATCTAATGCCAGAAATTAAGAACTTATTAGGTTGTTTTAATAGCTAATTTTAAAAAACAGGACAAAAGATTACTAGAAATTAAAAACAAATTATTAGAAAAGAGGTCAAATATTATTAGAAAATATTCAAACTGAACCACAGAGAAAAAAATAAAAAATACAAGGGGACAAGAATTTTAAGAAACATACAGGGCACGGTTAAAAGGCCTAAGTTAGATGTAACTGGAATCCCAGAAAAGAAAATAATGGGTACAAGTAATTTTAATATTTGAAGACACACCCTACCCCCTAGTAAGTCCATCACAGTAAAAATGCTTACTAACAAAGAAAAAGCAAAAGTCTTAAAAGCAACAAAAGAAACAAATTATTTTTTTAAAAGGACCAAAAGAAATGAATGGAAATTAGATAACTGTTTCAAAGCACTAAGAGAATGTAAATATGTAAATGCCAACCTAGAATTCTAAAACCAATAAAAATATCTTTCAAAATTAAGATGATATAATTAAACAATTAATTAAAGATTTTGTAAAGGATGTGAATGGACATTTCTCCAAAGAATATATACAAATGTCCAATGAGCACATGAAAAGATATTCGATGTCATTAGCCACCAGAGAAACACAAACCAAAACCACAAGCTACCAGTTCACAGACACTAGTTCAAAAAGGCAAACAATAACAAGTACTGGCTAGAATATGGAAAAACTGAAATCCTTATACATTGCTGGTGGAATGTAAAATGGTTCAGCTGCTCTGGCAGTCTGGTATTTCTCAAAATGTTAAATTCGGAGTTACCATATGATCCAGCAATTCCACACTACACTTTTATATACTTACCAACAAACATGTAACAAATAAAATTTGGGGGGAAAATGTAATATAGCTAAAAGAAAAAAATCAAGCACCTAGGAATAAACATAACAAAAAATTGTTATCCTTGTACATTGAAAACCATCAAACATTATGGAGAGAATTAATGAAAATCAAATGGAAGGTAAACATATTTATGCATCACAAGACTTAATACTGTAAAGATTTCAATTCTCCCTAAAGAATCCTACCTAGATCTACACATCCAGTGGGAAAAAAATCTAAATTCCAGTGAAGTTTTTCTGGTCTGCCTGCTTTTTTGGGTAAACATTGACTACCTGGTCTCATTTGGAAATTAAGAAGGGTAAGAACAGCCAGCCAGTTCTGCAGAAATACAATGGTAGAGAACCATACTACCAGATGTCAAATTATAGTAATTAAAATAGTATACAATTGAGCAAGAATACACAAATAATCAAATGGGACAAAATAGTCCAGAAACGGTCTCATATATATATATATATATATATATATATATATATGTGTTTACTTGACTCGTGACAAAAACAACACTGTCATACAGTGGGGAAAGGATGGTTTTTGTGATAAATTGTACTGGGTCAACTGAATATTCATATGGAAAATAATAAACCCTGACCACTACACCTTAAACCGTATGCAAAAATAAATTCCAAATGGATAAAAGAACTAAAACATGAACAGTAAAACAAAAACACTTCTAGAAGAAAACACAGAAGAGTATCTTCATGGCCTTGTGATAAGTAAAGATTTCTTAAATACAACACAAAAAGCATTAGCCATAAAGGGGAAAAAAAAGTTAACCTGGACCCCATTAAAATAACATTGTTTAAAAAAAGATTAAGAAAGTAAAAAGGCAAGCCAAAATGTGAGAGACATTTCTAATGCACATAATAGACAAAACACTCATCTAATGATATATACAATATATATTAATAAGAAAAAGGCAGGCAACCCATTAGGAAAAGAAGTGAAAGGGCAAATCACAAAAGAAAATATCTAAACAGCCCAAAAAAAATATGAAAAGGTGAACAGCTTCATTAAGCATCATGAAACTCAAGACTAAAATAAGTTAATATTGTTCACCTACCAGAATGGCTAAAATGAGAGAAAGACAATACCCTATTTTGGTGATTTGGAGCAATGAGCAAGTACAACCACTTTAAAAAACTTTTGTCAATTTCTACTGAAGCTGATCACATGTATACCCCATGACTTAGCATTGAACTCTTAGATATAGCCCTGTGTTCATGTGTATCATATAAAAATATTCAAAACAGCATTCTTCATAATAGCACCAAAGTAGAAAATAATCCAAATGTCCATTTACAATAGAAAAAAGTAAATACATAGTGTTCTATTCATACAATAGAATATTAGACATCAACAAAAATGTACAAAATATATTTACATATATCTACATGCAACAACACTGGTGAATTTCAAAAACATAGTATTGTGGCAAAAGAACAAATACCATCCATGTGAGTTCAACAACAACTGTATTTAATCTACGGTGTTAGAAGTCAGGTTAATGACTTTCCTTGAGGCAGCGAGATTAAGAACCAGGAGACAGGACAAAGAAGGTCTCTTGGGTGGTACACTGGGGTAGGCTGCACACATGGCCATACTGTTTTTGTAAAAATTCACTGAACCACACACTTAGCATTTCTGAACTTTTCTTTATGTTATACCTTAATACAAAGTTTACTTCTTAAAAAAGTAGATTAGACAAGGAAGGGCAAACACCAGGTTTCACCAGAAGCTTTGAAGCAAAAGTGAAATAAAATGAAGCAGCTCTCTTTAAATGCATGATACTGTCACCCCCAAGAATTTTTGTGCACTGTTCCAATGACGTGAAGTATAGTTTTTATCTGGCTAGCTCATACCTGTAATTCAAAAATCTGTTTGCTATTACCTCCTCCAGTAACTGTTTCCTAAACTGTCCCACCAGGAGTTGGTGGTTTCTTTCATAAACTCTCCCAGTACCTGAGCTTACTTCTATTTGCCATATATTGAAATCTCCTATGTATTTTTAATGGGTTCCCAAGTCCTAAACAGTCCCTTGGATATAATACATATTTGGATTTGGTTAAATAAATGACATCTCATTTCTTCTGCAAAGATACAGTTTTCCCCCTTCCATGCAAGAAATGAAACCTTTAACTCAGAATCCACAAATTCAAAAATCAGTAAAATTAAGATACCCTTTTGGTTTGGGACAAATTATGTCTGTGCCTAATCTAATCTGAAAAATAAATGGCCCAACTTCTTCTTCTATGTCTTTTATCCAATCTTTGCTCAAATTATCTGAAAGAGAAATTCAGATAGTCCTTGCCCCATCTGGCAGCTGGGCAAGAAGCTGACTCAGCAAGTAAATCTAATGTAAGAACAGGCTAATTCTAGTTGCTGAGCTACAGTGGCAGGACCCATCTTTTTAACAAGGTCATTTCCTCAACTAAAAAAGTTCCATTGCAGTCACCCACCAATTCCTAGCTCCTCTTCCCCTCTAAACATGTGGAATCCCTTCCACAGGCAGGTACAGTTTAGTTATGCCCAATTTAAACATGACTAACTATGGAATAATGAAGAGCTCATTATGTGCTCTGCTATTTTTCTGCTTTTATGTTATTCCCTAATACACCCTACTTTATAATGTATGTATTCATGAAACAGGCACCCATACCTCCCCTACATGTCACAATCCTCAAGATTTGTGAAGGGAAGATAACCTGCAGCCTTGCTTAGAATCATTCCTTTGGATGATTCCTATCAATCTTCCCTATTTTATTAATCTTCATAATGAATCATACTGTGTGGGCATTATACCTTTGCTAGGCAATCTTCAAGAGTTGAAACAAGAGCCCCCTACAAGAGCCCCCTCTTCAATTTAGTCTATGGGCAACTCTAATCACTCCCTCTAACTTCCCTACCAGCTGTTCTGTTGAGTTTTGTTTCCAGTTATATCTACATTCAGGTGAGCTACTACTCAGACTTTGCAGAACAAATCTTCAGAGTTGTTCTGTTCTTGGTAAGCTTTCAGAAACAGCTGTTCTTGAAACTTCTGATAGGCCAACTTCCCAGAGACAGCATCTTTCCCTCCTGCACATTCTTTTAAAACTAGTTCATTTATGATATTCTATGAGGTTATTTTTCTTTCTTTCCCCTAAACCAAGGAGTTGGCATACTTTTTCTAAAAGGGCCAGAGAGTAAAGATTTTAAGCCTATGTGCCATAGTCTTAGTAGCAACTACTCAACTCTATTGTTGTAATATGAAAGCAGCCACAATGTGTCAATGAACAAGCATGGCACAGTTCTAATAAGATTTTATTTACAAAAACAGGAGGCCAGCTCATGGGCCATAGTTTGCCAACCCAGCTCTAAACACAACTTCTGGTCTCTTCATGTATCAGCATCATTATAATTAATCAGAGTTTGTAAGGGTCTACTGACACTGGAACTGTAAATTAAGTTCAATATATTTTATCAATTAAAGCTAAGATATATACATAAATGTCTTATGAATATTTGTGATAATTTGTGATAAGAAGTGTAAAAAATTTTTTTGTTATGTATTAACCAGAAAATTTAACCAACCAGAACACATTCACTGATAACTGCAGTTAACTTAGGTATTATCTAATTATGAAAACAGATGTGATAATTTAAAAATAACATATACACACAAATATCAAATCTATAGAAGACTAAATATCTTATGAAAAATCTACACAACGGATGGTAATGGTGGAATTGCAGTGATTATACTTTTTTGCATATCTATGTTTTCTATTATACCTGTAATAAGAAAAAAGTTTCTTTAAAGCACGATTAAAAGACACAATTTTATGACTGTTAGAATTTTTCATTTAGCCTGCAACTAAAAACATTTAAAATTGAAATTAAATTTAAGAAAAATCCAACCATTCTATCCTGTTCTTTTTTTTAAAAAAATGTATCAATTAAACAAATTAAAATTTCATTTACCTGTCGGTTCCTTTCATCCATTATGCGAGTGATTTGTATTTTCTTCCGCCCCATTTTCAGGCACCTTTCCTTCCTTATTTCCTTATACTCCAAATATTTAATTCAAAAGTTAATTTTCTTCAATATCCTAATGCATCGTACACAGCTTCTATTATTTCAGCTTCTAGTCCAAGGGCTACAGCTGAAATTTTCTATAAGATCTAAAAGAAAACACAAATTAGAAAATTTAAGTTCTATGCTTGTAAAACATAAAAATGTTACACAAATTTCAAATCTGCTTTTATGCTGCACACAGACAGCATTATTAAATTTCTGGTTATACAAAATTAATAAATAAGTTAAAGTCTTATTAATTTTACTTTAAATTATCTCTTAAATCTCTTTGTGCCTCCAGTGCTGGCTAAACTAATGCAATTATAACATTTGAGGTTTAAACTAATGCAATTATAACATTTGATGTTTTATAATAATAGCAACAAGAGCCAACACTTATTGAGATTTTTCTATGTACTTTCCTAAGTATGGACATGTCTTAACTCATTCAATTCTAACTGCAATCTGTAATTATCATCTCCATTTTATAAATAGGGATACTAAGACACAGAAAAATTAAGTAATATGCTCAAGGTCGCACAGTTAGTAGAGGGCAGACCCTGAGATATAAACTCAGGAAGTCTGGCTCCAGAACTTCTCTTCTTGAACATTACAGAATATCTTTAAAAGCTTCTGAAGATCACCATGCCAAAGGATGAACTATCTCCAATGACCTAATCTGCCTTTACAAATTCTTCTTGCAAATTGCTCTAGCCTCTAGCCAAATTACTATTTGTCAATTCACAAAGACACTGTATGTAATACTTTCATAATAATATGCATTTAAAGAAAATACCATTCCTTTGGCTATTTAACAAATACCTCCTTATTAGTTAAGATTCAGTTCAAATATCACCCCTCCCTGACCAAGCCAAGACTAATTTCCCTCCACAGAATAAACTATAGCACTTTTGTATGAGTGTGCGTGAGATTGTATGTGTAAATTCCAAGTCTGCTTTCCTTTGAGACTGAATCCTTCAAGATTTTAAAAATCCTTCAAGGGTTTTTTAATTCCACTTATCTAACAGAATGACTAGAAATTACTAGTTTGTCATGCTCTGAATGATGGTTGTGTCATTTAAAAACCTAGGGCTTTCAAAACTGACATAATAAAAATAACTGTTTACAGGGGAATGGGGAACACATGCTAGAACACTCACAATAATAAATTCCCAAGGGAATTTTACTGAACTCTTTTAAATACTATACATATATAGTTATAAAACTTCAATAGTACTGTGCAAATCCAGTGTTTGATTAAATCTGGCTTTTGCTCAAAAGCAACGAGCCTTTCATTTCTTATCATTATTACCAGCACTATCACCACCATAGCATTTATCTGTCTTTCCTCATAACCTATTAAATGATCACCTACTTACAATTAATGTACTTCCAAACACTGAACTATATAGAGGATAAAATGATCAAGACAAAAAAAAGGACATGATTCCTAATCTAAGCAGAGTTCAGAGTCTAGTAGAGAAAAAAGACATGTCATTTATCTGACCTAAATCTGACCTACACTTATGAGTCAGGAAAGACTTCGCTGAGGATGTGCCTCATACTCCAACCTGAGTATAAGGGTATACATGCTAGGCAGGGAATAGCATGTACAAAAGCCCTATGATAAAAGGGAACAGGAAACATTAGAGGAACTGAATGATGGCTAGTCACCAGTGGGACCCAATCAAACAAGTAGCCGTGTTTCCTCAACATACTACATGATAAACAATAGAGACTGACTTACTCTAAATCAAGCTCCCTAACAGATCACATTGTATTCCCAATATAAAAACTTGTACTGTAGTAGGCAATACATTCCATACATTTCACTACAGAGATATTAGTGCTAGGATATGCAAGATCTGCTAACACCTGTAACATACATACACTGTACTACTTCAATATAATCTGAAAAATACTGAATTCCAGAACATATCTGGACATTTTGCTTTTAACAATGGTGGAATAGGTTGCTTCAAACCAACCTTCTTCTAAGAACAACTAGAAAAGCAAAATAAAAGGTAATCTGTTTTAAACCACTGGAAAACTTTCAAGAGAGTGAGATTCTGCCAGGCTAAGATGTGGAAGAAACAGGTGAGATCAGTGTTTAGACTCATTTTCTGCCTGTAGATTCCAAAACTGTTGGCTGAGAGACAGAGAAAATGAACAAAGCTTTCAAGAGATCTGTGAGAGGCACACAAAACTCACACTCTGGGCCTGCAAAGAAGGATTAGCCCTAATAAACACATCAGGCATATATGGAGAGAGAGACTCCAAAGGATTACCCTAGGCATAAAGGTAAACTAGAAATAGACTAGCCTGCACAGGGAAAGAAGCATAGCTTCAAACCATCTCAATCTCTGATTAGATGAAGACAATCTGAGCTAGCTAGCTAGTGTCATTATCCTAGCTGCATGCCAGTAGCAAAATTAACTCCCAGAAGATAGCATCATCTATAAGTTCAAACTATTTTTATCATTTTTATATAAAATGTCTAGAAAAAAAAGTTAAAATCTGACTGAAAAACCAAGATTTAAAAATGGCAATAGAAACAGACCCACATTATTTCCTTATGTTGAGGAAGGGAAAAAAAAGAAAAGAAACAGACCCACAGTAGATTCAGATAATGGTGTTATCAGAAAAAGACTTTAAATTAATGTGTTCAAGGAATTAAAAACAAAATAAAGAATTTTAGCAGTGTTTTCCTTTTTTATAAAAGGAAAATACTGAATCAAAAAATACAATTCTGAAAACAGAAATTAATTGATAGTTGGATATAATATTTTTGACACAGCTGGAAAAAGAATCAACAACCCAGAAAATAGGAAAGAAAGAAACACCTAGATTGAAGCACAAAAAGACAAGAGAATGGGAAATACAGAAAAGAGTGTGAAAAATTATGGAACATGGAGAAAGGATCCAAAATACCTGTAATTGGAGTCCCGGAAGGGAAAAAGAAAATAAATGTGGGAGAAGAAATATTTGAAGACATAAATAGCTAAGAACTTTCAAAACTGACCAATGAGACATCAAGCCACAGATTTAAAAAGCTCTACAAATCCCCAAGCAAAATAAAAACAAAGAAAAAGACATGCAGGCACATTATAAGGGAGGGAAGGAGGGAGAAAGGGAGAAAGGGGAAAAGCCCCTCTTCCCCATAAAGAGATCTTAAAAGCAGTCAGAAAAATTTTTAAAAAAAGATTAACCACAAGAAGCAACAGTAAGATTTATAGCCAGCTGACATCACCTAATAATGAAAGCCAGAAGACAATGAAATGGTATCTTCGAAGTGGTAGAGGAGAAATGCCAAACTAGAATTTTGTATCTGACAAAAAATATCCTTCAGAAATAAAGGCAAAACAGAGGCATTTTAAAGCAAATGGAATTTGTCACCAGGAAACACTGAAAAGATTTCTTGACATAGAAGGAAAAAAGAATCTCAGATACATCTTGGATATGCACAAAAATGAAGTGCAATGAACAGGGTTAAGTACATGAGTAATGCTAAAGGAATATTGACTAAATAAAACAGCAATGCTTTATGGGATTTAAAACATTACAATACACAACATAATAGTACATAATTGGAGAGGGTAGCAAATAAGTTAAAGTGCTCTAAAATCCTTTCACTGACTAGGAAATGGAAAAAGTACTCAATTACTTTAAACTTCAATAAGTCAAGGATGCATATGGTAATCTCTTGGGTAACCATATCAAGAACACGAAAAGTACACATAACTAAAAAACTAAAAAGAAGAGGGAAAAAATGGATTAATAATCCAAAAGAAGCAGGAAAAGATAGCCAAACAGAAAGCAAACAGAGAGATGACAGATTTAATCCAAATGTATCAGTAATTTAAGCTAAACCTCCAAATTTAAAAAAAATGGATTTTTAAAAACCTAATTATATGATTATATCTTAAATATGAGGATACAGAAAGAATGAAAGTAAAGCATGGAGAAAGATACTCCATGCAAAACACAAACCAAAAGTAAGTGCGTGGATACACTTTATCATAGGAAACTTTTATGCAGGAGACAGATAAACAGACATGGACAGAGATATAGAAGGCCACTTCAAAACAACATAAGTTCAATTCACAAGGAAGATACAACAATTCTATATTTGAGTGTACCTAATAACACTTACAGTAAGCAATCTGTTCCTAAAAATTAGATATTCTGTGCAAAAACCATAACTAGTAGCTTATTTTCCATTATTTTAAATTGGAAAAATTATAATATGTTGCACATCAACTCATAATCCCCAGTCATTTCTCTTTTAAACTTTAACACACAAAAATTGCCCATTTATAGTAGTAAATTATCATGGTTAGGATGTAAAGTGCTTACTACATTACTTCACATGCAATAACTTTCTCATTGGCTTTTTTCCCTTCTCCACAATTTAACTACTTTCTCAACTTTTTTGTGAATTCTACAGATCTAAGCAAAAGTAGGGGCTAAATATGAAAGGCAATTAGAAACATGTTCAGGACAAACCTGCATGGTACACAAATGAATGGCTCAAAGGCTTCTAATATGGTATGTCTGCTTATTGCCAACAACATCAGAGCTGCACATGACCTTTGTCAACACTCAATACACACTCCAAATGTCTACATGTGATTCTAATATTCTACAAATTGTATTTAGAATGTAATTTGTGATTTTTCCCACATACCAGTTTGTTAAAACACTGTACCAAGTTTTGCCGATATAAAAATATACTTTTCCTAAATACACTTCAACTAAAAAACAAGAGCATGCCTGCATATAAAGCCAACAAAAAGAACTAAGTCCACAATTATAGTAAGCTGATTGAACACAGCTTTCTCATTAACTAATGGAATAAGCAGATCATAACAAAGAATAAGCAAACCAAAACAAACTACAAAAAACAGAAAAAGATGTGAACATTCTAACTGATGACCTAACTGACATATGGAACAGTAGACCTAACAACTGCAGAAAATACTTCCTTTATATTAATAAATAACTGTATACAAAACATTTACCAAAAGTGACTACATGCTGGACCATAAACTAAATCTTAACAAATTTCAAAAGATGGATATTTTCTCTGACCCCAAACAAATTAAGCTAGAAATTATAATAATAACAAAAATTTAACACAGAAACCCATATGTGAAAATCAAGTAATAAACTTCTTAGTAATCTGTAGGTCAAAGAAGAAACCACACTGAAAATTAGAAAATATTTTAAATAGAATGCTATTAAGAATACTTTATATCAAAATGTATGGGACATAGCTAAAGCCATGCTTAAGAGGGAAATTTATAGCTTTAAAATACATACTTCGGGAGGAAGAGGAAGGCCAAAATTCAATTTCTAAACAATCATCTCAAAGAGTTGCCAAAAGAAGAAATTAAACCCAAAACAGATTGAATAAAGAAATATAAGTAAGAGCAAAGAGTAATGAAACAGAAAACCAATATACAATAGAGATGAACAAAACAAAGAGTCAGTGTTTTGGAAGGACTAGCAAAATTGATAAGTCTCAGGCAAGAACAATAAAGAAAAAAGAAACAGTTCAAAACATTATCTGTCCCCAAAGGTCTTAGATAAGGGAATATGGATTTTTTTCATATTTGTCCTGTACACATTACTTGTCACATGAAGATGAATATAAATGACTGACAAAAATCTGCCAGTAAATTAATCTCTTATGTATAATCTCTAACCATCACTTCCTATATTTCTAGTTTACACACTCTATTAAACTTACTTGCAACAATCCTTTGATCCCACTAAGTCCTACAATTTATTAAGGCTACCACCTTTTTACTGTCCCTGATCTGCTCTATGTTCCTTACTTCCCTCCTTAACCAGTTGAACTTTCATATATCCTCACCTCTTGGCCCAGCCCCCTCCCCCCTATTTTATGACAAAAACCCAACCCCTGGGGACCTGTTCCCAGGTAGCTAAATATGGCTGGAGTAAAAAATAACCATGCTAATCATGCTAATTAATCTGACTTTAAGTTCATGAAGGTCATGAACCTCAAAGCTCAAATATTCCCTTCATACTATAATTTTCCATTTCCCAATTCGTGGTTGATTATTTTATGCCATATTCTCTCTGCTCACATCTCTAGCACACATCCCTCATTTTCACTCTCAGCTAGATGACTTTGCTACCTATTTTACTGGCAATATAAAAGCAATCAGAAGAGAAGCACCTCAAATTCCTGCCATTATAACAATGCACCCATGAATCTTTCCCATGTATTTCACTTTTCTTCCTGTTTAGGTCTTGGCTCCAGCAATTCTTCTCTTTTCTACAATATCAAAGTTTTCTTCTATACTGAATCATTCCTATCAGCTAAATAAATAAAGCTATTATTTTATGTACATAAAACAAAGCAAGCAAAAAATGCCTTGATCCTGAGAAGAATTGAAAATGTACTAAATAATAAACCTATATTTGCAAAATTTTGGAAGTTTCAATTTTAAAAAGATATTCTCCCAAAATTAATATTCTCCCCAAACTAACCTAAGAGATTCAATGCGATCCCAGTCAAAATATCAGCAGGTTTTCTTTTATTGTATGTGTAAATTGATAAGCTGATTCTAAAATTCATTTGAAAATACAAAGGTGAAATAATATTAAAGGCAACTTTGAATGATAAAGCTACAAGACACATATACCATCATGTATCAGACTTATTAATTATAAAGTTATAACATTTAAGATGCTGTGATTTTGCCTCAAGTGAAAACTCGAAGCTAGCAGAAAGAAAGAAATAATAAATTTTAGAACACAGATAAATACAAAACAAAAAACCAATAGGGCAAAAACATAAATCAACAAAACCAAAAAGTGGTTCTTCAAAAGGATTAACAAAATTGACAAACCTGGCCAGGTGTGGTGGCTTATACCTGTAATCCCAGAACTTTGGGAGGCTGAGGCAGGAGGATCACGTAAGGCCAGGAGTTTAAGACCAGCCTGGGAATCAAGTGAGACCCTGTCTCGACAAGAAAAAAGAAATTGGCAAATCTTTTAGACTAAGAAGAGAGAAGACTCAAATTACTAATATCAGAAATGAAAGTAAGGACATTACTAGCTATTCTATAGAAATAAATAGGATTGTTTAACAGGGTACTATAAACAACTACACACAACAAATAGAGACCTAGATAAAATGAACAAATTCCTAGAAACACAAAACTTACCAAGACCAAATTACAAAGAAATAGAAAAGTTGAACAGACCCATAACTAGTAAGGAGATTCAGTTCAAAATCTACTGACAAAGAAAAGCTTGGACCTGACAGCTTCACTGGTGAATACCAACAAACATTTAAAGAACTAACACCAATCCTTATCAAAGTCTTCTAAAAACTTGAAGAGGGAGAAAAACTTTCTAACTATTAATAATTCTATAAGGGCAGCACTTCCCTGATACCAAAGCCAAAGATACTACAAACACACACAGAAAAAACTACAGACTAATATTGTCTATGAACACTGACACAAAAATCCTCAACAAAATACTAGCAAATTGAATTCATCAGAATATTAAAAGATCATATTGATAACGAAGTGGGATTTATTCCTGGAATGCAAGGATGGTTCAACATACTAAAATCAATCAAAGTGATACACTACATTAAGAAAATAAAGGGGGAAAAAAAACACATGATCATCTCCATGCTGATCAAGGATCTGACAAAATATAATACCCTTTTATAATAAAAACACTCACCATAATAATAAAAACTACCTCACCATAATAAACACCACATATGAAAATCCCACAGCTAACACCATATTCAATAATAAAAGACTGAAAGTTTTTTCTCTAAGTTCAGGGACTAGACAAAGATGACCACTTATTCCACTTCTATTCAACACTATTAGTGGAAATTCTATCCAGAGTAATTAGACAAGAAAAATAAATAAAAAGCATCCAAATTAGAAAAGGAGTATCTGTTTGAAGATGATATGACCTGGTATGTAGCAAATCCTAAAGATTCCACAAAAGAAATGTTAGAACTAATAAATAAGTTCAATAAAGTAGCAGCATGCAAAATGAACACACAAAAATCAGGTGCAGATCTATAAACTAAGGATGAACAATATGAAATAAGAAAACAACTCCATTTACAATAGCATCAAAAGAATAAACTACAGCTATTCCTCAATTTATATCGGGATTATGTCCCAATAAGCCCACTGTCAATTGAAAATATCCTAAATATAAAATGCATTCAATACACATAACCTACCAAACATCACAGCTTAGCCTATCCTACCTTAAACATTCTCAGAACTTAAGCCTACAGCTGGCCAAAATCATCTAACACAAAGCTTATTTTATAATAAAGTATTGAACAGCTCATGTAATTTATTGAATATTGTACTGAAGTACAGTTTCTATTTCTACAGCTTTTACAATAATGTAACGTCGAAAAATTGTTAAGTTGGGGACTGTCTGTACTTAGGAATTAACAAAGAGGTGAAAGACATGTACGATGAAAACTAAAAACACTGATGAAAACAATTAAAGACAAATAAAGGGAAAGACATCTTGTGTTCACGAACTGCAATATTTAATGTTGTTAAGATGTCAATACTACCCAAAACAATCTACAAATTCAGTACAATTGCTATCAAAATTCCAATGACATTTTTGTAGAACAGAAAACACCATCCTAAAATTCATATGAAATCTCAAGAGACTCTAAATAGCCAAAATAATCTTGAAAAAGAAGAACAAAGTTGAAGGACTCACACTTCCTGATTTCAAAATTTACTACAATGTTATAGTAATCAAAAAAACAATGTAGTATTGGCATAAAGACAGACGTAAAGACCAATGAAAAAGAATAAAGAGCTCAGAAATAAACCCACACGTACATACATGGCCAAATGAATTTTTTTTATAAGGGTGCCAAGACCATTCAATGGGAAAGGATATTCTTTTCAACAAATGGTGATGGGAAAACTGGATATCCACATGGAAAAGAAAGAAGTTGGATCCTTACCTAACACCATAAACAAAAATAAATTCAAAATAGATCAAAGATCTAAACCCAATTGCTAAAACTACAAAACTCTTAGAAGAAAACAGAGAAAAGGCATCAACACACTGGATTTGGAAACGATTTCTTAGTCATGACACCTATAGCACAATCAAAAGAAAAAACAGACAAACTGGGCTTCATCAAAATCAAAAACTTCTGTATACCAATGGACACTATCAACAGAGTAAAACTGCAACCCAGAATGAAAGAAAATAGTTGCAAATCACATATCTGATACAGGATTAATATCCACAATATTTTTTTTATAAAGAACTCCTAAAACTTAACAAGAACAAAAACAACCAATTTAAAAACGGGCAAAGGACCTGAACTGACATTTCTCCAAAGATACAGGAATGGTCAATAAGCACACAAAAAGATGTTCAACATCACTAATCATTAGGCAAATGCAAATCAAAATCACAATGAGAACCATTTCTCCTCCATTAGGATGGCTATTATGAGGGGGGGAGGGAGGGGGGAGGGGGAGGGGAAGGAGGAGGAGGAAGAAGAAGAAGAAAGAAGAAAGAAGAAAAGAAAGAAGAAAGAAGAAGAAGAAGAAGAAAAAAGAAAAGAAAACAGCAAGCATTAGCATGGATGTGTGGAAAAACTACAACCCCTGTGCACTGTTCTTACAAAAGTAAAACAGTGCAGCTGCTATGGAAAACAGAATGCTGGTTGCTCAAAAAAGTAAACAAAGAATCACCATTTGATCCAGTAATTCCAATTTTAGGTATATAAACAAAAGCAGGGACTCAGATATTTGTACATCAACGTTCATAGAAGCATTATTCACAATAGTCAAAACGTGGAAACAACCCAAACATCCATGGGTGGGTGAATGGATAAACAAAATGTGGTATTTACATACAATGGAATATTATCCAGCCTTTAAATAAAAAAAGAAAATCCTGTCATATGCTACAACGCAGATGAACCTTGAAGACATGCTAAGAGAAATAAGCCAGTCCAAATACTGTTATGAGTCCACTTACACAAAGTACCTAGGGTAGTCAAATTCAGAGACAGAAGGTAGAATGGTAGGTAGTTGCAGGGAGCTGGAGAGAGGGAGGAATGGGGAATTATTGTTTAATGAGCACAGAGTTTTTGTATAGGATAACGAAAAAGTTCTGAAGATGGATAGTGGTAATGGTTGCACAGCAATGTGAATTTGCTTAATGCCACTGAACTATAGACTTTAAAAGGGTTAAAACAGTCAATTCTATATTAGGTATATTTTAACACAATTTCAAAAATTCAAATACTAAAAAAAATAGTATGTACGCACCTTTTAAATAATTGCAGGAGTCATATTTTATTAATTCAATCTAATCACTAACTTTTTAGAGCACTGATTTTTCCATACAATAAAGCTAAAGGAGTTTTACTCAAAATGACAACATCTAAAACCTACCTTTAGAAAACACAGATGGGCATTTTTCACATAAAGAAAGTAATATATCTTTTCCTAGGGGGAAAAAAGAATCACTCTAATTAAGTCCCAAGGTCCATATCTGTATTCAGGCAACATTAACAAAGGCAAGAATTACTTAAAAGTGAGTTCTCAGATAAGTGAAATTTTTCTTTAGCATGTCATTTTTTCTTTTTTAATCAGGAACTAGATTTTTTAAAAGATTCCCAGTATAGGCTCTGCTCTCTTAATTTAAAAGATGTAGAACATAACACTCAGATTCAGACCAATTCAGTACTAATACTGGTCACAGATGGTCTATTTGTTTGTTTTGTTTTGTTTTTAATTTACTGTTTTAAAAGAACCTGTTGCTTAAGTAAATAAATATTTTAAGGGCATGGACTTTAAACAGAAGGTAAACTTTACTTTTTAAACTTGGCCCATATTAACACCAATCATTGAGTTTCTCAGAACACACCATTTTGATGATTCTGGTGAGTCAATTACACATTACATTTTTTTAAGAACTACTAAAATGAATTTTGGCACAGAAATGTCTATGTAAAATTAACAACTTAATCCTTTAAAAAAATAAACAGGTATCTATTAAGAGAAAATCTTTAATGATCCATTACTTCTTTAAAGGAGAAGAACTTAAGAATCCAGTTTTGGACACATTAAACTTGAAATGGTCATGGACAAGTGAAAACTTCAAGTAGGAAGGAAGCTAGACATAAGACTCATACTTCAAGGCTAGAAATATGCATTCAAGAACATAACACTCAGATTCAGTGTTGGGCATATAAACAATATTAATGGAACAAATGTATTAAACATGAAAAGAGAATAAAGTCAACCTCAAGAAACAAAAACGTTTATTATTGTTGTTGCAAATGAATGGCCCCAAATCATCCTACCATAAGGTTTTTAAACAATTTAGTCAACATTTAAAAACTAAACATTTCAAAAAGAAATCTAACTTTCAGCTTCCCTTGAAAAATCCATTCTGTAATACTTATGAGAATTTATTCTAAGGAAATAAGACAATGACAAAGGATATATGTTTATGGATGTTCATCCCAACACAATCAAAATAGTGAATATGTGGAGGGGAAATAATATGGACACATACGGGGGTGGCCTGTCCATATAATAAAATACTGTAGCCATTAAAGAGGCTGAAAATTATAGAACAAATGTTCACAATATATTGTTGTGGGTAGAAAAAATATAATTCTAGTTTTGCTTTTAAAAATTCTATAGATACTGTGTGCACAGATAAAAGACAAGCAGCATATATTCATGTTACTGAAAGTAATAACTTACGGGCAGTTTTCAAAATTACTTTCATTTTTTCTAAAATACACATCATTGCTCTCTGGTAAGAGAAAAAGTTCTTACAAACAAAAATTGATAGCTGCTTTTAAAATTAAGAAAAAAAATCCTTAACACCAGAAAACATTCAAGAATGAACTTTAAACATTATTGAAATGTTCCTTCTACTTCAGCATCTTGTGCAATTTCCAGTTACTCTTTCTTCACAACTTGATTGAAATTTCAAAGCATTATCTGAGTAAGAAGGTCTATTGAAAATTGAGTGAGAAACCCTGGATTCTAACCCCAAACATGTCACTAAACTAATTGCGTAATTTTTGGTATCTGACAATTTCTAAGTAAAAGTAACTTTTTCTAATAGGAAAATTGAAATTATATGCATTGTATGTACCACATGAGGTCAGAATAAAATACTGTACATTTGTAAATATTTGGGAGAAAAGTAGTCCAAAAACACAGTATTATTAAGAACAAATATATTTTCGAGCATGGTACATGTTATTAATATTTATGATCCAAAAACAAAGTATTTGCTGTATGCCTGCTATTTCACATACTTCCTTTCAAACATATTAATATCTTTTTGTATACACTATGAAAATGAGAAGAAAAAATCAAATGAAAAATATTATCTCATTAATTCCAATAACTGAATGTCAAGTTGGTCTCTAAGTATACCTCATAAAAAGGCAAACTAAATGTGAAACAGATAAAATTAGTAATATTACTTTAAAATTTTTTCCTTAAGCATAGTAGATACTCTGACTTTTTTTCATTTTGCTGTAAATAATCTACCAAATGAAAAGAAGGAGAAGAAACAAAGAGTGCTGCTGAGTCAATACTTTTCCAGGAGCCATGATGTTTAGAGACCAAGATATGGGTGGTTCTAGGTGTGCCCACTACTAATGGGGTACCATTGCTGCTAAGCCATTTCTAGGAAATTTACAAATATAATGTGAATACGTGCTCATACTGATGTCTCCAATTCCCACAAAGTTCTACTCTGCCTTCCTAATTCCATATTTGAATTTCCCTTCTTCCACAGTAAGAAACCTACTTTGCATCAACAGTAATGCATTTATTCATTTCCTTAATCCAGAGTTTCTCAATGGTAGCACTACTGACATTTTGGACCAGATAATAATTCTTGGTTGGGGGGCGTGGTAGAGGGTGGTATGATGGTGGTGGGAGGTCCTGTATACTATACGATCTTTAGTAGCATAACCTGATCTCTATCCACTAGATGCCAGTGGCATCTCCCTCTAGTCATGACAATCAAAAATATCTCCAGATATTGCCAAATGTCCCCTCAGGATGAAAACTGGCCCTGGTTGAGAAGCACTAACTACAATACACATAAAATAGTTTCAGAAATCACCTCATTCATACCATTACAAAAGTAAAATATCTAAAAAGCTCTATATTTGCTTGCAGGGTTTTTTTCCCACACACACTAAGGGAATATAGTCAAAGATTTATGATCAAAAGTTACTTGGATCAGTTCCTTTCCTCCCCTCAACTTATCCTCTTCAGAGTGGTTGTTGTTATTCAATCATAATACAATACAGCTGAATTCACTTCTTTTTGCACTATTTTAGGATTTTTCCCCTCACCCTTTTTCTTACTTTTTTTTAATACGTAGAACATTAACATGCTTCTCCAAGTCAAAACTATACTAAAATGAATAGCCAGAGAATGTTCACTTTGCCTTCCCTCCCTCCTGTAGGTAGCCAACTTCAATGCTTACTGATTTATCCTTCCTGTGTTTCTTTTCTGCAAAAGTAAGATATATATGTGTTTCATTTATTCTCCCTCTTACACAAAAGTAACATACTATATTTACTTTTCTGCAACTTTGCCCTTTTTTTTTATTTTGTTTTTTTTT
>VBSM01002223.1:15252807-15284180 GCA_008086735.1 Cheirogaleus medius | reverse complement strand
GTGCAGAAACTTTTTAATTTGATGAGATCCCATTTGTTTATTTTTGCTGCTGTGCCCTTTTCACTTATTATCAGTTCATAGCAATTGTCCTCTCATTTTTTTAACTGAATTTCATTTCTGTAAAGTCTACTATTTATTAACATAATATTATGAAAGCAGTCTTAAAACCTAAAGCTTGATATGGCTTTCTTTTTTATAAACCCAATAAAGTCATAAATATTGAATTTTAAAAGGGAAAATAACAGAGCCTAGTCTAAATTTCACATTTTATAGACAAAAGAAACTGAAGTTCAGAAGTAACAGTCTCAAAGCCACAAAGTTCAGTTCAATATACACATAAGTAGCAAATATAAAGTATTAGACACTATGCTAAATACTAAAGAAACAAAGATGAATTTTTAAAAAATCTTTCTACCTTCAAGAGAGCCATGTGAATAAATGTCAATATAGTGTTGCATTCAGTGACAGGAACATAATTTACATGTTTTATTTTCTTATTTCAGGTTTAATGTTTATTGGAATAAAGTACGTAGTATGAAAGAATGGGATATGGAATTTCCATAAAACCATAAGGAGATGGAAAAGCTGGAACACAGGACATTTGCAGGAAAATGAGAAAAAATAATACTGGAGAGGTAAGCAGGGGTCAGATTCCAAGGGACATGTGGTTTATTTTAAATGTGATAGGAAGCCATCATTAGTTTTACTCTGGCTTTGCTATCGTGTGACCTTGGAAATGCCATTTGACTTCTCTATGTCCAACTGTAGCATAATAATAACATATATATCATATGGGTATAGTGAAGAATAAATACACTGATGTGTATAAAACTGAGTATCAAGCACATCAAAAGTGCTTTATAAATGTTAGCCAGTATTTCAGCTCTAACATTCCATGATTCTAATAATATTTATAAAGCACTTCTAAAAATGAAATATATAGTATCATTTGAAGATTATAATCTCTGCTGAACAGACATTAATATGTTTTGCAACTCAAGGGACAGCATGGTAAGTGGAATGGATTTATTGACAGGGTTCTTTATTGTCTGAGGGACTTCTGACTACAGAGAGAGACACTCATGCTTTTTAAAGTGTGTTTCATTAAATGTATGTATGTAATTTAAAAACAAACCTTGTTGGATACTTAGACAACAATTCATATTCCTTTGGTTCTGACTATGAAAATAAAAGATGAAACAGAAAATAAGCTAGAATCTTTAGAAATAATCCAGAGCAAAGAAGTCTACTCTAATTACTGCTTTTGTTCCCCCACAGGCATAAACACAGACTAGGTCAATCACACATTGCTTAGGGACAATGCTACTAGTGAAGGGTAACTAAACAAAAGAAATTTAGAATGAAACAGTATGTAACAGAGTAGTCACATCTCCTCCCATAGATATGAAAGGGTAATGTTGACAGTGAGGAATAACAGAGGGGATAACCTGGAAAAAAAAAGGTGAAAATATTTTCTATCCCTTTAAAATATCCCCCACCTCCTTTTGAGAACTAAAACCTGCATCCCTGCCTCAGGCCACCGGTTGGGAGGGGCAGAGAAATGTCCTCTATTCTTTGTGCTACAGGAGAAGGCTCAACTTGAACTCTCTCCAGGTGGTGAGTTAAGGTCAGGAGATTGTCCTCCCCAGAGATGGGACAAATCAGAACCATCAAATGTAGTTGAACAGCAATTGCCTGAAGCTGAATGGCCTGCCTTTAAAAACTCTATTTCTGTTTATGTACGGGAATTCTGGATTTTGAGACAGGAGTATACAATTTTCCCTCTTTGCCAGCAAAGTAATTAACTTCTCTTTCCTTCTCTTCAAACCACTTGTTCTCATTCTTCTGATACAACCTTGAGGAAAAGTGCTGAGCTTTCAGTAACAAGTAGAACAACATGAAAATGGCAAAGAAAAGATGGAAGAGGTACTCAAGTTAACCAACCCTGAAAGTACCCTACTATACTTCTCACAATATGAAATGATAAAATCCTTCCTGTTTTAATTAGCTTCTCTGTCATTTGCAGTAGAAAGCATCCTGATACATACATGCAGATAATTTAAGAGCTCATTATAATCTGTTCCCAATAGAATAAGGAAATTATAGGTCATTCAAAAATGTTTTAGGTAGGTCATTTGCATATCAAATTATAAATATTCTTTCTTTAATCTGTCATTTTATAATTTTTATTCTAGCCATAAAAAACTGTACTAATAATATATCTAAAGTGCTGATAAAACTAAAATCATCTAAGTCAAAATGCCAGATGATATAGAAGGCTAGAAATAGAAAGCAAAGATGCCTCATAAATATAGACCATACAACAAAACATATATATAGCCTCACAAATGAAACTTCTCATGCAGTTTTAAAGAAAGTTGACAATTTTGGTATCATATATGTACTCAGTATAACACAGTCTTTATAAGAAAAGATGATGTGTGAATTAAGTACTCAGTTAAAAACTGCTAAACCACAGCAGTGTTGAGTGATAGAAGCTGGCACTCAAAGAAGAGCCATCAAGTCTTGTAATATACACAGATCATAATCATATGCAAAAAAGGACAAATTAATAAATGACTAATAAAGATAAGACAAGAGACAGTGGTACAGTAACCTTGTTGATTTAGCTTCATAAAACCAAAAGTACCTTAACAAGACTGCTTAAAAATTCTCTCACATCAGCCAACCAATTAAAATTGAGTAACTGTTTCAGAAAGGTTCTGCTGGCACAGTGAGACAGGCTCTTTCTTACTATAATAAGAAGCCCCATGGCCACAGCTCTTAATGGCATACTCATCAACCAAAAGAAAAATAAGTATAGCATTATTTTACAGGCATCCAGTACCCAAATAATGTTCCCCATCATCAGCTGACAGCATAAAAGTGAAGGCAGATGATAGGTGATTTTTTTCTTTTAATATGTGCCACAGACTAAGTCTCTCTGCAAAGGGCTTACTGAAAAAGAGTATTTATTCCAAAGCCAGATCCTGAAGGAGGAGCTACACTGTTAATAGTACTAAGTGTAATTACCTCTCACTGATTTTTAGTAGGCAATAGCAAATACTGTTAAGATAAAGGTTTTGAACTCTGATGCTAGTAGAAACCATTAATATCACCTTAATTTTCATTTGTCCTCTCAAAACTAAGGAAAAAGCAGAAAGAAGAAATTGAAAGGGCAGATTGAATTGAATAAGATCAAGATGCAGTCCTATACCAATGGTAACAATTAACTACTGACTACAAAAAACTGGTCAAGACATCAATATTGTAATTTTGTGCAATTTATTCACAGTATAAAATGGACATGAATTTACTAGAAGATATTTTTCCATTTTATCTCTTATAAAATAATTTTTAATAAAAACGTCTTTACTTTGCATACATGTAAAAGTGCAACAGAGTAGTAACCCCTCCTCCCATAGATATGGAAGGGAAATATTGGGAGTGGGGAATATGTAACGGAGGGAATGGCCTGAAAAAAAAAAATGGCAAAAATATTTCCTGTCTCTTTAAAACATCCTTCACTCCTTCTTGAGAACTAAAACCTGCATCCCTGCCTCAGGCCAGTGGTTGGGAGGAGCAGGGTAAGTCTTTTGTTATTTGTGCCAAAGGAGATGGCTCAGCCTGACTTGGTAAAGGGAGGTCCTGAGTAGAGGTCACAAGATTGTCTTCAGTGGAGCTGGATCAGAATCATCTACTGTAGTTGAAACAGTAATTGCCTGAAGCTGAGAACCTATCCTTTAAAAGCTCTGTATTTCTGCTTATTATTAGGAGGATGGCATTTCAGACAGGAGTGTCCATCCTCCTCCTTTGATGGCAAAGTAATAAAATGTCTCTGGCTGGGCGTGGTGGCTCACCCCTGTAATCCTAGCACTATGGGAGGCCAAGGACAGAGGATTGTCTGAGCTCAGGAGTTCGAGACCAGCCTGAGCAAGAGCGAGACCCCGTCTCCACTAAAAAAAACAGAAGGAAATTGGCTGGACAACTAAAAATATATACATATAAAATGAGTTGGGCATGGTGGTGCATGCTTGTAGTCCCAGCTACTCGGGAGGCTGAGGCAGAAGGATTGCTTGAGCCCAGGAGTTTGAGGTTGCTGTGAGCCAGGCTGATGCCATGGCACTCTAGCCTAAGCAACAGAGTGAGACTCAGTCTCAAAAAATAAAAATAAAAAAAATGTCTCTTTCCTTCTCCTCAAAGCACTTGTTCTTGTTCTTCTGATGCAGCCTCGAGGACAAGTGGCCGAGCTTTTGGTAACAAAAGCTACAAAGTATTTCACTTTTCTTAGCTGTTTATACTCTAAATTCAAACTATAATTTTAAACATTAAGATCCAGAATTTAATTTTAAGAACTAGACTGTATTTTGATATAAGGGAACTACTAAATCTAATCATGTTCCCCAAGGGAAAATTTTTTATTATGAAGCCAACACAGTTTTTATTTTTAAGTAGCATAATAGAAAATACACTAGCCTTGGAGTCAAAAAAGAGTCAATTTTAAATCCTAGCTCAACTAACTAGCTATCAGTGATCTTGACCAAGTCATTTAATCTCTTAGTCACAATTTCTTCATTTTTAAAATGGAACAAATACCACATACTTCATAGGCCATGTGAATGTTAATGTAAATGGGAAAGTATATTAAAGCATCTGTAGTACAACATGTAGTATACACAAGTCTTCCATAAAAGTTCAATAACAAATGGTTTCTCAGTCATGCTCAGGTTTGTCTATTTGGTTGGTTCAAGTATCAGAGAAGTGGCATATAGTAGTGGTTCAGAGGATGGGTTCTGCAGCAATCACCCCTGATTCACACCTCAGCTCCACCACTTACTGTGTATGTAGCCTTGAGGAAGTTATACAACTTCTCTAAGCTTTGGGGGGCCAAATCTTCAAAATATTGAAATAGTAATAATGTTCATGGACTTGTGAAGATTAAAAAAGATAATATATATTAAGTGTTTAGTAACCTGCACAAGTGCTCAAAAAATGTTGGCTATTGTTACTATTACCTAATATAAAAACAGTTATTACATTTTTTTAAAATACTCTTGATATCTTGTGTAACTATCTAAAATAAGTCACAATGTGACTGAAATAAGATTACAAAAGCTATGAAAGTCATAACACACGCACTCAAATTGTCATCAAATGTACATAAAAGACAAATACCAGGAACTTACTTGGGTTATCAGCCTACTATAAAGGCCTCAGCCACCACCTGTACACTGTGAGAACACCAAGCTACAATACTAGCCGCCCAACTGGCCCTCTATTTCCAACCACACTCTGTTTCCAATTACACCTGTGTATCCCACAGGTATCTCAAAACCCAACATTTTCTGGCCAGGCACAGTAGCTCATTCCTATAATCTCAGCACTTTGGGAGGCTGAGGCAGGAGGACCACTTAAAGCCAAGAGTTCGAGACCAGCCTGGGCAACATAACAAGACCCCATCTCTACAAAAATTTTAAAATATTAGCCAGGCATGGTGCTGCACACCTGCAGTCCTCGCTACTTGGGAGGCTGAGCTTGAAGCGGGAGGACTGTGCTTGAGCCAGGACTTCAAGGTTGCAGTGAGCTATGATGGCACCACTGCACTCCAGCCTGGGCCACACAGTGAGATCCTGTCCCTTAAAAAAAAAAAAAAAAAAATTATATTTTTAAATCAAACACATCAAGTCTATTCCTTTTCTGTAACAGTCATTGCCACCTTTAGCCTAGGCTTTGCAACAAGCCCCTAATTGGTCTCAGCAGGCATTTTTATTTCCCTCCAATCCAATTTCCTCATTTTCATTAGAGCTATCTTTTTTAACATGCCAATATAATCAAGTCATTTATCAGTAATCTTAAAGTCGAAGTTTTCAACATGGCCTGGAAGGCCCTGCCTAATCCTGTTCTTCATATATCCACCATCCTCATTCCATGCCACTCTTCCTCTTGCCCAGTAAGCTTCCAGACACAAGCCTTTCTGTATTTAGAAACCTCCTTTCTGTTTCAAGACCTTCACATACTATCGTCAGCACAACTATCTCTAGGTCTCATCCCAAGCATTCCCCCTTACTAAGAGTCCCATTTATCCTTTATATCTCAGCATTACCACTATTTCCTCAAGGAAATGTTTCCTAACATCCAAAATATGTTAGGACTTCTGATATACTTTCTGAACAGACTGTACTTCTCTCATATGGCATTTACCACAACTGTAATTAATTACTTATACAATTAAATATTTAATTTTTCTTCCCCCTCCCAAACTGTAAGCTAAGCAAGGGAGAGGATCAAGTCTATTGTATTTGCCCCTATAACTCAATCAGCTATCACAGAGCCTAGCACAAAATAGATGCTCAATAAATAGTTGTTTAGTTAACAAAAGAAAGCAAAAGTCAGAGTATAAGAAAGATTTCACAAGCTTAGGCTGTGAAAACTTCTTAAGAACCATCCTTTTCAAAGTATAAGTTATTCTTCACTGAACTGCAGAAGGGAAGACAACATTTATCAAATACCTATATGTACTAGTAACTGTGTTAAACCTTAATATGATACATATGTTATCTCAGGTAATAGTCACAATAATGCTGTGAAGTAGATAGCATTTGCTCCATTTCATGAATGAAGCAACTGAAAGCCAAAATGATCAGTACTCATTCAAAGTCAGGAGGCAGAGTTGAAATTTTTGCTATCAAATCATGTCTTTTTCCATAACAGTACAGTATCACCACTGGAATTATTTAAATACTAGCTGAAGAAAGGCTACTAGTTAAAAAACGCCATTGCATTGCACTATATTCTCCCCAGTTCCAACATCAGAAAGCCATTTATCTGATGCTACAGTGAGCTATCAAAATACAAAAGCCACAAGTAATAATCAGCTAACTTAGAATTCTAACTTCTCAAAGGTCTCCAACTCCCAATCCCTCCTACTCTTCACATCAACACTGTCCTATCCCTGCACTTCACCAAGTATATACTGTAGTTTCAAGCATTTGCAAAGGAACTCGAGCTTCTGCTACTTCTGCTTCAAAATGAAAGGAGAGGAAAGGGGAAGGGAAGGGGAAGAGGAGGGGGAAAGGGAAGGGGAAGGGAAAGGGAAGGGGAAGGGGAAGGAAAAAGGGAAAGGGAAGAGGAAAGGGGAAGGAAAAAGGGAAAGGGAAGGAGGAAGGGGAGGGAAAAGGAAGGGGAAGGGGGAAGGGGAAGGGAAAGGAGAAGGAGGAGGAGGAGGAAGGAAGAAGGAAAAGGAGGAAGGAAGAAGGGGAAAGAGAAACGGAAGAGAAAGGGGGAAGGGAAGGAAATGATTAGATTCTTCTCAATCTCAATTCTTCGAGAATTAGAAGAATCACAATTGCTGGATTACCAGAAAAGCTAGCCCTGGGGGACTGCTTGGTGTGTATAGTTTAGACTGAGGTTCTCTTGGTTTCTGCTGTTATTTACTATTTTTGCATAAAAACAATTATTAACTATATAGGTCAATAAATGGATCAATAAAACTCATTGATTTAATGCAGTTCTCTCTCAATTTAAAAGGATACTGGACTCAACTGAGAAACTAAAACATATACTCTGCATGCATGAACTCACCGTAGCCCCACAATAAAACTATCATCATAATTGAGAGCAATGCCTAAACAAGAGTAATTTATAAAAGTTCCATAGATCATGACGATATGCATCCTTAGTCCAAAGCTACTGTTTTATTATAATAGTAAACTTATTCAAACACTGACTGGCTATGTGTAAGAGTGAAATGGCAAAATCATACAAGTTTTGACTGTATTACATCTATACTTTATACACACATTTATATTCTTCACTTCCATAAGAAATATCTCTCTCCTATGTCCTTCAATCACATGGCTTTCTTGGTCTTTCCTTTTTTCCTCTTGATAAAGAAAGATACAAGAATTTTATATCTCTCATATTTCTACCACGAGGGAAAAATAGCTTCAACATACCAGGAAGCAGAAAGAATGTACATTCTGCTTTACCAGGGACAGGTAAATCCTAGTTAATGTTTACTATGTAGTTATAATTATTGTGAAACCCCTATCAAAAATATCCTTGTTTGATAATAAATTAGATCAAAAGTATGTCACTATTTTCATTTCTATATGATTTGTAATTGAGTCATAATTCACATACCATAAAACTCACCTTTTTTAAAGTGTACAATTCAGTGGTTTTTACTATAGTCACAAAATAGTGCATCCCTCACCACTACCTAATTACAGAACATTTTTATCACCCCAAAGAGAAACTCAATATCCATTAGCAACCATTCTCCAATCCCTGACAAAAACTAAACTGCTTTCTGTCTCTATGAAATTTGCCTATTCACTTCACATAAATAGAATTATACAACGTGTAGTCTTTTATTTCTGGCTTCTTTTACTTAACAGGATGTTTTCAATGTTTATCTGTGTTATAACATGAATCACTACTTCATCCTTTTTGGGCTGAATAACACTGTATTGTATGGATATACCACATTTTATTTACCGATTCATTAAATGATGGACATTTGGCTTGTTTCCACTTTTTGACTATTATGAATAATGCTACTATGAACAATGGTGTACAAGTTGTTGTGTGGATATACTATTTTCAATTCTATTGAATATATAACTAGGAGCAGAACTACTGGGTCATATGGTAACTATGTTTAACTTTTTGAGGAACTGCCAGACTGTTCTTCAAGGCATCTGAATCATTTTACATTCCCACCAACAGTGTAAGAAGGTACCAATTGCTCCACATTCCCTCCAATGCTTGTTATTTTCTGTCTTTTTTATTACAGCCATCATGGTGGGTGTGAAGTGGTATCTCTACATTTTCCTAATGACTAGTCCTTTCATGTGCCTATTGGTCCTTTATATATCCTCTTTGGAGAAATGTCTATTTAAACCCTTTTGAAATTGGGTTACTGTCTATTCACTGTTGAGTTGTAAGAGTTCTTCATATATTCTGGATACTAAATTCTTATCAGATACATGATTTGCAAATATTTTCTCCCATTCATCAAATTGTTTTTTCATTTTCTTGATAGTATCACTAGAAGCAAAAACATTTTTAATTTTACTAAAGTCCAATTTACCTAATTCTTCTTTGGTTGCTTATGCTTTTGGTGTCATATTTAAGAAACCATTGCCAAATTCAAGGTGATGACGATTTAGCCTACATAGTTTTAGCTCTTAAATCATTTAAGTCTTTAGTCCATTTTAAGCCAATTTTTGTATATAGTGTGAGGTAATTATCCAACTTCTTTTGCATATGGATATTTATGTGTCCCAGCACCATTTGTTTAAAAAGCTATTATTCCCCCATTAAACTGTCTTGACACCCTTGTCCCTCCCTCCCACCAAAAAAAATCAACTGACCATAAATATATTGGTTTATTTATTTAGGAACTCTTAATTCTATCCCACAGATCTATGTTTATCCTTATGCCAGTACCATACAGTCTTGGTTACTCGCTTTGTAGTAAATTCTCAGATTGGAAAGTGGGAGTCCTTCAAATTTTATTCTTTTTAAAGGTTTTGGCTATTCTGGATATCTTAAATTTTCACATAGATTTTAGGATCAGTTTGTTAATTTCTGAAGGAAAAAAAAGCCAGCTGTGATTTTTATATGGATTGTGCTGAATATGTTGATCAATTTGGGAGTACTGCAATCTTAATGATATTAAGTCTGCCAACCCATAAACAGTATGTCTCTGCATTTATTTAGGTTTCCTTTAATTTCTTTCAATGATGTTTTATAGTTTTCAGTGTACAAGTGTTCCATTTCTTTTGTTAAATTTATTCCTAAGAGCTTCACTATTTTGATACTATTGTAAATGAAATTTTCATCAATTTTTTGATTGTTCACTGCTAACGTTCTGTTTCTTGATTTTAAAAACTTTCAGTGATATAAAAGGAGTAATTAAAAATTTTTACTGTATTTAAGTATGATACCTTATGTCCTCTAAATATTATTTACTAGAACCAGAAAAAAATTGGTCTAAACAAGTAAGAAACCCCAGTGGCTGTCCACTTTATTAAAAGATCTCCTTGAAAATCAGAATCAAGAAATACCAAGTAATTTTAATCCTGATTTCAATACAAAAAGATGCAATTACATTCCATACACGAAAACGATGCCATATGTTCTCTTATAAAATATACAGACAAAAATAACACTCATACTGTAGACTCTCTCAGACAAGCTTGAGGAAAATTATTGTACTGTAATTTATAACACAACTAGAGGTTGTTTACTCTTATAGAATTATCTTCCAGTTACTTTTAATATAAGAACATTTTTCTTTGTTCCCTCTAAACTAGGATGTTTCCATTACTGTTTACAATTAAATCCAGGCAAAAATTCAAATTCTAAATTAATTTAAAACTACCATAAGCTATTATTTTATGAGAAATGACTAAAGCATTCCATTTTAGCCTGAACTGTACATGTTGTATAATTACACATTTTAAAAATATAATGATATGTTGCATGAACACAATGACAGCTATCAGTCAGTATTTAAAGAAATGATTCAACAATGAAAACGTAAACTGTACTTTCAAAAGGGGCTGCTTTCCTAGTCAGTAGTGATTCTAATGGATATCATGACAGATATTCTGGCATGCAAAACAATTCAAATGCTATAAATTTATTAAGAGAAAGGCAAGAAATCATCATGACTCAAGGTCACTATGAACAATGGTGGAGGCACTCTGCACATGGATGAGGGGCGACGTGGGGCCAAGTAGGGCCAAGTGGGGACTGAAATCCAACCTGTCCTTTACTCTCTAAGCCCTGAACCCTAGCAGGGGGCATCATTTACCTAAAATTAAGAGAAAAACCTTTTTCTAATTTTTGCAAAAACAAGCTATGGCCTGGCTATGACACCTCCAAACTAGCTACTTGTTAGAAAAGTTAGGACAACTGAAATTGTGAAAACTTGTGCCTTTGCCTAAAATCTAACCACCAAAATATGACTTCATATAATGTGTTTATTCTTTATGTTTCAGGTAAAAGAGTCAATATACCAAAATAAAAACAGGTTGGGAAGAGAGAGGAGAAATCATCTAAAAACCAAAAAGTTGTTTAAAATATGGTATCTTTCTATTTTAATTTGCATTTCTGATTAATAATAGCTTGTATATTTTTGTATATTTCTACTGTGTATTTTTAGGTTAGAGACATTTATAGCTGAATGCTGAAAAATTAAAGCAGCTTAGGTGTAAAATGTTAATAGCCTATTCCTATTAGACTCTATTCCTAGTAAAGAAATATATATACCATGTTTTACACAACAGTCACTAAAGCATCTTAAATGCAGTAGAGAAATTAACTAAATTTGGCTGAAGCTGCAAGGAATTTTTTGTAATGTCAATAATCACTTCTTTCATTTAACTGCATAGGAAGTTCAAAGTTTTCTTTAATTGGGCTTCCTTAAACAAAACGTACAATTATTTTAAAACTACATAAATTATTATTCATGGTAAATTGGTCAAACTACTGACTAAAAAGATGTAACTTCAAAATTCTTACCAGGATGACAAGTCTATAAAATTTACATTTCCAGACATACCAGTGAATTGTCATGTGATTTTCAGTGACACGTCTTTTACTACCTCAATTCATTTCTAAAAAGTAGAGCAAAAATATAGCTCAAAACTCCTACACAAAATTTTAATTGAGGATATCACTAAGGGCACCTTGATCTCCTTAGAGATAAGCACAATATTATTAAAATGATTAGAAAGGAGACTATGAAAACTGCCCCTGTTAAGACTAAGCTCATCCATACATGGTCTTTCATTGCCAAATTACACATACATAAAGAACAGCATCCTGTCTTCACATGGGACACACACAAAAAATAAAGGACACAGCAAGGCAAGGTCCAGAAATGAAAATAAAATTCTATTCCTCTACCATCATCAACTCACTCATCAAAATAACACTCCCTCATTTGTAAAATGCGGATACCTATGCCTACTCACATACTTTTCAGAATATCATAACGATTTCTAGAAAATGTTTTACAAATAATTAAATACTGTATATAAAGATGAATTATCACTACTAGAAACAATCTCAGTTCTCTACATTATAATTCAAATACTAAATATAGTAAAACTTCTTTTTTTGTTTGAGACAGAGTCTCACTCTGTTGCCCAGGCTAGAGTGCGGTGGCATCAGCCTAGCTCACAGCAACCTCAAACTCCTGGGCTCAAGCAATCCTTCTGCCTCAGCCTCCCAAGTAGCTGGGACTACAGGCATGCGCCACAATGCCCAGCTAACTTTTTCTATATATTTTTTTAGTTGGCCAATTAATTTCTTTCTATTTTTAGTAGAGAGGGGGTTTTGCTCTTGCTCAGGCTGCTTTCGAACTCCTGACCTTGAGCGATCCGCCCCCACCTTGGCCTCCCAGAGTGCTAGGATTATAGGCGTGAGCCACTGCGTCAGGCCTAAATATAGTAAAACTTTTTAAGCTATCATCTGAATCAAACCTGTATATAAATGTTGCTCCAGGTCTAACCTTATCTATATTTATTCAGACACACACAATTTGGGGTATACAATTATACTCAGAATCAGAAGACTTGTAAATGAATGTGGAAAAGAGTATAGGAATATAGGCAAGCATGTGATAGAATTTGGAATTGGCATATTTGGCATTTAACATATAATGTATATAAACATACATTTAAGTATATGCTAAATTTCAATAATTTTATTGTCAAATATAACAGAGACATAAGATATATTTAAAAATTAACAATTCAAGAATTTATTACAAACTCAAGTTACTCAGTATCCCTCATAATCATTAATCCCTCCTCCACCCCACACAAGAGCCAACTATTTCCTGACCGTGGCAGTAACTATCTTGTGGTTTTGTTGATTTTGTTTCATGACATAAGCACAGATCTCTAAACATTACAGCTTATCTTGCCTGTTTTATTTTTGTGTGTGATATTTTTACTTTACATTAATGGAATTACATATTATAAATTCTTTTGTTTCTAGCTTCTTTTAAGAAATATTTTATTTGTGATATTCATCTGTGTTATGTGTAGGTGTAGCTTCTCCATTTTTATAGCTGTAAAGTATTCCATTATATGAATATATCATGATTTTATTTATGCAGTCAACTGCTGGTGAACATTGTACTGAGTTTGAGGCTATTACAAATAGTGCTGTTACCAATGTTATTTAACATTTAACACATTTCTCAGTATACATGCGTTAACTCAGGGGTATAACTATGAAAAAAATTACTGGGTCTTAGGGTATGTAAATATTAAACTATTTCCTAGAGTGGTTGTAATAATACACATTTCAGCAGTGTTTACTGAGTTCCCACAACTTACCATCCTCTCCAAAACCTGTACCGTGAATCTCTTTTTAAAATGTAAGCCACTCTAGTGGGCTTATAATGGCGCCTCTTTGCAGTTTTAATTTGTATTTCCTAGGTTACAAATAAAGTTAGTACTTTTTTAAATGTTTCTTAAATATTTGAATTTCTTTTATGAAGTGCCTTTTCATGTCTCTTGCCCATGTTTCTACTGGATTGTTTTTGTCTCTGTCACATTAATTTGTAGAACTGCTTTGAATATATTAATACATATCTTTTGTCCATTAAAGGTATTGCAAATATCTTCTCCACAGTGACCTGCCTCTCTGCTCTTAACGGTGACTTTGCAAGAATAAAGTTTCTTAATTTTAAGGAAGTCAAAATTATCAATTTTTTTATATTAGTGGGTTTAATTTCTTTTTAAGAAATCTTTGCCTGTCCAACATCCTGAACATGTCTTCCTATATTAGCTTCTAAAAGTTTTATAGTTTTACCTTTCCTGTTGAAATGTATAAATCAAACTTAAATTGATTTTTGCACATGGTATAGAACAAAAGTCATTTCTTCCCATATGGATTATCAATTGTTCAAGTATCATTTACTGACTAATTCTTTCCCTACCACTCTAAAGTGTGAGTTTTGACACGAAGCAAGTGTATATGTTATGTGTGGACCTTTTTCCAGTCTTTTTATTCTTTGTTTATCCTTGGGGCATTATTTCATGGAATTAATTATTGTAGATATACATAAGTTTTGAATACAGAAAGTCTTTCCACTCTGATCTTCCCTTCCTAGAGTACTTAAACCATTCTCGGGCCATAAAGTTTCCTTTAAAATACAACATAAAAACAGACAAACTAACAAAATGTTTAGAATATTGATTGACATTATTTTGAATTAATAATCCTCAGCAGGGCATAGAGTATAACCCTCAAAAAGGTATAATCTTAATTGGCAACTAAATTAACCCCACAATATAGGCTGCTCTGAACCAACAATGACAGCTTAAACAAAAAAGTATCAGAAGGATTCAGTTCATACTAAGTAATGCATATGTACAAAAACAAAGTCCAATGCTATATCAAAAATAAAAAATAAAAAAAGTCCTTTACCCAACATTGTCAAACCACAATGTCCAGCAACCAAACAAAAATTACAGAGAATGAAAAGCAGCAGGAAAACGTAGCCCACAATAAAGAGAAAAGTCAATCAACATAAAAAGATGCAGAAATGATAAAGTTAATGGAATTAACAAAAGAATTAAACAATGATTATAAATAAAATATATTACAGAAGATAAGAAAAGAACATGAGAAAAATGGAAGAAATAAAACTTCTAGAGATGAAAAATAATTATCAGAAATTAAAAATATCCTGGATGAGATTAAAAATAGATTATACATTGCAGAAGAAAAGATCAGTGAATTTGGAGACATGGTACTATTAACCATCCAAATAAAGCAGAGAGAGATAAAAGAACAGAAAAAAAAGAAGAAAAAGGAATACCAGTGCCAAGAAAGACAGTATCAAATGTATAGTTGGAATTGCAGGGAAACAAAAACAAAAACAAAAACAAAAATCTGGGGTAAGTGGGCTATTTGAAAAAACAGCAGCCAAAACATTTCTAAATTTGGTTTAAAAAAAACTCAAAAAAATCTAAGCAGGATTATCTCAAAGAAAACCATATAAGGCACATCATAATCAAATGACTAAAACCGAATAATAAGAAAAAAATCTTAAGATGAGCCAAAGAAAATAGAAAACTTACAAACAGGGAACAAAAGTTAGACAGCAGACTTTCTGTCAGAAACTATGCAGGCTATTTCAGAAAATATTTCACAACGTATTACAGAGATAAAAAGGGACATTTCATGATAAAGTACCCAATTTATCAAGAAGACATAAAAACCCTAATTATACTTGCACCTAATAACAGAGCTTCAAAATACATAAACTAAGTAGTGAAAGGAAAAACAAATCCACAGTTGAAGATCTCAACACTCCTGTACCAACAGTGATTGTAATGAACAGAAAATCAAAAATGGATACAGAAGTCTTAAAGAACACTATCAACCAATTTGACCTAATTATAATAACATTTTTAGAAAACGTCACTCAACATATTCTTATTAAGTGCACACAAAACATTCACTGACACAGACTATATTCAGTGCCTTATAATAGATCTCAGTAAGTTGAAAAGAATTTACATCACACAAAGTATGAATATGTTCTTGGACCACCACAGAATCAGAAACCTATAAAGGAAAGACATCTGGAAAATTAACCAAATATTTGAAAATTAAGTGGATCAAAGAAAAAATAACAATGGAAACTTAAAAGTCTTTGAACTCCATGTAAACAAATACACAGCAAACTTTGTAGGAGGCAGACAGAGAAAAATTAAAAGATTAAATACACCTGTAGAAAAAGAAGGATGGTCCCAAATATCAGGAACAAAAGAAGGAATAACACTACAGATCCTACAAACTTAAAATAGGGATTATAATATACAACTGTATGCCAATAAATATGACACCTTACATAAAATGGACAAATTCTTTGAAAGATAAATAAGGCTTATTCAAGAATATAAATCTGAATAGACTTGTATCAATTAAAGAAACTGAATTCATAAAACCTTCTCATAAAGAAACTCCAGGTCCAGAGGTCTTCATTAGTGAATTCTACCAAACACCTAAAAAAGAAATAATACCAATTCTATGCAAACTTTTCCAGAACAAGAAATCCTTCCAACTCACAGCATAATCCTGACACAGAAACCAGATAAAACATTACAAAAAAACTATAAACCAATGCCTTCTATGAATACAGATGAAAAAAAAAAGTTGACAAAATTTTAGCCAGTGAATCCAGCAATATATAAAAAGTATAACACATCATGACCAAGTGGAGATTTTCATAAAGATGCATGAATGGTTAGTTCAATATTCAAAAATCAATCAATATAACTGACCACATGAACTGACAAAAAAGGAAGAAAACATGATCACATCAATAGATGCAGAAAAAACATGACAAAAATTCAATACTCATTCATAAGACAAATACTCTTAGCAAGAGCTGGTAAAAGACTGAAGGTTTTCCACCTGAGATCAGGAAGAAGGCAAGGATGTTAGCTCTCTCCATTTCTATCCATCACCGCACTGAGGCTACTAGCATAAGCAATAAAGCAAGCAAAAAAAATAAAAGGCATATAAATAAAAAGGAGGAAATAAAAGTCTTTATTCACAGACATAATGATGACCTACACAGAATATATGAAGCAATCTACAAAAAGGCCACTACCACTAATAATGAATTTAGCAGAATCACAAATTACAAAGTTTCAGACAAAAATCAATTATATTTCTGTATACTACAACAATCAGAAACTGATATTCTTTAAAGTTACCATTTATAACAAAATATAAAATAATTAGAGATGAATTTAACAAAATATGTGTAAGAACTTTACACCAAAAACCACAAGACACTGCTGGGAAAAATAAAGACCACTTAAATGGAAAGAGACACCAAGTTCATGCATTGGAAGACTCAATATCCTTGGAAGATCAATTCTCACTAAATTGATAAAAGCATTCATAATCAAAATCCCATGAGGCTTTTCTGTAGAAATTGACAAGCTGATTCTAAACTACTTAAATAGAAATGGAAAGGACCTAGAATAGACAAAACAACTTTGAAGTATTAAAAAAAAAGTTGGAGGATTTACATTGCCTAATTTTAAGATTTACTAGAAAGCGTAAATAATCAAGACAGTGAAGAACTGCCACGAGGTTAGATTATATAGATCAACAGAACAGAACAGAGTCCAGAAATAGACACACACATAATGAATGGTCAATTGATTTTCAACAAAAGTGCTATAATAATTCAACAGGTGAAAATACAATCTTTTCAAAAAACACTGCTGGAACAATTTGATATTAATATTCAAATGAGTAACAACCTTTACCTCACACGACACACAAAAATTAACTCAAAATGGATCACAGATCTACATATAATAGTACAAAACAATTCCAAGACATGAAGGAAAAAACTAGGAGAAATTTTGCCCAGTCCCTATGACAAATCTCCAATTTCTATTCCAGTAAAATTATATAGGGAAAGTCCCTAATCTGAGGCTGTCCAGTCAACATATGAATTTATTCAAAAGGAAAAAACATTTCCAACCTAAAAAGTACTCAAGAGTGACTCCTAAGCAGTTACTAACTCAAGCACAATCCACAGAGCCTCATGAAGAATAAAAGAACTTGTCATAAAGAATAAGACATTGTCTACATCCTTAGAGCCTAGTAGAGAAAGCAGCATAAATTTTAGGATTCCCTAAAATTTAAACATGACCCAAAATATAACATCTCAAATTACACCTAGCCATTACTGAGGTTCAGAGGAGGTGCAGAGTTCTGAGCTATGGGCATGAGAGAGAAATTCCTATAATGTTTTAACTCAAATCACTCAGTTTTGGGCAGATAATGAATACATGAGAAATGTAAATTCAGTCCTCCCACCGTGTCTGTGAGCAAGGAATTGGTTCCAGGACCCCCCACCCCTGCCCCCAGATACCAATATCCTCAAATTCCTTATCTCAAATGGCATAGTATTTGCATATAACCTGCACATATCCTCCCATATACTTTACATCATCTCTAGATTACTTATAATACCTAATACAATGTAAATGTTATGTAATAGTTGTTATATTGTATTTTTAAATGTGCATTTTTTTATTGTTGTACTATCATTTTTTATTGTTTTAGGCTTCTTTTTAGAATATTTTCCATCCACAGTTGAATCCATGGATGTGGAATCTATAGATATAGAGGGCTGACAGTAATGATGAGAAAAGAAAAAAGACAAACATTCAAAGATTTACAGAAGACTAAGCAAGATTTATATTTTAAAAAGAGAATTAAACTTCATTATTCCCATTCTACTTGTACATATACAAAGTTTTGAACCGAAGGATATTTTGCTTCAACTGGAAAAAATACTCCCTTTTCTCCTAGCTCCCTATACTAAAGGATATCATGAAATGGGCTGATCTTCAGTCAAGTTGTAACAAGAAAAAAATATAGCCATATAAGTACCACATAAGTACCACTCACTAACTGCACCACTGGAGCTCCATAAAAATATACAGCCACATAAAACTGGTGTCAGGATATAATATTTTAACAAAGAACTCACTTTGTAAGCATATAAAAACTAATTTCTTTCTACCACTTAATTATTCAAGAAAAAAACTTAAAACTTATGTTAAATAGTGAAAGTATCCTTGAAACAGCAAAAAAACCTTTTTTTAAGATACTTTCCTCAAGGTTTTCACTGACATAATCACCACACTCAATGATATCTAGTATTTAAAAATGTAAATGTTAATTTGTTATAAAACACCGAAGAATATCCCCTAACATTTTTCAAAAGTACTTATTTAAAATTATTCTAGCATTAATACTAATATAATTCGTTTCTTTTCCATTTCGAACAGAAAGTGGAATTCAGATGAAGTTTTATTCATGAAAACTTTTGAGGACTACACATCTTACTGAAATATTGTGAATGTAACCTAAGCCAATGTAATTTTCTTAATCAAAATAACCTACCCCAGAGCTTTACAAACATGGGCCCACAATTTAAGGCAAGTAAATTCAAAGTCACAAAAAATGTCCAAATTTTTTTTAAAATCCCCTAAAATTTTGCTTTATTTTTCTCTTTGACCCTTCCCACCTTTCACAAGATAACGGCTAGATTTGTCCACTTCATTTTTCACTTGAAAAATCTTTCCTCAGCTTGTGTAACTCCTGCCCTCCAACCTTCTCTTCCTCTTACTTATTGTCACAGTAAATATGATCTATTTTTTTCTTCTTTTTTCAAATAAAGGTTAATTAATATAGACTATAGACGTTTGAACTACGAAAAAGTCTGGGATTATCTTAGCGGTGTCAAACAATATATAAAAGAAACTGCCACAATATAATATTATGCATTTCAACTGAATTTTTACAAATTTCCTTAATTCGTCTATAATAATACCCCCAAAGAACTCTAAAATGAATGCCATTCAAGCTCACTAGAACAGCCTTATTTTAAAAAACAATTTTGTTGTATTTACTTAACAAAGAAAAAGGAAAAAATGTCTTACTAGAAATGAAGTATGAGCAAAAAGTGCACTTAGATATGATCCTTGCAGAAAATTCTTCTTGTTCCTTTTTCACAAAACGCAATTCCTTAAGAAAGAAAAAAATGAGATCGGTTATTGTTCTTAAAGATAATTAAATATACATTTATTATCATAAAATTCTAGCACTCAACACAATGGCTGGCAGATAGCAGCACAAATACTTGCTAATTGATAGAAAAAATAAAGTTTTAAAAGTCATTTGTTTTATTTGGCTAATAAAACAATATCTTAATCAACTGAGTGACCTCTAATGTCACTAATCCATTTTTTTTTCAGGAAATATTACTCAAATGTTCAGTAATATTCTTTATACTACAACATTCAAAAATTAGTTTCCTAGGTCCCATTTTCTATCCTGTCTCATATGATATGCTTTAAATGTATGTGTACTATGTGTACAGCCTATTGAACTCACCAATTTCCATAAACTAAACTAGCTTAAAATAGTTTAAAATATTCACTGTATTATGTTTTCATTAAGAAAATTGTCAATGGGTCAGTGATTTGTTATCACCATAAAATATGCCTGCATTCAATACAATGTGTATACTTGTACGTTTCACTAGCTATATTTTGAAGGGAACAATGAAATTAAAATAATGAACATAAAATGAAAAAATGAATAGAAAACTGATCACTGTCTATAATTCACATTAATAAAGGAACACTAGTGATTATCACTCAATGTATTAGGAGCATAAAGAATAATCCAGTCCTGCTACATAGGTCCTGGGAGATAGAAGGGCATTTAGGTAGAAAAGGGAAAGAGGGTAAAAGATCCCTCTCCTCATCCCAATTGGCCAGGCCCAATTATGATGCTAACACAACAATTTAGAAATACAGGACTGGGTAATTCAAGTAAACCCCAAGTAAAACTGCTACATCAAATAAAAATGATAACTTCTGCACAGAAACACCAGTCTTTTGAATCTGATGCAGCAGTATTAATTATTGTGATTCTGTGATTTTTTTCTATTTGAAAATGAATGCCTCCTCTAGAGAGAAAATAAAAAACCCACAAACTGCCAAATATTCTTTTCATATTAACAAATTAAGTATCAGAAGCTTAAACTTTAAAAGACACACGAACACATCTTTTTTTTTTTTTTTGCAAGGGTAAATGGAGCTTGCTTTAAAAAAACAATTTCAGCTTTTAATCTAATTGCACTAAAACACAGAAAAAAGTTCTTCAAATTTAACTGCATTACCAACTTCTAAAATACAGTAATTCAAAGTGAAATTATTTTTCATGAGTCCTTGGTCTAAATAATTTTAAATTCTATTTTAACACCAGTTTTGTGTCAATATCACAATAGGAATTACAGTTTAGCAATTTGACCCCATGGTAATATAACTGATTAAATGCAAATTTGATAACTACATGCCATGATACATATTCTTATATCAAAATTCATTTTGCAATTCTATAAATGTACTATTATTGATGACTTCTATTTATACATAGCTCTCAGTTTCTGAAAGACAATATTGTAAAAATCAAGTTTTTATAGTTCCTTCATAATCTATAATGAGACATATTCTTTCAAAATATAAAACCAAAACTAAAATGTTAGTGCTATAGCCAGTTATCATTAAATTTCATATACTGAACCTGTAAATCCCATTGTTTCTGTCCAGCCAAGAGCAAGACAATCTGGACTTCTAACTACCATTCCTATCTCCCTCTACTACCCATTAACATGCATTGTTATTAACATGGACTAAAAACCATTGCCAAAACTGTCAAGCTCTGTAACTTTGTTCAAGTTTTTACCTCTGCCTGGAAACAACCTTCTGCTTTGTCTCTTATATAGATCAAATGTCCAGTTCAATGACATTTTCTGTGAGGCCATCCCCAAGATACCTTTACCATCACCAGCATTTTAAGGGGGCAAAATTATCATAGTCAGTTTTGCAAGTATGAGTCTCCTCTGTTATACCACATACTTTTTTAAAAAAAGGAACACTGTACTTTGTTCATTTTTTTCTTCTTTCTTTACTTCCAAAGGCTTAAAACCCCCACACACACATTTTTTTTTTTCTTTTTCTGAGACAGGGTCTCCCTCTCTTGCTCAGGCTAGAGTGCAGTGGCATCATCATAGCTCACTGCAATCTGGAACTCCTGGGCTCAAGCAATCCTGTCTCAGCCTCCCAAGTAGCTGGAACTACAGGCATGCACCACCAAGGTCTGGTGGTTTTTTGGTTTTTTTTCCTGTAGAACCAGATGGGTCTCCATATTGCCCAGGCTGGTCTCAAGCAATCCTCCTGCCTCAGCCTCCCAAAATGCTAGGATTACAGGCGTGAGCCAATATGCCTGGCCCTTTGTTCATTTTTATATGTCCAGTATCTAGTCAATCTCTAGCACACAATTCAATATAATTTTTTTGGAAAATATTTACTGAGCATCCAAAATATTCTGGGTACTTTTCTAGGTGCTAGGAATAAATCCCTATCCCCGAGTTCATGGGAGTTTAAGAGCTTACATTCTAGGAGGAGACCAACAATACAAGGTGAATAAAGAATATACAGTATATATGGTAGGTTAGTGGAAAAGTCCTTATTGAGAAAAAAAATTAAGCAGGGAAGGAAGTACTATCAGAGGGAGAAGATTAAAATTATAGAAAAGGGAAGGCCTAATGCAATGATAGCAACTGCAACAACAGTAATATTTGAGTATTGAATCATATGCTAATCAGTATACTAATTGCTTTACATATATTACCTGATGTAAGGCCAATAACAATCTCATTATTATCCCACTATTATCCTCAAGAGGGACTGAAATACTAAATAAGCAACTTCCTACGGTTATACAGCTAGTGAAGCTGTGAAGCCAAGATTAGAATCCAGGCATGCTTTTGACTGCTATGCATAACCACTATTCAGTTAATACTTCTGTTGAAGGAACAAGAAAGAAAAATGAATGTCTACTATAACAATAGATCTGAAAGACAGTAAAATAAATTTCAGTCTCAGAGGACCAATACATTTGAGCAGCTTCATATATACATTGCACATCAATAACTCTATACGACACTTGCCATGATAAATAACGGGTGCCTACTATGAACAAAAATATTTACAAATACTGATAATTTCTCAATGCCTTTAAAAACATACTTTAATTTCTATATGACAATTACCAGGACTAAAAACTATATAAGATAATATCTCATAAATCACATGGATAGGAGTGATACTGTGCTATAGTAAGAAATATAAATTTGGTCTCTGCCCCTGGTTCCTGGCAAACAGCTCCTAAAACACTGGGAATCTCCAGAGTGATAACAGTGTCTTTTGTATGCTAATGAGATGACTAGAGACTAGGGGTGCCTAGGTAGCTTCAGAATGTGTGCTGGTAATCAGAAAGACCTAGGCATGATTACAGGGTAAAAACTTTCAGCCCTATGCCCCAAATTCTGGCAAGGAGAGAGGGGCAGGGCTGGAGGTTGAATTGATCACCAATGGCCAATGATGTAATCGGAAAGAGGCCTCCATAAAGACCCAAGAGGACAGGGTTTGGAGAGCTTCCAGACTGCTGAACACGTGGAGGTTCCTGAAAGGTGGCACAACTGTAAAGAGCATGGAAGGTCTGCACCCCTTTCCATATGCCTTGTCCTGTGTCTCTCTTCCATTTTGCTGTTCATCTGTATCATTCATAATATCCTTTATAATCAATGGGTAAACATAAGTAATGTATTTCCCTGAGTTCTGTGAGCTGCTCTAGCAAGTTAATCAAACTGGAGGAAGGGGTCATGGGAACCCCTGACTCACAGCCAGTGGTCAGAAGTGTAGGTCACAACCTGGGACTTACAACTGGCATGTGAAGTGGGGCAGTCATGTGGGACAGATTCTTCAACCTGTGGGATCTGATGCTATCTCCAGGTAGACAGTGACAGAATTGAACTGAATCATAGGCTACCCAGCTGGTATCTACTAGAGCTGAGGTCCACAACCTCCAGTCCATGGCCTGTTAGGCACCAGCCAAAGAGCTCCACTGCACCCACCTCCGCCCCCCGCCCCAGCCTGTGGAAAAATTGTCTTCCATGAAACTTAGAACCTCCCCACCCCTGCACAGCAGGAGAGTGGCAGGCGAGCAAGTGAAGCTTCATCTGTATTTTTACCATGCTCCCCATCACTGCCATCAGCACCTGAGCTTCACCTACCACCTCATCCCCAACCCGTCTGTGGAAAAATTGTCTTCCATGAAACCGGTCCTTGGTACCAAAAAGGTTGGGGACTGCACTAGAGAAATGCCTCGTGTGTATGTGGGGGTGGGGGGGGGAATCCTCATACCCATTTTGCTGACCAGAGGTGAAATATTTTGTGGTGAGTGGTGAGTAGTGTATGTGAGTAGGAAAAACACAATTTGGTTTTTTCCTAACTCAAGCAATAGGTGATTAAAAGGTTTCTTTAATAGTAAGTACTCTGAAAGAAATGAGACCTTTGAAGGCACTATCATTTCAAAGACAGTTCAATGTTGAATATCATGTTTTAGACTGTAGTACAAGTTAGTCAGCTTCCAATTTTCCATACTAACAAGAATGGTTAAATGAAATGACTACTTCAACCAAGGTTCAAACTCCCTATACTACCTTAAATTTGTAAACTATTGAAATTTCATTGGATACCTCCATCCTGAGCATAATGCAATGCCAAAGAAAACAGAAGTTTCTATATGAAAACAGTTTTAAAGTCAATACAAATTAAGACAAAAATGAAACTGGTAAAAAATAAATAAAAGACGCACAAAGGATATCCTGTATATACATACAATTATACACACAATAAAAGGTGCCTAGTTACTCAATTATGGATTTCATTTGTAATCAAATTTGAGATTTAGCTGTAATGGTGTTTTTAATTCAAATGAAGGTCAGCTCATATGAGCATCCAACTACTCATTCCTTAAAAAGATTTCTGCTACTAGCCATGATATAGTAACTGGTATGAGACATGCTTTCCCACTGAACTCAACTAGAAAACTGATAAAACATGTAAAAGTACAATTTGAAAACACTGGACAATGGGCAGAAGCTCAGCACTGTGATACTTGACCAAAGAGAAAGCATCCCCTACAAATGCTTGGATGCACAGTACGCATGGCATTATAGGGAAGGCCAGCCAAGCAGAATATGGAGGGCTCAATGAGTAGAAGAGACAGAGACCGAAATTCAGAGGGTGAGGTAGTGAGAATATGTGGGGCAGAGTAGCAAAATGGCACTCGGCAGGGAGAACGCTCCTGAAATCTGCAGAAGGGGTTCAAGAACAGCACTGCCCGATAGAAATATAACATGAGCCTAAAATGTAATTTTTAATATTCAAGTAACCACATTTTAAAAGTAAAACTAAGAACGTGAAATTAATTTTAATATAATGTATGCAACCCAATATGCTCACGATACCGCTTTATGATGTAACTGATAGTGAGTTATTTTATATTCTTTTTTCCATACTAAGTCCCTAAAATTCAGGATGTGTTTTATACGTACAGCACAATTAAATTCAGACTAACCATAATTCCAGCACTCAGTAGCCACATGTGGCCAATGGCTATCCTACCTGACAACACAACTCTATAGGTTTTTGTTCAATGTGAAGCTGTGCACAAGTAAAGTGAAACTATATAAGGCCAAGCAAAGAACAATGACCAGGGAGTAGTAGGATCAAAAATTCTCAGAGATTATGTAAGACTGGGGACATTCAAGTTCCAACCAGAGGAGAGAAAGACCTCATTAAAACCTTGGGCAATCAGCAGAACATGAAGCAGAATCACCCTTTAGTGAGTGTTAAACTAATCCTAAGGTAAAGGCTACACTAAATCAGCCAGAACAAAGTTTAAAAACAAGCCTCAAAAGGTTCAAACAGATCTGCAAGAAATTTAAGAGTCTGCCAAAACAAAATTAAAATCTCTTGAGAGGAAATCAGTAAAACCTAGACAACTGTGTGATGAATGTCTAGGAGTCAATCAAAACTAACTAAACATAAGAAAATGAAGAAATGTGTGACCAGTACCAGGGGGAAAACATGATAGAAAAAAAGGGACTTAGAAACAAAAGAGATGATGTCTTTAAATACATAAACTTTAAAATTATAAATATATTCAAGGATTTAAAGAAAAACAGGAACAAAGAAGAAAATGATTTTGAAAAGAACCAAATAGATTTTCTAAAGGTGAAAAATGCAATATCTCGAATAAAAAATTAACTAAATGGAATTAACAGCAGATTAAACAGTACAGGAAGAAAAAATATCACTAAATTAAAGATGTAAAAATAGAAAGAAAAAAAGCAAAAACAAACAAAAAAAAAACTAGAGCATCAAGGACCTATGAGAATAGCAAGGGCAGTCTAAAAATGGTGTAATTGAAATCCCAGAAGGAAGGGGAGACAGAAAAAATATCTGAAGAAATAAGGGCCAAAGAATTTCCAAATTTGAGGAAACCTAAACACACATATTGAAGAAACTCAATGCACATAAAGGAAGTTAAGCATAAAGAAAAAAACACCAAGGTACATAATGATCAAATTGCTGAAATCTAGTCCATAGAGAAAATCTTAAAAGTAGCCAGTGGGTGGGGCGACATTACATATAGAGGAACAAAGAATTACCAGACTCCTTGTCAAAAGTAATGCAAACAAGTTTAAAACAAAGAAATAACACCTGTAAAGTGCTAGATGGAAAAAAGAAAAAAAACTTGTAACCTAAAACATATATAAAGCAAAAATATCCTTTACAGATAAAGGGGAAATAAAGACATTTCAGACAAACAAAAGCTGAGATTATCTGTCACCACACTGAAAGTAGTTCTTTAGAAAGTAGAAAAAATGGTAGCAGAACTACTAGAGTGAGCACTAATGTAAACTATGGATTTAGTTAACAATAATGTATCAATACTGGCTCATCAAATGTAACAAATATACTGCATCAATACAAGAGGCTAAAATAGGGAACACATTGGTGAAGGTGGAGTGGTATATGCAAACTGTACTTTCTGTTCAATTTTTCTATAAACCTAAAACTGCTCTAAGAAATAAAGTCTACTTTTTTAAAAACAGCAGATAGAAACCTAGTTCTACACAAAGAAAAACAGAAATCATAAACATGACTAATTACAAGATATTCTGTCTAAGGCAAAAGTAGTAATAATGTATACTAATAACAGGTGCAGAATAAAATGCTTGACAATAGCATAAAGAATGAAGGGAAGAAAACTGGAAGTATACTATAGTAAGAATCTTACATTATTTAAAGTGATAAAAGTATTAATAGATTGTGATAAGTTCAAGATGTAAAACCCTAGAGCCACTACTAAAAAATAAAGAAAACTAATAAGCCAAGAAAATAGATAAAGTAGACTGTATATTTTTTTAAATACGCAAGCCAAAAAAGGTAAGAAAAGAGGAAAAGAAAACACAAAATAGGTGGGACAAACAGAAAACAAATAGCAAGATGGAAGATTTAAATCTAACTATATCAAATAATTACAGTAAATATATAGGGTATAAACAACCCAGTTAAAAGTTAGAGACTAGATTAAAAGTAGAGATTGTCAGATTGGACAAAAAAAAGCAAGACTCAACTACATGCTGTCTATAAGATACCCACTTTAAATATTAACATAACACCACAAATAGGAAACATAAAACAGAAAAGGATATAGCATACAAACATTAAAGAGAGCTAGAATGACTGTATTAGTATCAAAGTAGATATCAGGAGAATGAATATTACTGGGAATAAAGATGTATCTCATAATACAGTGTAAAATCATCAAAATTACAAAATAATTCTAAATATTTATGCAGCCAATAACAGTTACAAAATACATGAAGCAAACACTGACAGAACTAAAAGAAGAAATAGATAAATCTACAATTATAGCTGGAGGTTTCAACACTCCCTTACACTAACTGGTAAAATGAATAGATGGAAAATCAGTAAAAATATATGACCTGGACAACACTGTGATCTAGCTCCTTTTAACTGAAAACTACAACAAACCACACAAGAACAAACATGAAAGTGTACCTGTTCTCTTGGTACAGTCAACAAGAAAAACATATGCTAGACCATAAAACTAGACATATAAATTTACAAAAATTGAAATCATATATAAAAAATGTTTTCTAACCACAAAAGAATGAAATCAAAGATCAATAACAATATTGGGAGATTTTCCAAACATTTGGAAATTAATACACTTCTAAATGACTCATGGGTCAAATAAACCATAAAGAAAATTTAAAAATACAATGAACTAAATGTTAAAAACATCAGATTATGTGGAATAGAGCCAAAGATACTGTATTTGGAAATTTACAGCTTTTAACTGCTTATGTTAGAAAAGAATAAAGGTTTAACATTAGCATTCTAAACTTCCATCTTAAGAATCTGGGGGGAAAGGAACATATTAAGCTAAAATTAGAAGAAAATGATACAAGTAGAAACTAAACTAGTGAAATAGATGAGGGACACACGATAGATAAAATCAATGAAAGCAAAGCTGGTTCTTCGACAAGAACTCCTAGCTAGACTGGTCTAGAAAAGAAGAGAGAAGACATAAATTACCAACATTGGAAATAAAAGAAAAGACATCATTACAAATTTTACAACATTAAAAGAATGCTAAATACAACTTTATGTCAATAAATTTGACAACTTAAATAGACAAAATTCCTTGAAACATGCAGATCATCAAAACTGACACAAAAAGAAAAGTCTAAATAACTCTGTATCTAATAAAGAAACTAAATTTGTAAATAAAAAGCTTCCCACAAAGAAAACTCCAGACCCAAATGGCATCATTTAGTGAATTCTTTGAAGATTTAATACCAGTCTTACACAATCTCTTTTAGGATATAGAGGAAGAGGAAACACTTGCTAACATATTTAAGGAGGCCAGAATAAATAACCCCAATAATCAACACAAAGCATGGTGACCACAAGTAAAAGAAACTACATACCAATGTCTCTCATGTATAAACATTCTTAACAAAATATTAGCAGGTCAATCCAGCAATACATAAAAAGGGAAATATGAGTACAAGTGGAGTTTGTCTCAGGAATACAAGGTTGGTTCAGTATTGAAAATTCAATGTAATTCACTACATTAATATGCTTAAAAAAACATATGATTAATTTCAACAGAGAAATAATAAACACCCATTAATGAGGAAGTTAAAAAAAAAACTCATCAAACTAGGAATGAAGAGAACCTTCTCAATCTACAAACGTCATTCACAGAAAACTTATAGCTAACGTCATACTTGACAGCAAAGGACTGATTTTTTTCTCCTACGACTGGATACAAAACACTCTCATCATTTCTATTCACCATTTTACTGGAGGTCCTAACCAGTTGCAATAATGCAAGAAAAAGTATCCAGATTGAAAAGGAAGAATTAAAACAGTTTCTATTCACACATGACATGGCAACAGACACAGCAAATCCCAAAAAGATTCTACAATAAAGTGACTGGAACTAAGAAGTGGGGTTTGCAAGGGCATAGGATACAAGATCAATATTAAAAATCGACTTTAAAGCCGGGTGCGGTAGCTCACGCCTGTAACCCTAGCACTCTGAGAGGCTGAGGCAGGAGGATCGCTCAAGGTCAGGAGTTTGAAACCAGCCTGAGCAAGAGTGAGACCCCGTCTCTACTAAAAATAGAAATTAATTGGCCAACTAAAAATATACAGAAAAAATTAGCTGCACATGGTGGCACATGCCTGTAGTCCCAGCTACAGGGAGGCTGAGGCAGAGGGATCAATTGAGTCCAGGAGTTTCAGGTTGCTGTGAGCTAGGCTGACGCCACGGCACTCTAGCCCAGGCAACAGAGTGAGACACTGTCTCAAAAAATAAATAAATAAATAAAAATAAAAATCGACTTTATTTCTATATACTGGTAATGACAAAAGCAAATGTTTTTAAAATACAATTTACATTAGCATCAAAAACATGAAATATTTCAAGACAAATTTAACAATGTATGTGCAATACTAACATCCTGAATACTAGAATACACAGCTGAGGGAAATTAAGGAAGGCCTAAATAAGAGATATATCATGTTCATGGATCCAAACACTCAACCAATATTGCTATGATACTGACTGTCCTCAACTTGATCTATAGATTCAACACCATCCCAATCAAAATCCCAGGAAGCATTCTTGTAGAAATTGACAAAGTAATTAAAACTTTATAATACAGCCAAAACAATTCTGAAAAGAAACAAAGGTTGGAGGATTCATGTTACCTAATTTCAAGACTATTTAACAGTGTGCCCTTGTAATAACAAAAAACAAAAACTACATAAATCAATGTAACCAGAGAATCCAGAAATAAATTCACATACATATGGCCGGCCATCTGATCTTCAACAAAGATGCCAAGGCAGTTCAAGGGCAAAAGGAAAAGCCTTATCAAAAAATGACATTTGAACAAATAGATGTACCTTGACATTACCTCAGACCATTCACAAAAAGTAACTCAAAATGAATTATAGACCTATATGTAAAACTAAATCATGAAACTTCCAAAAGTTCCACTGCTCCATATAACGCAAAAATTTATCAGATAGGACCCCAAAAGCAGGTACCATAAAGGAAAAAATTAACAAACAGCACTTCATCAAAATTGAAATCCGTTCTCTGAAAGACACCATTAAGGGATAAAAATATTCACAATACAATGGAAAGAATAAAAAAAGACTTCTATCCAGAATATATAAACATCTTACAGCTCAGTAGTAAGGCAAACAACTCAATTAAAAAAGAAAAGATTTGAATAGACATTTTGCCAAGAAAGACATAAGAATAACCAATAGGTAAATGAAAAATGTTTAATATCATGAGTCATCAGAGAAATGCAAATTAAAACTATAATGAGATATAAGTACATATCCGCTAAAATGGCTAAACTTAAAAAAGGCTGACAATACAAAGCATTGGTAAAGATATGGAGAAACAGGAATTCTCATTCACTGCTAGTGGGACTGTAAAATCATACAATTACTTAGGAAAAAAGTTTCACAATTTCTTATAAAATAAAACATACACTTACCATGTGACTGACCCAGAAATCCCACTTTTTGGTATTTACCCAAGAAAATGGAAACATATGTCCTCACAAAGGCTTGCACTCAAATGTTCACAGCAGCTTTATTCAAACAGCTTCAAACTGGAAACAACCAAAGTGTCCACGGAAGGTGAATGGAGAAATTGCAGTATAAACATAAAAGATACACTAGTCAACAGTAAAATGGAACAAACTACTCACAGACCCAAACATGGATGAATTGCAAGAACATTTTGCTGAGGGAAAAAAGCCAGACACTAAAGAATACATATTGCACTCTTTACAAATGATTTCATTTTGAAATACATTTGCAAATTTTTGAGCCACAACCAAAGAACACAGGAAGATCCACAATTCATACATTATGAAAGCCACTCCTCAACAATGGAAAGCTATGATTTCACAAAATTAAAACCAAGAACAATCAGCATTACCTTTTTTGAGTCTCGAGTTTCATCATCTGTAAAATATGCTTTCTATACCTCATAAGCTTAGTTGTGAGAATTAAATAAGTATGTAATGTGCTTAGCATAGTGACTGGCATACAGTAAAAACGCTGCAAGTGCCAAGTAATTACTGTGGCTATTTCTTTTATCATCATAATCATTAGGGACAGATACACCCATAAAGAAATAACTCAGAAAATGGGCAAATAGGCCAGGCATCGTGGCTCATGCTTGTGATCCTAGCACTCTGGGAGGCTGAGGCGGGAGGATTGCTTAAGGTCAGGAGTTCG
>VBSM01002223.1:15215032-15246801 GCA_008086735.1 Cheirogaleus medius | reverse complement strand
TTCTCTAAAAAAAAAAAAAAGACCCATGGCTCTTTGGAAAGAGGATGATTCTAGGGTTGGAGTAGGTAAAACATGAGATGAGTCTGGAGTTTCTTGTAGTAGCAAAAAGTAAAGAGGTACTTTAAAAAAGATAGGGGCATGTCAAAAGGACATAGAAGCCAACCAGAAGAAACTCTTAACAGCCAACTCAGGACAATCTGAGCAATAAAATAAATGATAGCATCAGATTACAGCCTACAATATAAAATAAGTATCTTTCAGGGTGAGGGAAGAAAAACTACCTATCAGGTGCAATGTACACTATTTGGGTGACAGGCACATTAAAAACCTAGACATCACTCTACTAGACATCTACTCCACAACTCATCTACGTAATCAAAAATGACTTGCAACCCTAAATCTATCAAAATATACATCAAAAAATTAAAAAATAATTATCTTTGGGCCTATACTGATATAAATAATGAATGAATAAGTGAGGGAGAAGGAATATCTCTTCAATACAGAAGAATTTCAATTAAATGAGAAGGGAACACAGAAACTATAATATCACCATTAGGTAAATACTACAGTAGTAACTACTGCAAATAAATTCCACTGATGGATGCTAAAATGAATAGGTGAAAGTTTGAAGAGAAAACAAAAATTAGCATAGTCTCAAAGTATCTCCCTGAAAATATTTATCAATTATAAAGCTAAAACTAACTTTATAGAGAGAGACCAGCAAACGCTGCCTTAATTAAGTGAACAAGATTAACATTACCAGTAATTAGACATTTACATCATGCACCCTGACATAAAACACACTTCCTGATACGATACCATTACATCAGTGTATTGTCAAAATGTCTAATCCCAAATTAATCATAAGAAGGCATCAGAGAAACCCAAACTGAAAGACATTCTACAAAATAACAACCAATACTCCTCAAAAGCATCAAGGTCATAAAGACAAGAAAAGAATGAGTTAATATCATGGATTTGAGGAGACTAAAGATACACAATGAATAAATGCAATGTGGGATCCTAGATTGAAACACAGAATAGAAAAAGGTCATTAGTAGAAAAATTGATCAAATTCACATAAAGTCTTTAAGTTTAGTTAACAGTGTCACACTGATATTACCTCCCTGGTTGATAATTACACCACGATCATATAAAGCCACCCAACATTAGAGGAAGCTGAAGGAAAAGTATGAGTATGCAAATACTATATTATTTTTGCAACTCTACTCTAATATTATTCCACAATAAAAATTTTTTTAATGTTGTCTTTTACTGATGAGAATATTTTTTAAAAAGGAATACTCATGATATTAGTTTAGTTTATACAAAAACTTACCAAGTAAATTATGACAATTCCTATGATAATTCAAAATAATCAATGACATAGTATCTCATCATTTTGTTCCAATGTTAATAACCAATTCATTATACTGAAAAGAATAAATGTTTACATCATGATTATTGGCTGAGACATAAATTGCAGAAGGTATTACAGAGTTCAATACCACTTTATAAAGCTTTAAAATACGAAAAACACTATGTATTGCTCAGCAATATATGATATTTAAAAAATAAATGAATGAAAAAGAAAGGTGAATCCAAATTTAAGATAATGATACTTCTAAAGGAGGAGGAAGGGCAATGGAACTGAGAGATACCCAGTGCATTCATCCTGCTAGTATTCATTACATTATTTATTCCAAGTTTTTGTATGCCTGATACTTTTCATAATTTTTAGCCACTAATGAAGTGTACTTTTAATATCTGGGGCAATTAGTCTCCTGCTTTGTTTAGGAAGAAAGTTTTTATTTTTGTGAGGGCTTTTTGCTTTATTTTTTTGTTATTGTTTTAGCTTAAGACAATCTATTGATAATACAGCCTTTAAAATTTTTCATTTCTATTTTCCAAGACCAAACACAGAATACCTTGCAGTCATCTAAAATAGGGCCCCATGATTTAGGGCAGACATGTCCTTAGGCTTTTTTATAATAAATCCTCTCAGTTCCCTGACCACTTCATGCCATTGCTCCCACTCCTCTTCAAACACCCAATCCATGGGCAACTCCCTAGGCCTTGCATTACCAAGAAGTGTTCCACTTCTAAGAGTAAATTCATCCACCCCACTCTGACTACATCATGTTATTCTTCCAGGGCACTCTCACAAACTCATCTTTCAAATCTGTGCCTCCTTCAGTGCTTCCTATTTCAATAAACAGCACATTCATTGCCCCCGCCCCCCACAACTGCCCAAGCCATAACCTAATCATCACTCTCTAATCATTACTCCTCTTTTCCTTTTACCTTCAATATGCCCTCCATCATTGTGTCAAAGCTTTAATTCTACCTCCTACATCTCTCTCAAATCCACCTATTTCTTCAACCATCCTTTCACTACCAAAGTCCAAGCCACCTTATCCTTTTCAAATAATTTGTTGTAACAACCTCCTAATCGTTCTCCCTGCCTTCCAGTCTTAACTCTCTCCAAGTAATTCTCCATGGTGCAAACAGCATTATCTTTTTAACTAATTAATCTCCTCCAGGTTTAAAATGCTTCAATTTTCCATAGGGTAAAGTCCAAATTCCTTAATATAGCTTAAGGACTCTTTGTAATCCAGCCCTTATTTACCTCTTCAGCTTCATCTTTCACTAGTGCCTGCCCTCTCTCGCATTTTCTGATTTAGTCATACTATGCTCTTTTGAGTTTCTCCAGAAGCATCCAAGCTATATCTCTTGTCCTTAACACATGTCTGGTAAATTCTATCCTCCTTCTTCACAAGGATAAGTCCTATTCACTCTTCAGGCTTCAATCTAGGTGTCACTTCCTCTGAGCTAAATCTTCCTGGCCTCCCTGAAACTGGGTCAATTACTCCTTCTATGTGCTCCTATAGCACTCTGCACTGTACGCATCAAGCACGCATCAAAATCAAGCACATAGTGGATTACAAACACATATATGTCCACAGTCCCATCTTGACTGTGAAAGCCAAGTCTTGTTCACTGATACTCCCTAGCACCTAGCCCAGTGGACTGAATAAAGAAGGTAATAACACCAAACTGAAATAAATTACCACAGCAACACAATCGTTGCAAAGGATTTTAACCCAATGACTCCTGGCTCAGGTACACAATATTCTTTCCACTACACTTTGTGGCACTTAATTTTACTTTCATAAACAATTTAATGTTAATTAGGTATACAGCATGTAATACAAAGTTAAAAGGATCCAGATATCATCTCATTTTATAATTAAAGTGATGCCCAGAAAGGTTATTACTTGCTAAAGAACACTATAAAACAGCAATGTTAACATTAGGTATTTTGATATTCTTTAATTATATATTTTAATATCTGGAATTGGGTTTTTAAAATTTTAAAGTTGAAAAACTCAAGTTTTTCATTTCTTCTAAGATAGTAAAACATATGAATCAACAATTCACTTAAAAGAAAGATTTCCACCAAATTAGCTAAAATGCTATAACAAACAAGAATATTTAATTATAGTTTAAGAGTAATAAAGATAACATTGAGTCATTATTATACTCATACATTATAAACAACATATGGGTGGCAACCATGTTCAAGGCACTAAGGAACATATTCACCGAGTAAGAGGTATAAAACAGAATTCCTACTCCCAAGAAGCTTAAAATATGTTTTGGAAAACAAGACCCAACCACTGTAGAATTAAATAGAAGAATAATTAGGTGAAAGTAGTTTCTTAAATTGTTAACACTTTCAAAGGAAAAGACTTTCTTCTAAGAGTTTTGGAAGTATAAAGAGAAATTAAACTACTGCCTGAGGAATTAGCATAAACTCAAAATTTCTAAGCCTGATAAGTTGACAGGGATCTGAAACAATGAAACTCCATTAGAACAGCATATCTACTGCCTGGTTCTTGGTTTCTAAATACTCTTACCCAATTAAAAAAAAAAAAAACCTTAACATACTGGCTTATCCTAGAACAACAGCAGAAAAGCCATAAGATGAACCTGGAATAGCTTATTCCAGAAATTAAGGAAGTGCTCCAAAAATGATGGAGACATGTCAAAACAACTAATAAGTTAATGTGAAGGAGTTCCCACTAACCAAATCTGGGTTAATTTGCAACATCAAAACAAATACTGACAAGTAATAAAAATAACTTACTTACTAAAAAAGAATATGAATTCATATTGAGATCAAATAAGCAAATGAACAGGAAAAGCTCTTCTTTACAACAGAATAGAATGCCAACTAATAAATGCAGCAAAAATTATAGAAAAAAAAATTTTGCATGCACCACATATACTCACCATCAATTTGGTACTAACTGATCAACACTAAGGTGCTCATATGGTAGTAATTAATATTCATTGGGTGCCAGTCTGGAGGGGGGGTTGGGGGGGGTAAGCTCACAACTAATGGAGGTGGAGCACACCGTACAGGGGAAGGGCACGCTTGTAGACCTGGCTTGGGCGAGGCAAAGGCATTAAATGTAACCAAAATGTTTGTACCCCCACAATATTCTGAAATAAAAAAAAAATTTTTGCAATTCCTGTGTAATAATTGAGTCAGACAAGAATCATAACTGAATACTAAAATCATTATATGAATGTTTCTTGGGATGACAGATATTTACACAGTTTCCAAGTGTCTCCAACATATTATTCAATAATATACAAAGGGGACAATGATACCTTTTATAACGGAGAAAACTTGAGGGTAAGACTGTAACTAAGTGGTCCAAGTAAACATCACTAATATGGTGAAAGTGACATCACATTGCCTCTTGATGTAATGCACTAAAGATATATCATCACTTACATAGGATTCCTGCTAAAAATGCATAATCAGAATCTAATCACAAAGAAGCAATAGGACAAATCCAAACTGATGGACATCCTACAAAAGGCCTATATACTTCAAAACTACTAATGTCAAGAAAGACCAAAAAGGGCTGAAGAACTGTTTCGGATTAAAGGGTACAGGAGATATGACAACTAAAAAGCATTGTATAATATTGGAATGGGAAAAAATGCTATTAAAGGATATTACTGACATAACTGGACAAATTTCAACATGAACTATACTGTAAATAATTAGATCAATATTTTGAATCCACCATACTATGGTTATGTGAGAATATGTCCTTATTCTTAGGAGATGTCACCTGAAGCATTTAGGGGGAAAGGATCATGATGTGTGCAACCTACACTAAAATGGTTCAATAATAACAATTATAACAGAAACAGGAAAAGGAAGAAAAAAGGAGAGGAAGAAAAAGGAGATCTAGATAGTGGATTTCTGATATTACATGACAATACATGATATGTTCAATGGCATTATATGTTTAAATGTGGTTTCCTTGTTAGCAAAGTATACAGCACATTAATACAGCATTTCCATCTATCCCTGTACATGTGTCTGTAATGTATTGCCACTGACTTTAACTGCAGCAAGTTGCATCTTTGGAATACTCCAAAGATATAATCAAGGAGTTTCAAATTATAAATAAAATAATATGTTTCCAGACTTTGTGGCCACTCTGCAAATATAAAAAGAATGGCAAAGCAAATGTGGCAAATGTTAACAATTGGTGAATGTAGGTGACAAGTATATGGGAATTCATTGCACTATTCTTGTAACTTTTCTCTAAGTTTGAATTTGTTTCTAAAATAAGAAGTTAAAAAAAAATTTCTGCCAATACTAAAACTTTACTTTGGGGAAATAAGCCATTTCTGAAAAACACAAAAACAAAAACAAAATCTTAACTCCTATATTCTCTCCGTTTCCCTTCATAATACGTATCATCAAATTAGGTTTAACACCATTAAGAAAAAGATTTTCAGTATTAGAATAAACATTTTGCCAAAGTAGTCCCTAATTTGCAAATGGGATATGTTCCAAAAGCCCATTTGTAAGTCACCTATTTAGAATGTGGAATGATTTTCACTATTACAAATGGTGGATGGGAATAATGTGAAATTAGCTGAATAAGCTAGAGGAAGAGAATGGAGGTGGATGTTGCTTAGTAAGGAACAACAGGGGTATGCATCTCAAACTGGAAATACAGACCTCAGACAACATGACTACTCACTGCCCAGCAAAAAAGGCAAAATGCAATCTCAGGAAATGCCACTTGTGCTCCACAGCTCTCAGATTTCTGCCATATTCCTATGTTAATATGCATGGAAAATGCACAAGGTAGGATTTATAATCTGGAAAGTATCTTTATAATTTCTGAAGTCTGATTTGGGAAAACTGGTCTCTGGTTGGTTATTTCAGTTGATTAGGATTAAGACAACTTACACTTAATTCAGCATTTACTGAGAATTCACTATGTACAAAGATAGGCTGGTGGATGCTGAGTACACAGAAAGCTGGTCCTTGACATAGGAACTCAGCCTAGCAGGATAGAATGACATCAATTATAATACTCTAGATATCCTAAAATGGGATTTACTCTACAAATAATGCATGTATCAAAGGCTTTGGAAGTACACAAGAGCAAGAGAGAAAAACTTTGTCTACAGAAATTAAAACTAGTATTACAGATAAGATGACATTTCAGCTAAGACTTAAAGGATAAATAGCTCAATAACTATATGAGCAAAGGAGCATTCCAATCAGTGGCAAAAACATGAACAAAGATAAAGAAGCATGAAGTATTTACTGTCTTCCAAGTGCCAAGCACCTTGGCACTTGGTGACAAGAGATGCAGCTGTGAACAAGACAAACAAGGCCTCTGCCTTCATGGAGATTACATTCAGGTAATGAAAAAATACTATAAATAAGCAATAACTAAACAAACCAGTTATGTACAAATTATAACAAGTGTCTTTAAGGAAATAATCTGTGTAAGAGAGTAAACTGATGGAATGCAACATTAAATAGGATGGTCAGAGTAGGCCTCTCAGTGAAGAAGTGAGATTTGGGCCAAGTTCCAAAGGGTTTGGCCAAGCCAGCCATTTGAAGAGCATCCCATGCAGGTAATACATACAAAAAGTACAAAAGGCCCTAAAAGAGGAAAGGGCATAGAGGGCTTTAAAAAATACTAAGGGGCCTTTGTGGCTGGCATCCAACAAATGGGAAAAATGATGAGAAGGAGAAAGATCATTCAGGGCCATTTAGGCCATAGACTGGAGTACAGACTTTATTTTGAGAGGAATGGGAAAGCCACTGGAAGATTTTAAGCAGAGAAATGATATGATCTAATTTAAGCTCTTAAAATGATCTCTAGGGCTGTTATGTGAAAAAAGAACTTGTGTGGAACAAGAAAAGAAACAAGAAGCCCACTTAGGAGACTACTGCAGTATTTCATACAAGAGATAATGATGGCTTAGAATAAAGAGGTAGCGATGAAGACTAACAGCAAAGAACTGGCTGAAGATAAACGGTGAGGGTACAACAGGACTTGTGGATGGATTGGATGTGCGGAAAAAAGTAAAGAATCAAGAATGATATCTTGAGTTTTTGGCTTAAGTACTGCCATTTACTAAGAGAAGGAAGGCCAGCAGAAACACCAAGGTTTGGAGGTCCGAAGAAGGAGGAAGGCTGAGGAAGAAGGAAAAACAGCTATATTTTAGCTATATGGCAAATATTATGTTTGAGATTCCAATTACATTTCCAAGTGGATATCAAGCTCAAGAGAATTCTGGGCTAGATAAATAAAAGTGGGAGTCATCAGCATGAAAACACATGGTCTTTGCAGGGAAGAGCAAACAGCTGGCCTTGACTAGGGCACAGAAACTGAAAGGATAGTGGCTGACAATGAGCCTGGAATGATAGGATGGAATCATATCATGAAGTGAGCTATGACTAATAATAGCAATAACAATAGTATTAATGACAGTAATAGCAGCGGGGAAATTAATTCATGCTATTTACCAGGCACTGCACTTTATAATACACATCTCATTTAACCTCTCAATAACTGTATCGAATAGATAATGTTATAATTACTATATTATACACTGAACCTCAAAAAGACTGAGAACTTGCCAAAGAACACAAACTGCAAGTAAGTAAGAACAGAGTAAGTAATGTGGGTATTCCAATTTAGGCAATCTCATTCCAGAGGCCAATCTCTGATCCCTGATAATACTGTTTCACTCTACTGAGCTTACATGCCTTCAAAGTTGGAGGCTTTTTTTCCCTCAAGAAGAAATGACATGTAGATCTGAATTTTAGAAATATAATTCCCCTCTCTATGTAGAAGACAGACTGCTCAGGGTGAGAATGAGATATAGCATTACTCAATGCAAAAGCATCTTGTTTTAATAAGCCCAAAAGTTACAAGTTACCTTACCAAGTTAAATGGGAAGCAACCCTTTGTTCCAATGGTCACAAATTATAAGGCAAATGAATCCAAGTCAACTTGCATACCCACGCTGCTGGTCACAAAAATAACCATGCAAAAGGTCCAACTCATGCAGTATAAATTTACTGCCTCCTACCAAAAACATTTCTCAAAGCATTTACCTTTATTGATGGTGAGTTTTTTTTTTAAAAAACGATAAAGTTTTTATTTTTGTATAAGGAAATAAAATTAGTATTAATTTAAGACAACCATAAAAAGATGTGCCTGGGTTAGTATTTATTAGAAATTTGATTAATTAATGTCTGTTTCTCACTCATGTTAACAATTATTCTGGCTTTCAGCATTATCAGTTGCTAAAATGATGAAGAAATAAATTACCTGCCATCATATACACCAATATTCAAATACGCAATTCCACCTCATAAAGAAGCTATGAGTTCTTCTCAAGTGACTACTATGACAATATTAAATAAAATATTAAAGTCAGTAAATATCAATTAAATTCAATAATATAAATATTAGTTATTAAAATCTATAAATAACAAAACATCTATATAAAATATAGTACTTATTAAATAAATGCCAACATATATCCTATGCTATGAATAAGACTTACTAATTAGCAAATAGATTTATAATCTTAATTATAATAAACTGGACACAAGGTCCATTTATAATAAGATATATAGATAAAGTATGCACAAATAAAATCATTTCATTTCACAGACCAGATAATATGAAGTATAAAAAAATTACAGATTACCTACTAAAGGAAAGGTATTTTTAAATATACCTATTCCAGGTAGGTTATAAAAATATTTTTCTAATTTGAAATTATAAATACCGTATCTTGAAGAGAACTCCCACATATAATCCCTAAAAGACATAATTAACTGAAGAGTAGGGAAACTACTTATATTTAACCCTAATTAAAAATATATATATATTTGCAGAGATTATGAAGATCAGAAGCAAACTATGATTGCAGATCAAAAATCTAATGAACAGCCAAATAAATATCTTATGTATAATCTGACAATGAATTTAAGACACTGAGATATTTTATCCAAAACAAATATATAAGCATTATCCTGTATTGATACATTATATAAAGTCCTTTTGGTCACAAACACTATAGGTACGGATACTAGGCAAAGTACCAATATAATCTTCATAGGAAAGTAGAGATGAAAGCAAAAAGGGATGCAGGAAGATCAAGCAACATGCATTTTTGTACATTAAGCCCCGGGCAGTGTGCTAGGAACTTTTACACTCATTATCTCACTTAATTCTAACAACTTCATGGGGCAGGTGGTGTAATTCCTTCCCATTTTACAGAAGATAGCTCATAACTTTGTCAGTAGAGCTGGGATCTGAATTAAGATTAGACTACAAAGTAAATCAGCTGTCTTTTATTGGGGCTTGCAAATCAGCCCATGTTATAGCATTACTTTGCGTAAGATTATCTAGCTGAAAGATTAATTTTATTTCCATATTTACACTTCTCTTATTACTTAAACATTAAGAGAGAAGGCACTCACTTCTCAGTTTACTAAGAATGTTTATAGATTTTCTTTGTAATCTAGCAACAGTGATCATTTTCAATCCACAAAACAGTATTCTCATTGCCCCATCACTGATAAAAGAAAACTTGAGTTGTACTTTGTAACATTCATAGGTACCATGAGTGTATTTTTTAAAACAAAAAATGGTGGCCTGATCTGATTACAAGACTGAATATTTGAAATCAGAAATGCCCCCAGAAAAGCAAGGACCATCATCACTGTACATTACACTAAATTTCTCTTGCCACACTAAAAGCAGCAAAGGGAGGGGAAAAGATGGCTTTCCAAAATTGACTGACAAGCATGCGATTTTCCAAAAACGAATTTGCTTATGGCTTTCTCCTTCTAAATCAGAATACAAATCTACTGAAAAGATTTAATTGGACTATTTCAAACTTCAAAATCATGTTCTAATAAACATTTTCATAATTATTTAACCACTCTGAGAATATAATTTAACATTACTGTCTTCAGTAGCCAAACAATTAATGGGTGACACTGCTATTGCCTGAATATTAATAAAATTAATATTAATCTGCACTGGATTCTACATAGAAAATACAAAGTTGTAATGAAACTACTTTGAAAATATAACATCACAATTTTAAACAACATTTTTAACAAATTATTTCTAACTGCACTTACAAAAAAACACAATCTTTGTCACACATACCCATTACAGAAACAAAAACACTCTAAGAATACAAAAGAGTTCTCAAACGGTAATTCAAAATAGTGACATTACAAGTATTATTTTTGAGGCTCAAGGAGCTTTTTTTCCTTCCACTAGACAACCCACAATAATTTAATTTCAAAAATAACTTTTGATGGTAAGTAAAGAGTTAAGTATAATTTTTAACACCTTTGTTCCAATACGAATGTCATAATTTTATATATAACTATTAGCATGAATTAAGTGAAATGGATAAGCAAATAATTGTGTTTAGAAAGGTCACCATTACTTCACAATCATTGACTGCTTTAGTAAATAAGTTACTGGAAGCACTCTTCCAACAGATGTGTTAATCTAGCGTCTATAAACATTCAAATCACCAGTTTTAGCTCTTCAGAGTACTGTCATTATTATAACTTCTTTTTGCAACAATACTGAGAATTAAGGGCGACTCCATTGTCAATTAATGCATCATCATATATAACAAATGCTAATCTTAATGTTTTATATGACATATAGACATGTGTTTATTACATCTAAAATAATCTAATTTATTGGAAGTGGAAGAGTAGGAATAAAAATAATAAATGAAATAAAATAAAATAAAATACTCTAATTTAAATCGGCATCTACTTTAGTGAAAACACTTTTGACTACCTAAAACAAAAGTTGCCAGCTAAAGAAATAAGAATAAAGACTTGAGCTCTCCAAAAATACACAAAAACAAAACAAAAAAAGTACATACAAAAACCATAATGGCACGATAGTTATTTTTATCATCATTTCTAAATTCACATTTAAATGAAATGTCGTTTTTGTATGTTTAAAAAAACTATTTTGTTTACCTTTTCCACAGACTGCTCAAGCACTGCCAAGGTAACATAGATTTTAAAACTGACAACTAGAGTACTTAGCAGTTGCCAAAACAACACAGCTGGATTCTTAAAGGGAAAGTACTCTTGTGTAATGAACACCTAATTACAGCTTTAGAGAACGTTCTCTTCGTATAGTAATAGATGATACAAGACACAAGGGAAACATGCTGTGCTAAAAACTTGAAAAATGTTAGACAATATTTGTTTAAAATTACATATACTATTGTTAATACATCACAGCAGGCCTTTCTAATAGCACATTTATTGGAATCCCGATCTCACTGTAAACTAAAATGCAAGTTAACACTATGTTGTATTCAATCTACACACTTTTTTCTACTGGGTTATAACAGGAGGCTCGTTGCATAGCTCAGGAATCTATTTCAGGTCTGAGCAACAATTTTATAGTTATACTTTCACAGGAAAAAAAAAATTCTAATTCAGAAATGCTCACCTTTTCCAAACTTGTTTGCACTACACCTCACTTGCTCTAACCCTCACTGTTCAAAGACACGAAAGCGAACCAAAAGGCAAAGTTTCTAGCACACAAAACCTTCCCTGTGTGCTGGGATCCACTTGGATGGCAGGGGGCAGCGAGCGGTTCCCTCTGCAGCCCCTCGGTCTCCGCGACGTCTCTCTGCACTATCCGGCGTCCGCAACCGCAACCGCAGGTGTCCCCGGCCCGCCCCAAATACCGACCCGCCACTGACATCTACACACACACACGGTGAGTTCAGACCTCAATGTTCCGCCGGGTTGGACCACCCTTCTACCAAAGCAGAAGTGGCGGAACTTCTTCAAGTCCAACAGGGCAGAACGCTCCCCGCACTGGGGGCTAATCCCTTTGGGGAGACCCCTGGCCTCAGAGGGCAACGGGAAGGAAAAGGCCCTCGGGCGTACAGCCCCAGAGAAGCTCCGGCGTCTCCAGGGAACTCCAACTTTCAAGGAGGCGACGGCCACCACCGCCCCCCGGCCCCAAGCGCGGTGCGCGCACCGGGAGGCTGCTCGTGGCGAGCCCGCGCGGCCGAGCCTCCCCCCGCCCGCCCTGCGGAGCCCCCGTCGGACCCCCGGGCCCGCCCTCGGGGCACCCCGCCCCCACCTCGCTGGGCGCCTCGCCCCTGGGCGCCGACCCCGACGCGACCACCCTTCGCCGCCTCCCGGGACCCTACCCGCCCTGTCACCGCGCGCCCGCGACTCTGGCCCCCTCCCAGCCCGACGTGGCCTAGTCCCAGGACCCCCGGAGCCCCAAGGGCGCCCCTCCTCGGCGGCACTGTCCCCCGCCCCAGCACCCCCACCTCTGCCCCTACCCGGCCCCCTCGCCGAGACACCGCCCCCTCCAGCACTGCCGGCCCAGTGGACCGAACCCCTGCGCGAGCGGCCCTCACCGTGTCTCCGGTGCAGCTGCCGGGCGCGCACACACGCCGCAGCCCGGGCCCGCCACCAGCGCTCCGCGCCGCCCGGAGCCGCCTCCTTCAGCCCGGGACTCGCCGGGACATCCGCGCACGGATCCCCACACCGGGGCTATTTTTAGGAGCCAGGCCCCGGCCAGACCGGAACTCGTTCTCCTGGCGCGCGTGCGCGCTACGCTGGTCGCCTAGGTGTCCCTCCGCCAGCCTTGTCTTTCCCTCCTTTCCCCTCGGCTCACTTTCTTGCTTCTCCCGTAAGGTTTCTTTTCAGGGCTGCTTTACCCTTTTGGTGGGTCCTAGAGCACTTGGAATGCGAAAGACAAAAGTGCGGACAAAGAGAGTCACACTGTTTGGAGCAAGCGCTATTCCACAAGGACGTGGGGGCGGACTATGTTTTTCCGGGTGGGTGAGGAGACGATCACCCGGCACAGGAAGGAGATGACGGCGGTTTGGCGCCGGGGCTGCAGGCTGGAGCTCGCTTCCCTCAGAAGGACCGAGTTCTCCTGGAAGGGATACTGGTCACTTGATGAGGGTCTGGGCGCCTCCCTGGGCGGGGCGGGGCGGCCCGGCGGCGTCGCGCCCTGCCACCCCCGCCTCCCCCGCGGCTGCCTCCCTGACCAGCCCTCGGGAGCCGGAGCCGGGAGCGGCCCTAGTGACGCGGCGCGTGGCGAATCGCCGCGCGTGGCCCGCGGCTCCAGCCAACCCGGGGCGCCGGGGGGCGGGGCTCCCGGGGACGAGTCCGGCAGTCGCCCGGAGTCCGGTGCCAGGCGGAGTCCCGCGGGACGGCCCAGACGCCTTCTCTGCCGCGGTCCTGGGGTCGCGGCCAGCCCCCTCCCTCGAAGCGCACTTGGCCTCCCTAGACGTCTGCTCGCCACGCCCGCGCCCACGCCCTAATTGTGGTTAGGGCCGCACCTGTGCTCGCGCCGGGGCGGCAGCCAGGTCACCTCACTGAGCAAGCATAAGGGGATCCCGGCCCCTAGGACGCCGCGGCCGTGAGGACCGGCCAGGAAAGAGCAGCACTAAAGGGACTGGAAGGCGGGGAGACCGTTTCTGGCTGGCCAGCCAAGCTCTCCATGTCCCAGGAGAGAAGCAACCTCCTTATATTGACTATAAATAATAGTAGCTAGTACACCTTGAGAGCTAAACTGTGTCATGAACATTTTGCACATGAGAGCTTGTGTAATCCTTACAACGTGCTTATGAAGCAGATTAAGTTTCTATTCCCATTTTACAGATGAGGAAAGGGAAGCTGAGAACTAAAGTGACATGTCAGGGTCACAGCGCTCAAGAGGAGGGCACTAAGGACTTGAATTCCTAACCACTCTGCATACTGTCTTTTCCGAGAGAAGCGCAAAGGTGATGTGCTTGGGACAGCTGTTGTGTTGTATGGATTTATTGATTTTGTTGAGAAAGGTCATGAGGAGGTGAGCCATTATGGGTCCTCTCATCCCGAAAGCCACTGTCCTCTGAAGACTTTCTCAGGGCCACACTGCCTGCATGTGCACCCTGAGGTGCCTATGCAATGGACACAACGCCATTGGTTTCTTTCATTTGAAGATGAGAAATTCAGTCCCGCAGTACTTTAAAACAAGGTGATTGGGGTGGGTGAGCAGACGAGCAGAGGCTGTGAGCAGAGGAACCGGGAAGTTACAAAGGAAGCCAGAGGCTGGCTGGCTTCCTCCCTCAAGGACAACGAGGCAATGTACTGGGGACAGCCCAATACAAAGGCAGCACATAGACACCAGACACTGGAAAATAACCCTGGGGCTCTGAGGAGAGCCCCGCATCATCAGTGTTCAGGGGAGCCAGCAAAAGGCACTACAGGGAGGTTTTTAAAACATGTCAAAATTTGGTGTAAATCAGCAATCATGTGGAAATGCATGCTTTTTAACCTGCCAGAAGCTGCAAAGCCAGCTGGATTTGGCTCCTCTGCTCCAGGAAAATAGGAAGAATGTGATACTGTTTTTTTTAAAAGCTTAAGGTCTGGAGTCAGGGAACAGTGGTCAATGGCACCCTCCTTCCCACCTGCCTCCTCCCTGGAAGAAGAAGAGGGGAACAGAGAACAGACTGTTCCAAAAGAGGTTTTCACCCTCTCATTGTTTCCCCCCATCCCAGCTCCTGTCCTTCCAGAAACCGAGCCTCCTGGGGTGCAAAAGACTCAGTCCAGACTGCCCCCCTGCCCATTCCAATGCTATTGGTCACCCAGAAAATCAGGCAGAGAAGTTGCCTAGGAGTCCAGCCAAAGCAGAAATGCAAAGAGCATTTGCATCACCCTAAAGCACCTCTCTCCCCACCACCCCATGCATGTCAAAGCCCTTGTCTGAGAATTGCAGGGAGTGGTAAGAAGGAAGGAAGGAAAGGAGGGAGAGATTAGAGAGAGAAGGTAGGAAGGAAGGATGGGAGGGAGGAAGGTAAGTTTAAGAATTCTGAAGCACAGTTATTGTACAACACGTTAGCAGAGCACAATCACTGTTTTTTGTAGTTAAAGTAGCCAATTCTACGAAATCATCACAACTTCTGTTTGGATTACAAAAACCTGTACCCAAAGTCTCCAGCAACTTCCAACATTCAGCTCAGCATAGAGCATGAGCTGAGCACTTACCTGTGCCATTGGCTTGGAGGGAACTTCTGAGGAGCACCATCTGTCAGTCTTTCCACTCTGTTGGCCTCCTTAAAGGCCAGGTGTCCAGGTGTGTCTGCTCTGCAGGAGCTCAGCATTGAACCAGGCTCTGGGACACAGAGCTGAGGAGGAGCAGCACTTCCTTCAAAGGGGCTGGCAGGCCACGAGGGAAGATACACCTTAAAACAGTTCAGCTTAATAGCCACCACAAGAGGAGTTTCCTCAGGTGCCAGAAGAGCACAGATGATGAGGATCTAAGGAAAGCCAAGAACTAGGGAAGGCTTCCTAGGGAATCCATGCCCACAGTGACTCTAGAAAGCCTCTTAGTAGGATGAAAAAGGGGCCCTCTCACTATGTCTTGATGTGAAGAGTAAAGCCCAAGCTTTCTGGGAGGAAGGGATCCTGGACCACCTGCCCAGCCTCTCCCTCACCTCTTCCTGCCTGACACCTCACTGTCACCATTCAGAGATCTGAGAAGCTTCTCTGTACACACCAGCCTGTTTTCTCCTGTCTGCAGGTAAACCGCTCATCAGGTCTCCACTTAGGCACCTTCTTCTCTAAGGGCCCTTCTCTAATAGAATGCTTTAGTTGAAGAACAGAAGTATTTCTTTGTATGTGCCTGTCTCCTCCCGTTACGGAGTGAGCTTCTTAAAGTTGAGAACTGTAAGTTACTCCTTGTTGTCTTCACAGTGTCTAGCACAGTGCCTGGGATATAGTAGACAATCAAATGTTTGTTAAATATTTATGAGCAGCCTGTAGACACAGAGGGACTGCCGTGTGCAGGGACCTTTTGAAAGTGGCCCAAGAGAGAACCCACAGCTAGTGTGGTGTGCCTGGCATCTGCATCAAGTGCTGGGAAGGGGCGGGAGATGAGGCTAGAAGAGTGGTTGGGAGTGACATGGGGAAGATCTCTGGCATGTCAAGCCAGGCCATTTGGATTTTATTCTGAAAGAAATGGGGGTCATTGACAGTTTTTGAGCAGGTGAAGAGTTTGGGTTATTTGGCATTTTAGAAAGGTCACTTAAGGCGCCATAGATGGAGGGGGGAGCAAGACTGGAGGCAGGACAACCAGTTAGGAGGCAGTGATGGTGTAGCCACTGCTACCATAACCTTCCCATCCCCTGAGGTCTCCACAGAGAGCCAGTGCCGCTGGCTTCCTGCGGGTCTCTGCCTGAGGGCATGCTCTGGCCAGGAGAGGGCTTCACTTGGTACATAAATACCCCAGCTTCCTCACACCTCAGGAAGACTGTTCAGACCTTGTGGAGAGAGGGCGGTATCCCAGTGGCTTGAGCCCCAGCTGCCAGCAGCAGTGACCTACACATCAGCACACTTCTGTTACCTTTCCTCCCTTCTGCCAGTTCACTTCACCACTCCCTCAGGCACTTCCTGGGTTCACCTCCCAAACAAACTACCAGCACCAAAATCCTTGTTTGGAGGTCTACTTTTCAGGGGAAACCATTTAAGGCAAATGGTACCTGAGATAAAGAAGAAAGAGGACCTGAATGAAGACAGTTGCCTGATGGGAGAAAGAAAGCGCGGGCAAAACAGAGAGCTGTTTAGAAGTCACAACACACTGGCTTGCTGGCCATTGAACCTGCGGTTAGGGAAGGTTAAGGAGGCCCAGTTGCCCCCCAGGTTTCTGGTTTGGGGTACTAAGTGGACAGTCGCAGCATCATTTAAGTGGGGGACACTGGAGGAAGAGGAGATAGAGGTGCTTGGGAGGAGGCGGAGGATGAGTTCCATTCTGCTCATGTTGAATATGAGATGCCTGTTGGACAATATATCCCTAGCCTTTGGGGTTGGAGAATGATACCACTAGATGAAACCATACACTTCATGGAGGGCTTCTTGGAGGAGGAGAAATTTAAGCAGAATATTGAAGTTGCAGTACATGGGCTGGAGAAAAAGGGAAATGACTTATGGAGCAGAAGAGTGATGAAAAGGGGGATTGACAGGAAAAAAAAATAGATTCATAGAGGAAAAAAGTAATTTTACCTGAACCAGGGAAAACCAGAGCAAATAAATGATTGGGGTTAAAAGAACGTAAAGGAGTTTTAATTTGTAAGCTACTTGAATAAGGGAGCCATGCCATGTTCAATCTTGTGTCCCCAACACTTACACAAAGTTGATATTAAATATGATATGAACCAGGTGAAGTGTCTCAATGAGTATTTTTCATGATGTTTCAATCTTATAAGAGTATAATTAAAAATTGCAAGTTTTAAATGTGTTACCCAAAATTATTATAGTAAATTCTTCCTCCAAATTTAACTTTGTATAAAGATTTGTGACTTTTTGAGAAACACCACATATATGAGAACTACATCTTACTTGTAAAGTTAAATCTGATATACAATCTAATGACTTGTAAATATTTCAGAAAATCAAAATCTCACACTTTAAACCTAAAGATAAAAACATAATCGTCTTGCACTATACATTGCAAGTTCTTTAGAGTTACTAATGTGTGTGTGCAAGAGAGAGAACATTGTACACTTTTTTTATTGCAAGTTCTATGATAAGCACCCAGATCTAAATGCCATTCTACAATAAGGGGAACAAGGGCTCCTTAGAGAAATGGTTGATTCCGGGACTGGGGCAGGAAAAAAGCAAGATGAACCTGTGGTATCATAAAAAGAAAATGCTCAAAAAATGATGGGGGCATGTCAAAAGGACACAGGAGCCAACCTGAAAGATCTGCCAGTGGCAAAGCTGGGCCAATTAGAACCACAAAATAAATAAGGTGAGTACTGGATTATAATCCATAGAATAAAATAAATATCCCCGAACCCATATTGATATAAATAAGTAATTGAATGAATAAATAAATGGAAGAGAAGGTATAGATCTTCCTTATAGGAGAATTCCAACTCTGATAGGAGAATTTCAATTTAAAAATGTAGAAAGAATGAGAACAATACACAACTACCATTAGACAAACACCACTGTTAATAACTGTTGTAGTGGGTGAAAGAATGATGAGACACAGGACATTTGCCTAGTCTTAGAGTAGCTCCCTACAAGATACTTACTTATTAATCACAAAGAGGGAAATAGTAACTTCACAGTAGAGAAACCAGCAGACATCACCTTAACCAAGGGAACAAGTTGAGCATTATCAGTAATAAAGTATATCAACATCATGTACTACATGATATGATGCAATGAGAAGAGCCCATCTCTTCTTTGATATTCTTGATAAAAATGTATGACCTGAATCTAATCATGAGAAAACATCAGACAAACTGCAATTGAGACAGCATTTTACAAAGTAATTTCCAAACCATGGAGGACAAGGGAAGACCAAGGAACTGTCACAGATTGAAGGAAATCAAGGAGACCTGACAACTAAATGCAAAATGGGATCCTGATACAGAAAAGAGACATTAGTGGGAAGACTGGCAAAATTTGCCTGTGGTTTATAACTATATAATATGACATTCTTATGTGGATGTTAATTTCCTGGTTTTGATAATTATACTATCTTTATGTAAGATAACATTCAAGGAAGAATTCAATGAGTTCTCTGTATCATTTTTGAAACTTTTGGTAAGTCTAAAATTATTTCAAGATTAAAAAATATTTGAGTGATAAAATAAAATATTTTAATATTCTATAATTTACTCAACTCCCCAATTTTAACCCTCATATGGAGTTAATATAACTAGTATAAAGTATTTTTATAACACCTTTCAATAGTAAATTCAACTTCAGTCTGGGCAATATTAAAACCATTGGTAAAATGTTTATAAGTATGAATGTTTTAAGGTGACCAATGTTCTGAAGTGAGAGGGAAAAAAAAAACAGAAAATAACAAAATGTTTCCAATTATTACACAAAGGTGTAGGGTTCTATGTCTGCCACGTGGTATTCCTAAACATCAAAAACTGCCGTATGCACATGTATAACTTCTAATGTGGCCTATTACATCCTTTTCAGGCATTGACAGTGGTGTTTTCACTTTTTTTAAATATCACATGGGCTTTTATTCTTGAATGCCTGATGATGAAAAGAATGAATTCAGGTTCTCAAAGAAGGAGATAAAAGAGTTTTCCTTTGCTCAGTTTATATTCTTACATGTAGAAGTCTACATAAAGATTAAATAAACTTTAGAAATATAAGAAATTGAATATTTGACAGCTGGATGTTTTACACAATCGAAACTTCAAATAAGTCTTTCAATTTCTATTATATGTTGTCATTTTGTTACATTGTATTTTTTCTTCCTTAGAGAGTTTATTCAGACTTTGTGATTCTCTCCACAACCAACAGTATATTCACATGTCAATTATAGTGATTCCAAACCTTGAGTTTGTTTTCTTTTCACGTTTTTTATTCCATCCAAAGAGGGGCTGCATCTCACACATTGCCCCAATCTCCTCCTCACATCGGCCCTTGCGTATGAAACCATCATAATCTCTCTCTACTGTTCTCTTTGCCTCTGTATTTTGTCACAAGTATTTCTTCTAAAGGCTAAACCTGTCCTACCAGGCACCCTTTAGTTCCTCTTCAATAATTTCCTTTGAAATGCATTCCAGGCATTACCAGACTCTGCCATGCCTATTAAGATATCCATTTAGACCTGTTCTGGGCCTGTATGTCCCTGAAGCTCTCCTACAGGGAGAATAGTCAGTTCTCTCTGTTATGGCCACATTATACAAATCATTCCCAAATTGCAACTCTTGATCTAGCAAGGATTTGTATCTGTTAGAATTTTAGTATGTTGAGGTTTGAGACAAATCTGGGGGTCACGGAAAAGGAGCTGCCACAAATTTTGCAGTCAACAATCCTTTGTTTAAATCACACCTCTACCATTTCCTGTATGTAGAACATGGGGCAAATTGCTCCCTTCCTGCTCAAAAGGGGTAAGTGACATTTCTGTTAGTCAGGTGTTGTGTTTTGTTTGTTTGTTTGTGTTGTCGCAAGTGACAGGAATCCAAGCCAAACCAACTAAAGCCAAAAATTAAAAGAAGGAGAATTTATTGGCGTGCTTGACTGAAAGGTTCAGGGACATTTCCAACTCCTGGATAGCTGGATTAGAAGCTGAAATGGCATCCTCCATTCATATTCCCCCCCAGTGCCCACCCCCATTCACTTGTTCTGTTACTTTCATTCCCAGGCAGGCTTCCTTTACACATGATCCTACAGCAACTCTGGTCTTACAGTTCCCAACTTAGCAATCTCCATCAAAAAATAAATAAATAAATAAATAAGAGCTTTCTTTTAAAATTTTATTAGCAAAGTCCCAGAGTTGAGCCTGGACTGGGTCACATTTCTCTCTCTCAGCCAATCCTTGTGGCCAGAGCGATAGATTGCTCTGATTGGTCATGCCTGAGTCACTAGCCTGCCCCTGGGTGCTGGGAGAGGACCCAAACTCAGCAAAACCCCAGGAACACAGGGAATGAGAGTAGGGGGGAGCTATTCTTCCCACATTGGGATGCTATTATCAGAAGAAGGGGAGCCTTCTTCTTCTGTCTGCCAGACAGACAAAAAGAAAATAGCAAGGCTCCCCACCGAGCTAGTTTCCCTATCAACCAGACCAGCTGCACATCACCTGGACCTAAAGCTAATGGGTTCCAAGTCCCTACCAACCTGCTAAATTATTCAACGAGCCAATCACATCCTCCTGCAGGAACTAGGGGGCATCCCATCCTCTTGATACTTCAAAGCTTCCACCCACAGCCTCTGCTGGTTCACTCTGCTCCTGAGTGCAACCCTGTGTGATGCTACGTGGTAGGCGGTGTCCTCTCCCCCAGGCTATGAGTATATGTGACCAATAAGCTGCTGCAAATCTCATCCATGCACTGTCAGGTGTTGTGTGTTCGGCCATCTCATATTAATGAGGGCAGGGGATCCCACCTTCACCAGTGGAGTAAACAGGATGTGATCAGAACACAGACTTCAATTGCTTTCCTAAGAGTAACCAGAGCCCTTTGCACTGGTCAGTTAATTTGAGGACTAACAGGACTATGACAAATCCCAACACTCCTGCTGGTGGGCCTGGGGGCCACTGCACGCACTGGCAAAGCTCCTCCATACCCCTAATCCCCAGCCCCCCTTCTCAGATCATCTTCTCTAACATGAGGTCTGGCCAGCAGCATGGCATCTTGCTCATTAGTGCCTTCCCCAGAGTCTAGCTGAGGACCTGACACATAGGCTTCCAATAAATGTTCCCAGAGTGAAAGAATAGATCTCTGTCTTCAATCGGGCAACAGCAAAGTGCGGAACACTCTGGTCTGATTCAAAAACTTGGTTTAAGTTAGAGCCAAAGTGACCAGCCCAGAAAATCCAGGAATGGAAAATCTATTTCACCCTGGGCTTTACAGAGGAAGTACATACTGGAGATCAGAAGCCATGGTTTTCAATGTTCACATTAGTAAAGTATTGAAATGGCTTTTTAATTTTTTTAAATGAAGCTTCATTCTATGCTTACATTTTCAATGAGGTCCCTGTTTTTGTCAGAAAGTTCAATCTATGCTGGGTAATTGCACAACTCCTGGCTTCGCTTGGCCTGTATAGTCTTGGCATGACTGACTTTTTTGGGTACATGCTGTAGGCAAGATTTTTATGAGGCTTGATTCTTGTCTTGACTTTATTTGATCATGTATATCTGTAATTCAGCACATAGATTAAAGCAGACAGCACCTCTCAGCGACCACGATAGTGAATGCCACAGAAAATGATAAAGTATTTATCGTATACAGATCTATAGGAATGCAGAAAGCCTTTCCAGAAATCATGCTCCGGCACGTTGTGTGAATTAAGCACACAATTTCAAGGGGCTAGGTGTTTTCCTTGAGAATCATTTGCAGTTTCCAGCAGCTCAGATAAGTTGGATTCAGTCTAGTGCCTCCCCATTCCCCATATACCTCCCCCAGCAAAAAAAGTGAAGTGCTTCATCAAAATTCTTCATCAGAGTTCTCTGTACTGGTCTTTGAATCTATAAGAGGGTGCATTTTTGAGCAACATCTCTTTAGAATTCCTGTTCTAGAACTGAACACAGTGGCAGAGCTGAGGTTACAGGAAGACTCCATTTTTCACCTTTCAGATTTAAAAAGATGAAAAGATTTGTTAACATGCTGAATCAGCAAGGGCATATAGAAACAGGCATTCTCACACATTGTTAATAAGAGTGAAAATTGGTGCAATCTCCTTGGAAGGCACTTTGGTTAATATCTGTTACAATTTTAAATGTGCGTACCTTGACCCAGCAATTCCACATCTAAGAATTGACTCCATAGAGATACTTACATATATTCCTTGCAGAATTGTTTATATACAAAATAATTCAAAAAAGAGACAGATATCTATCACAGTGAGATTGGGTAAATAATTTATAGTACAATCATACAAGAGAATACTATTCAGCTATTATAAATACAACAGCTGAATGTGTGTGTGTGTGTCCCTAGACCAGTGGTTTTCAACAGGAGAGATATCTGGTAAGAGACAGCTGGGAGTGGGGTAGGGGGTGGAATGGGGGGCAGGTACTATGAGTATCTAGTGGGCAGCGGCCAGGAATGCGGCTAAACTTCCTACAATGCAAAACAGCCATTGCCCATCAACAACAAAGAATTATCCAGCACAAAATGTTGATAATGCCAAGGTTGAAGGCTCCTCCTAGACAAACCTCTGTCTCTGAAAAAGGAAACTGGAAGATTGGGTGTAATGCTTTGTCCTGACGGGAATTTTACATGTGCAATTTGACATTTACTTTTAAAGGGTACTGCTAAGCAGTTTTCCGACGTGCGTTCTCAGACTCTAAGGCAGGGTACCAGGCAGCAGCAGGTGCCACAGCAGCCCTTTCTCCACCTTCTTTTACCTTGATCCCCTCTTTACTTAGAGAAAATGGCAGACACAGTGAGCTTGAGGTTGAGAAAAACTGCTTGGCATTCACAAGTTCCTGAGCCATTTCTGGTCACGTGGGGACAGAAACATCATTGATATGTTGACTCTAAAAGTAAAGAAAAGGGTGTGGCGTTCTTTGACTGATTGCCTCTGCTCGTGTTGATTCTAGAACTTGGAGATGTAGAAAGGCAAAACAGTCTTTCCCTTCCCTGGGTGTGTTGGTATGAGAGACAACCTCGGGGCTATACATCTCTGATGGCCTGAATGTGCAGAGGTTTGCACTTTGATTTTTTTTTTTCTTTGAGACAGGGTCTCACTGTATTCCCCAAGCTGATCTCGAACTCCTGAACTCAAGCAATCCTCCTGCCTCAGCTTTCTAAGTAGCTTGGACTACAGGTGCAATCCACCATGCCTGGCTTAAATGTACAGTTTTTATCATTTAAATCATAAATTCTGTTGACATATTTTAAACATCATTTCAAGTTTAGCATATAAATATTTACTCACAAAAATTTGCCAACATAGGGCTACAAGGATGTTCATTGCAGCATTGTTTATAACGGCAAGAATCTGAAAATTTTAAAAAGCCCAGGAGAAAAGTGGTAAACTATAGACTATCTTGCTACTGTTAAAAAATGAGCTAGATCCATATGTATTGATATGAAGTATTATCTAAGATATATTACTTGAAAAAAGCAAATTATAGAACACTATATATGTAAATTTCAAATATATTTCTGTGTGTATGTGTATATATACTAAATTCCATCTTGACATATGGACATTTCACTTTCTGAAAAGAATAATAAGAAACTCTTCACAATAGTTTCTTTGGGGTAGAGGCAGGGGAACATCTTAGGTACCTTTCCCTTGGCATGTCATAACCTCATGTGCTGTTTAAACATTCTAATCACACACATATGTACACGTTACTTTTTAAATTTTTGACAGATGTTATCAGAGGGGTAAGAATACAGACTTTAAAATGTATTTCTTCATATTCCTTTTTATTTATAAAAATGCACACAATACATAAATACTATTAAAAAATTAGAAAACATCAGAATGTAAAAGAGGCTATGTAAAAGACTGTGGAATTAAAGAGACAATTAAAAATGGTTCTTTAAAATTACACCTAAATTCAATTACAGTAAAAATGGCACATATATAAGCCTTCAAATATGAGCAAGGCTATTGAAGAAGTATGCCTAGAACATGTCTTATTGTTATTATCATTGTCATTATTATTATGGTTACCATTGTCCTTAAATCTGTTAGTATTGTTGAGGGTATACAATAAACAAAAATCATTGTGGTTAATTCTATGAAAGAAGTAAAAATGATTGACACACGACACAGGTATATATCCCTTCAGTTACCTGCCAGCGACAGTGATGGGTTTATACTGAATTTGTCTGCAATCTAACTGACCAGGGTTAAGAACTTAGGCAACTTCCTAGTAAGGATCCAGGCATCAGCTGAACCAGTCTAGTTTGAACACCAATTGCCACAAAAATCTCCCCCTTGTGGGTGGGCTAGGGCCTGAAATCTCCCCCATTACAGAGACTCCTACTGTTGATAAGAGAGGCTGTCTTAAAATAAAATACTCATGATTAAAATGCACTTGAGCAGGTACATATTTTTCAAGCCATGTAACCTAGTGTCTCAATGAAATGTGTTCTTATTCCTCCTGCTACCAGATAATGTAAATCTTTGCCAACTGGGGGCAAAGTAGGTTATTTCAGGTTGAATCTCATCTGATACAGGAATCTCCCCCTTTTATGTCTGAGCATGATCTATACTGGAGTGGAGGGAGGGAGAAGCTGGTTCACAGCCATTCTCCATAAGCCGGTGGCATCTCCCCCGCGAACTCCAGTCCACTCTGGCTCTGAGGCACAGTCACGGCCCCTGTTGGTACCTGCCCAGGCTGGGATGTAGTGTTCCTCACCCCACTGTCATCAAATGCCTGTAAAACCCCACTGGACAAATCCATGGATCACATCCCTAGAGCTTCATCCTAGTTTTGTGGTTCTCTACTTTGGCTGTGTGTTCGAGTCAACTGGGGAGTTTTAGCAAATGTCTGGGCCTCACCCTTTCCCCAGATCTTCTGATTTAATTGGTCTTGGGTGCAATCTGGGTGTTGGGGTTTTTAAGAGTCCTCGGGTGATTTTAAGGTGCAGCCAGGATTGAGAACCACTGTCCTAGTTCCCCCAGGCAACAGGCACCTCTACGTACGGTTCTGCTAGAAGTCACCACAGCAGTTAGCTGAATGGGAGACTAGAGCATGAGAGAAACACATGGAAAGTTTTGAAGGGCCAGGCTTAGGAGGGGCTCTCAGAACTTCTGTTCCCATTCCATTGTCGAGCACCAGTCACACGGCCACGCCTAACTGCAAGGAAATCTGGGAAATAGAGTCCAGGCTTGTTCCCAGGAAGGCGAGGAAAATGGATTTTGGTGAAACTATTGCAGTGCTACCATAATCACTTTAGTTACTCCCTGCAAAAGCCTAAATTCCCTCGCCCCTCTCTGCCTTCAAAATAATTAGCTGGCAACACCCTATCTTTGCGATGAACTCATCATCTGCCTTCTTGCTGACAGTGCCTAAGTAGCTGAACGTGGCTAGACATGGTTTGGCATTTAATTCATGATTTTAAACCTTAAATGGGCACCCAATGCCTGTGGCAATCTACTACACTTCCTTACTAAACTTGCTGTCCTCTTGCCCCGTGTGACCATTTTATACCTTGACTCCATCTCAGTCTTAATGTGTTGAAAACTGAACTTGTATTCACCTCTCAACCCAAACCTCACCCTCCCCCTGGCTTCCACGTTTCCAGAAGTGGCAGCATCCAGCCAGTTGCTCAATCCAGAAATGTGACCATCATCCTGTCTCTTACCTACATCCAGCCCATGATCAAGTCCCATAAGTTTTGCCTGTAAAACAAATCCTAATCCTACCCTCTCCCTTCCATCTCCTCTGCCACCTCTGCAGGCCAGGCCACCGTTATCTCCCACCTGGGCTGTTGGCTCTTGCTCTCTTACAGTTATTCCCCATGGATCGCCTTGGGTGTTCCTGAAACACCAGCGCTATCACATCGTTCCCCTGCCTAATGCCCTAAAGGGGCTTTCATTGGGCTTTGTAAAAACTCCAGACTGGTGACAGTGGCTTACATGGTACCCATGGTACATACACCCCCACCCACATCCGGCTGTACTCTCCTCTTGCCCTTGGGCCCTCTGCCCCTACAGCCCACAAGTCTCTTTCCTTCCTTAATCGATATCTTTACACTTACTGTTCACTTTACTAGCATGCTTCTCTCCTGGCTCTTCAGGGCTAGCTGCCACACATCTTCTAGGTCTCAGTTTAAAGCTCAGTGGGCAGGACTTTCACACTTCTAAACAGGTCCCATCATCCCTTATCCTTTCACTCTGCTTCTCTTGCAGCACTCATTACTATTTGTAACTGATGGGTTGTGTGTGCTTACTTGTTTACTGTTTCACTCCACAGATTCTTTGCTACACTAGGGGAGGGCTATGTCTGCTGTGTTAGTGGCTGACCCTGATGCCTGATACATTCTATCTATGTTGGTTGAATGCAATATAGGTCAGTGAATGCAATGCATTGAATGAATGCAATAGGCCAATGGTTCTTAACATCTGTCTATCTATGTCAAGGAACTCTTAAGAACCCAATGAAAGCTCTAAGAACCCTTTTTCCCAAAAAAAATCATGCACGTGTAGCATTGCATTAGTTTCAGGTGATCCCTGGGCCTCCAGAATCCCATTCACTCAGAAATTAGATTAATAGTTCTAGAACTAAATAGTACTTTAGCTCTAAAGTTCTTACAGTAATGCACAGGAAAACCTTAATAAGATGGCACCTAGAGAAGGTAAGTTTCTATGGGATAATAAGAAGAAGCAGGAAATACTGGGAGTGTAGGCTGTTGCCTTTAAAAAACAGCTGGAGAAAGACACACCCAAATGGGATCTCAGGGTATGCAAGAACCACCTTGGAAGGGGTAAGCTCCTAAAACAATCCAGGAATATCTGAGCGGGGCCCTTAGAGCCAGGTTCCAGGCCAGGAGACCTCCTGGATTGCTTGATACATGGCACAGCTGGAAGAGAGATCATTTGCAAGCCATTGACGTGTGTTCGCTGAAGGGCCCTCCAGAGACGCTGGAGCAGAACCCATGTTTTGTTATCATGGCAGCCATGGCTGATGGAAGATGGGGGACAATAGAACAGCTCATCAAGGGACACTTCCAAAGGTGCAGTTATGAGAGTGGTAGCAGTGAGTCTCCCCTTGTTTGAATTCCTTTAGTACTTCCATATTCTTGTGTGCTAGAGATACCTGTTCCTATTGTTTCTCTCGTCCTGCACAGCAGAGTTCATGCAGTCCCCATGGCAGCTACCGCAGGGTTAGCACAGGGAGCTTCCTAAGAAACACTTATCTAAGCAATGAATAGATCTTGTGCTGATGCCAGGGCCTTCACAAACCTCAGAGGGTTCTCTATAGGGGCAGGAGGTATGGGCTGAATCAGAGGAGCCACTCCAGGGAGTCAAGAATCCCCATTATAGAGGAAGCCTTAGGACTAGGACAACTCATCATGTCTCATGTCAGGTGACATGCAATAGCCCAGTTCTTGGTCCAACAGGTGCTGGAGCACCTGTCAGCATAACTGCTACAAACTCCTGGGTATGTCACAAAAAGAACCCAGGGTCAGCTATCTGAAAGGCAAGAAGGGGTTTGGGTAACCACAGGGGCCTCACCTACAGGTCACAGCTGTCCCTGGCCTCAGGCAAGCAGGCCAGCAGCCACTAGCAGGTGCCACCCATAACTGCTGTAGCCCCGAAGTTGATACCTTGATCATTCAGCTGTTGGACATTCTGTGAAACATATGTTGTGGGTTGTGTGCTGGATGATGCCAGTGCTTAAAAATTCTGAGATGAGTTTAGAGGTAGGCTGTGGTCCCAGTAGTTAGTTATACAGAAAGAGGGTTTCCGTGCATGGCAGAAACCATCCTGCATGTGAATAGGACCACTTGATCCCAACAAATCTCCCTTGAATGGACATTGCCTTGTTTCAACAGGTTTTTCTCTTTGCTTATTAAAGACAGTATTTACAAGGTCATCATCAGGATTGTATATTATTTCAGCTTTCAATTAATAGTTTAAATAATTAAATTGGGTCTCTGTATTGTTTAATAGATGTATTTAGAGTCAAAGTCAGATGACAAATACCAACTTCAGGAGAGTGAAATCCCCTAAAGTGCAAAGGAAAAGGAGAAAAAAGAGGCATGGAGGGGAGGGACTCTCAGCTATTTCTGTTGACAAACACACACACACACACACACACACACACACACACACACAGATCTGAAAGAATTATAGCAAAAAATCAATGTCTGTTAAATCTGGGAAGGAGCGGCTCTGTGGATGTGTGTAATATTATTTTATTTTCTGTCCTTTTTTTAACCTCTGAAATTTTATAATCAAAATAAACATTTTTTAAAATGAGATATAGAAAGAAACTTTATAGAACTTGGGTGTGATTGGGATTTTTTAAAGTTCTGTATGTGATTATTTTGCCTTGGAGATGAGAAAAAGGAGATACATGTCATGTTTGGCTATGTAAGGCATAACAAAAACAAAAGCAAACACATATGTGTTTAGTAGGGGCCAGGCATAGTTCTAAACACTTTACTCATTAACCTATTTAATCAGGTACCGGAACAAATCTCCATTCAGAGACCTGCTCACCTGACAACAAAATGTTTTCAGTTGCTGGAATTTTCAACTTGGCCTCACTATGGGAAAGGAAATAGGGAAACCTCCATCCAGAAAAGATTAAGTTCCTATTTCTCAATGCATGAGTCTCAGGAGTAAGCCAGGGAGAAATAAATCTCAACTTCTGATGGAGCATCCTGGGCCAATGGAGCTGTGAAAAGCAGGTCCCACTTCTATGAAGGGACCAAGGACCATACATCATAAGGGGGCTCAACCCTGCTGGGTTGGTTGTCACATGCGGTCACTCTCCTTTCACTTAGAGATAACCATCATCCTGACTGCTAACACCATAGATGACCTTTGCTTGTTTATAACATGTATATAGTTTGAATCATTTTAGATGTATTCTTATGTCTTGCTTGTTACACTCGACATTATATTTGTGAAATGTATTTACGTGACTGCATGTATCAATAGTTCACTCATTGTCATTACTGTAGAGCTTTTCATTGCATGAATAGATTATAATTCATTAATCCATGATACTATTGTTGAACAATGGAGGAGTTTCCAGTCGAGGCTATTATGAATGGTGCTGCTATGAATGTTCTTGTGTATGTTTTTCAGTGTAAATATCTATGCATTTCTGTTTAATATGTCCTTAGAGTATGTTCAATTTTTGTAGGTACTGCCAAATAGTTTTCCAAAGTGGTTCTACCAATATACATTTCCTCTAGTGGTACGTGAAAGTTCTGGTTGTCCTAAATATCATCAAAACTTGAATTTGTTTTCAAAGAAATTAATATGTAATCTCTGCCTCTCTTCTCATTTTTACTATTTCTCTAGGGAAGAGATTTCTGCTGGGGCAAGAGTCTACTCCTTACATTGTTTTTTTTTTTCAAAACGTTTCGTGTTTTCTCTCATTCTTTTATCTATTCTAGGTGAATTTTATACTGCATTTATTAAGTTTCATAAAAAATTGGTAATTGCTAGATTAAGGTTACACACATTTATAGTTTTAGTAAATACTGCAAAATTGCCCATCAAAAATATGTGTCAATATATAGTCCTACTAACAGTGAGAAAGAGTAACTATTTCCCCTCACCTTCACCAACCCTGCATGTTAAACTCTCAAATTTTTACCAAAAAAAGGATATCTTATTGTGTTTAAATTTGTATTTCCTTCATTAAAAAGGAGGGGGTTGAATATTTTTTACAGATGAATTGACCATTTGCATTTCTTCTGCAATTTGCATGTTCATCTTCTTGGTTAGTTTGTTTACTTTTTTCTGTTTCTATCTATAAGAGTTCTTTATTATTCTAGATCAGCACTGTCCAAGATGTGTCATTACTAGCCCTATTTGTCAATCTAAATTTAAATTAGTTAAATAAAATTTAAAATTCAGTTCCTCAGTCACACTGGCTCAGCAGCTACATGTAGCTAGTGATCGTCCTAAACAAGTAGTGCAAAGAAAGAATATTTCCATCTTCAAAGAAAGTTCTATTGGACAGGTTTGGTCTACGTCACAATCCTTTTCCTGTATTTCTGTTGAAATATTTTCTCAGTCTATCCTTTTTTATTAATATTATTTTTAATAGATGGATCATAATTGTACATATTTATGGGGTACAATGTGATGTTTTGATATAGTTATACAATATGGAAAGATTAAATCAAGCTAATTGGAATATTAATCACCTCACTTTCTTATCATTTTGGTGGTGAGACATTAGAAATTTACTCTCTTAGCAATTTTGAAATACATAATACATTATGATTGACTATAGTCATCCTGATGTACTATAGATCTCAAAAAGTTATTTCTGCTGTGGAACTGAAACTTTGTAGTCTTTAGCAAACAACTCCCCGTTCTCTCCCCTTTTCCAGTCTATCCTTATATTTTGACTTTTGAATACTTTCTCTTGTAGTACAGAAGGAATACATTTTTATATGGCCAACTATATCAGTCATTTTTTGGTATGGATTCTTGAGTATGGATGCTGCTTAAGAAAACCTTCAGAAGTTATAAACATATTTTCCTACACTTTCTCCTAAATATTTACTGGTCTCACTTTGTTCTTTAATCTATCCAAAATTAATTTCTTACTATAGTGCAAAATAGGAGCCTCACAATTTTTTTTTCACAATGACAGTAAATCTCTCTAGTTTCATATGTTGTGCTTGGAAAGAGGAAAAATCAGACATATTGGAAAACCAGAACAGCTCTGGTAAGTATCACGTACCTTTAATCAAGTTAATGAAAATTTAACTGAATTACTGAAAAACTTTACTTCCATTTCATCTGTTCATCTTTCTCATTTTTAGTGTTTTTGTCTGTACTGCATCTTCTCCCTTGTGTTCCTTTAAATTTTATCTTAATTTTTATGGTGCTTTTGCTAGGTTTTTTTCTACTTCTTTCCTGAGTTCTTCAAGTGTACCTTCAAGTGTATCAATCATTTCCTCCTATTGTCTTTTCGCCTCTTTCCTGGGATTTTTATTTTTTAATTTTTATTTTTGCTTTGTGGTTTTACTCTTAGAGGCAATTTCTTCATTCATTTTTTAATTTCATGGCAACATATTGGTCACCATTTTTATTTGCTTCATGATGATAGTGTTTTTCTGATAAGTATTCTTTATTTCTTGGTAAGTCTTGCTGATTTTTCCACAATAAAAAAACTAATATCTTTGCATTGGGATTTTGGTAATTCTTTTTTATTTATTCATTTTTGTTTTTGTTTTTTTTTTTT
>VBSM01002223.1:15180661-15214932 GCA_008086735.1 Cheirogaleus medius | reverse complement strand
CCTCCCAGAGTGCTAGGATTACAGGCGTGAGCCACCGCGCCCGGCCCAGTATAACCTTCTGAACTTCACAACTCATACACTGTCTTCTTCTCGGCTGCCACAGAGATAGACGGCTTCCTGCAAATATGGCTCACCTTTGTGATTCTTTGAGTAGCCCGACCTCTTCTGCTTCTTTGAATCAGATCAGGTCCAAGAGTGTTTCTTCTGCCAGTCTTACTTTCTACCATTCTTGTTATTACTACTGAAAGCAGAAGATATACATTTACACTTGAAGGAGAGCTTCTCACCTATTTTTATTGACACTTTCAGCTCTGCTCCCCCAGCCCTCACCCTGGGCCATTTAGCTACTCTCTTAGCCTTTTTTCTGCAGATTCTTCTTATAGCTTTTGCCTAATATCAGCTGTTTTCACATTCCTTGCATCTGTTTTGCAATCTGTATATAATATCTAGCTATCTTGGTTTCACTGAAAATGGAGCGTATAGGGCTTTTATCATTCTCCTTGCTGCTTTTGTAGGATTCTCTGGAGGACCAGGTGAAAGATGTTGATTTATTCAACCACGTTCCTACTTGAAGTCTGACTGTATTTTTTGTCCTTGAAGTTAAAACATCCTGTTGTCAGTGTCCCTGTATGTTCTGAAAAATGTATTATTATCTATGATACTCAATATTTCAATTTAACTGAAATATTTGATTATGTAATTTTTATAGATTTGTTTTTTAATTGATAAAAAATAATAGAATGATAAGAGTGAAAGAGTGAATACACACCAATTGGGGTGGCAGTCTGTCTCTCAGTGGTTCCTTCTTTCAGAATCGGCACCAATACTTAGGGGGAGGTCTTATCTCTGTCCCTCTGATCACAACCCTTTGGTACAGTAATACAAGTGATCAGTAGAAAATATCATAATCACCAATTCAGAAATTCATCCCTTACCTTTTTTCTACTTTCCTCTAGAAGGAAAATGACAAGGCATTTTTTAAAATTTATTATACTTACATCTTGGGATAACTGCTATTATTATGTTCATTTTACAAGTAATAAATAAAGCTCACAGAAGCTCAGTTCCCAAGATCACACAGCCAAGAAGGTGCAGAGACAGGATTTAAATCCAAGACCACCTAACTCTGAAGTACATATTCATTTTTCTATGCTATACTATCAATACTATACATCATACTACACTATACACCAAACCATGCTAAATACTATACCGTACTATACTATGTGGCTTCCTTACTTTCTAAGGTGAATTTGCATTTCTTAGAAATACACATACTCCATAGGTTTACAAACTTTACTAAGTAACCATTATTAAATATAAAGGCAGGTACATTTAGTCATTAAATTGTTAGTAATACCTATTTTTCTTTTCCAAATGATAACCAAAAATAATTTTTGCATGGGAAAGAATCTTTTGTTTTTCCTCAAATTTTATACTTCCCCTTAGGGAATGAAAATTTCAAAGATGTTAAAGAGTTCTTTAACCCAAGGTCTAAAGCAGGGGCACATTTCCTATTCAGTAAGCTTGGGAACTCATCTACGTTTCCTCTGGGTCAAGAGGCAGAGAGTGCAGAGACCTTTCAGCTCTTGTCTGAAGATGAACACGGATGGCGCATGGCGCATGGGCAGCTCTCGGGCTGCGGGGTGTTGAGACAAGAACCCAGACTGCCATTCCTGTCTCTGTGGCTCGTGAGCTGGGGAGCCCTGGGCAAATTACTTACCCTTTTGGGATTTCAGTTTCCTCATTTTTACAAAGAGTGTGTTGGACTAGATGCTCTTATATAAGGTCTCCTCTAGGGCAAAAATGATATAATTTTATGCTTTTTATAATGCAGACTATGTGAGTTATACTGTTATAGTTTTTAAAAACACAGCTTACAAAAGTTATTATATACACTGTAATCCAAATAGCATCTGAAAGGAAATGCAATGCGTTTCCTGTAATAAATCTATTATATTATATATCTCTGGGTGGGAGAATTTTCTTCTTCATGTTTTTCTGCCTCTTGCAATTTCTGTACAATGAATATGTATTATTTTTGTAATCTGAGAAAAAAGCATTTTTTTAACACATTGGAAACTGCATGGGAACCAAAAATAGAATAAAACAACCCAAATTTTAATGTAGCCAGGATACCAGACGGAAGGCCCAACATCCCACATATTATGGAACGTTTTAAGATGTCAGGGGGTCAGGATCTCATCTGACAGATGGACTCACCAGCAACCCAGTCCTCTCAGCAGCATCCGGGGACAGTGTTTCCATAATGACTCATGGGGACTGTGCCAGCCAACCCCAGATCACAGCCTTTTCCATTTCCAGCCCCAGAGTTGTCACGGCCTGACACTGTGGTTCTCATGGAATTCTGAAACAAGCCTGGCTTCAGCATAATGACTGCCTATTCAAGGCAGAAATGGGAAGGAGGATATGACTAATGACATTTGGAGGGAGTATGGGAACAAAACTAAAAATTACAGTGACTTTCTGGTTGGGACACACTGGATAGGAACAGAACTGTATATTCACAAATGCAAGAGTGTGTGTCCTGGCCAAAGAACCAGAGGCAAAAATAGACCGCAGACCTGCCCAGTTTGTCAGTTTGGAGTGACAAGTCTTGAGATTCAGACAGGGAGTTGGGAAAGAAGCCATTTGACAGGTGGACTCCTCAGCATTGGGGGCAAACTTCCTTGCTCTGGGAACCACAGTGGGGAGACCCATCTTGGCATGAAGGACACTCCCATTTGTTCTGTAAATACTATTTTCCCCCCTCTGCACCAAAACTACCCCCATAGCATCTCACATTCTCAGAGTAGATTTAAATCAAATCATTGCCAGTTCACAAGCTTAGCCAACTGTGTACAATTCACAACTCCCAGGCAGTCCAGTTTCCATTCATTAAAATAGGGATTTTTTATCCTGGATTCACAGACCTTCCAGGGGTCCATGGATGGAATTCAGGGGTTCTTGAACTTGGATGAGAAAGCAGTCAGTATGTTTATTTTGCTAACCTCTGATGAAAATTCAGCATTGCCTTCTGTAATGTATGTTTGCAACAAACAACAATGTTAATAATAGTACCTTGACATCGTCTCCAATAGAAAGTATGGATATATTCAAATCACAGTAGCATAGTTGCACATATCTCAGAATATTATTTATGCTCATTGTTACTTGAAAATACAGAGCTTATTAGAACCACTGTTGGGTCTTGTTATTTAATGCATTAATTAAGAAGCACATCTATTACTATAGCACAAATTCACTCAGAAAAATATTCTGATAACTATATCCACTATAATGATTTCTTCTGTAATTCTCCCCATTTCCTCCTTTGCCTTGTGCATTTCAAAACGTTTTGAGATGCTACCCATAGGTTTTGCAAGATGCCCAGAGGATCCACAATGTAAAAACATTTAAGCATGGCTGCCTTAAAATGAACAATATGGTACGTTCTTTTGCATCCACATTTAACATGAGGCTAAATCTTTGGCATTTCTGTAATTTGGTAACTCTGAAGATTCCTGCTGCCAGACGAGATGAAATAATGGACTGCGACTCTTTGTCAATATAACTTAAAATCTGCACAAAATATATGGAACACCCATTTTCAAGATATTGAACATCAGGCAACAAAGGATGGTGATCCCTGAGACACTGGAAATGAATGAAGGGAACCCTACAACTGCCAGAAGAGAATTTCCAGGTGTCAGCACAGGGAGGGGGGACCCAGGTGGAACCAGCTGGTCTCCCTGGGTTGAGGAAATGGAGCTGGATTTCTGAGAGACCAAGGTAGCTAGAGTTTGCAGGACAAGGTATCAGAGAAGAAACAGCTGCAAAAAGAAAGAACTCTGGAAATCTTCAAGGGATCCCCCATAAGTCTTCAGCTGAGGACATATCAGCACACGTGTGAGAGAAAATGACCCAAAGTTAAGCAAGGAATCTCCTGAAAGGATTAGAGGGCACAATCTCTGGAGATCACACTAAGCAGGGAAGAGTTCATAATTTGTTGGGCATTGGTTTTTGCCTCAGTAGTAGGGAAAAAGTTAGCCCTAGACCAAATGCTGCTCTGGCCCCTCCTTTGAAAACTTAAAAATAAAATCTGAAAGAATCAAACTAGTCCCAAGTACCTTAATTAAATTTCACAACATTAGGACACAAATCAAGTAGCAGTGAGAAAAAAAAAAAAAGAAAAAAAAATTTTCACAACAAAACTCAAAAATACTGATAGGAATACGAATACAAAAGTGTCCAACACCCAAAAAGGTAAAATTCACAATGCTGGTATCCTATTGAAAAATTACTAGGTGTACAAAAGAGCAGGAAAATATGACCCATAATGAGAAAAAAATTATCAATAGAAACTGACCACAAAATGACACAGATGATATAATCAGTAGCCAAGTACATAAAGATAGTAATTATAGCTGTATTTTATGTGTTCAGGAAAATGAAGATTAAGCATAGTAAGTAGATACATGGTAGATATAAAATGTGTGTGTGTGTGTATATATATATATATATGAATTGAAGAGATGAAAACTACCATGTCTGAGATGAAAAATACACAGGATAGGATTAATGCTGCAGAAGAAAAGTTTAGTGAACCTGAAGACATAGCAATAAAAACTGTCTAAAACGAAACACACACAGAAAAAAAAAAGAAAAGAATAAAAGGGCCAGGCATGGTGGCTCATGCCTGTAATCCTAGCACTCTAGGAGGATGAAGCAGGAGGATCACTTGAGGTCAGGAGTTCAAGACCAGCTTGAACAAGTGAACACGTCTCTACTAAAAATAGAAAAAATTAGCCGGGTGTGATGGTATGTGCCTGTAGTCCCAGCTACTCAGGAGGCTGAGGCAGGAAGATTGCTAGAGTCCAGGAGTTTGAGGTTGCTGTGAGCTATGATCACGCCACTGCACTCTAGACAGGGTGACAGAGCAAGACTCTTATCTCGAACAAAACAAAACAAAACAAAAAAACAGATCAAAAAAGGATAAAAAACAATGAACAGAGAATCAGCGAACTCTGGAACAATTTCATGTGGCCTAATATATGTGTAATTGAAATCTCCAAAGGAGAAGAGAACAGAAAAAATATTTGAAGTATAATACCCTCAATTTTTTCAGAGTTGATGAAAAATAAAAACTCACACTAAAATTCCAAAACACTCAATGAGCTCCAAGTACAAGAAATGTGAAGAAAACTAAGGCATATTATAATCAAATTTGCTTAAAGCTGGTGGTAAAGAAAAACTCTTGAAGCAGCAAGAGGGAAAAAAGACACCTTATGTACAGAGAAACAAAGGTGAAAATTATAGCACATTTCTCATCTGAAACAGTGCAAGTGAGAAAATAGTAGAGCAACATCTAAAAAGTACTAAAACAACAGAAGAAAACAAAGCAAAAAACCTGTCAACATACTATTCTTTTTCACCCTGTGTTAAATCCCTTATTTAAAAATATTTAATAAGTATTAATACATATTTAATAAGTAAACATTTACATAATGTATATAAAAATTTCTAAAATATATGACATGAAGCAGTAGATTTGTCAATGTATTTGTTCAATATTAAACCATATTTGCCTTTTTCTAGTTTACTAATTTTAGCTTTTTTCCAGCTTTATTGAGGTATAAATAACAAATAAGAAGAGTATATACTTAAGATATACAATGTAATTTTTTGATATAGTTATACATTGTGAAATGATTATCACAATCAGACTAATGAACACATCCATCATCTCACAGTTATATTTTTTTGTGGTGAGAGCATGTAAGTGCTACTCTCTTAGCAATTTTCAAGTATACAATACAGTATTATTAATTATAGTCACTACGCTGTACATTAGATCTCCAGAACTTATTCACCCTGCATAACTGAAACTGTACTCTTTGACAAACACCTCCCCATTTCCTCCTCACCTTCCAGCCCTTGGCAACCACCATTCTACTCTGTGCTTCTGTGAGGTCAACATTTTTAGATTTCACACATAAGTGAGATCATGCAGTATTTTTCTTTCTGTGCCTGGCTTATTTCAATAGCATAATGTCCTACAGGTTTATCCATATTGTTTCAAATGACAGGATTTCTTTCATTTATTTCATACACACACACACACACACACACACACATTTTATTTATCCATACATCTGCTGTTGAACATTTTGGTTGCTTCTATGTCTTGGCTATTGTAAGTAATGCTTCAATGAACATAGGAGTCAGAAATTTTTTCAACATACTGATAGCATCTCCTTTGTATACATACCCAAAAGTGGGATTGATGGATAATATGGTAGTTCTATTTTTAATTTTTTGAGGAACTTCCCTACTGTTTTCCATAATGGCTGTACCAATTTACACTCCCACCAACAGTATATAAGGGTTCATTTTTAGCTACATCCTCACCAACACTTGTCTTTTGTCTTTTTGGTAATTGACATTCTAACAGGTGTGAGGTGATATCTTATTGTAGTTTTAATTTGCATTTCCCTGATAATTAGTGATATTAAACATTTCTTCATATACTTGTTGGCTTTTTGTATGCCTTCTTTTAAGAAATGTCTATTCAGATCCTATGCCCATTTTTTAATTGGGTTATTTGTTTTCTTGCTATTGAGTTGTTGAGTTCCTTATAATTTGGAAATTAATCATCTATCAGTGTATGGCTGGCAAATATTTTCTCCCATTCCATAGATTGTCTCTTTGCTCTGTTAATTGTTTCCTTTGCTGTGTGGAAGATTTTTAGTTTGATGCAACCCCATTTGTCTATTTTTTCTTTTGTCACTTGTGCTTTTTAGATCATATAAAAAATAATCATTGCCCAGACCAGTGTCATGGAGCTATATTTTCTTCTATTAGTTATATGGTTTCAGGTCTTATGTTCAAGTCTTTAATCCATTTTAATTGATTTTTTGTATATGGTATGAGATAATGGTACAATTTTATTCTTCTGCATGTGAGTATCCGGGTTTCCCAACACCACTTATTGAAAAGACTATCATTTCCCCACTGTGTGTTCTTTGCACTTTTGTTGAAGATCAATTGATCATAAATGTGCGGATTTATTTCTGAGCTCTCTATTCTGTTCCATTGGTTTATATGTATGTTTTTATGCCAGTACTATACTGACTTGATTACTATAACTTTGTAGTATATTTTGAAATTGAATAGTGTGATGCATCCAGCTTTGTTCTTTTTGCTCAACTTGTTTTGACTATACGGGGTCTTTTGTGATTCCATATAAATTTTAAAATGGACTTTTCTATTTCTGTGAAAAATGCCCTTGGAATTTTGATAGAGATTGCTTTGGGTAGTATGGACATTTAAACAAATGAGATAAAATGGAATTATAAGAAATAATTAGGCAATCTACAAGAACAGGACATAGGAAAACAGGAACATAAAACAGATGAGACAAATAGAAAACAAATAACAATGTGGTGGATTTAAACCTAACCATATTAATATTCACATTAAATGTAAGTAGTCTAAATGCCCTAAATATGAGATAGAGATTGCCAGAATTGGATAAAAGAGTGAAACCCACGTATCAGCTGCCTATAAGAAACACTTTACACATGAAAACTAAAGAGGATAAAAGTAAAAAGATGGGAAAATATATATCATGCTGACACTAATTAAAAGAAAAGTGGAATGGTCATATTAATTTCAAAGTAGACTTCAGAACTAATAATATTTCCATGGAAAAAGATGGTTATTTCATAATGATAGAAGACCCATTCATCAAGGGGACATAGCAATGCTAAACATGTATGCATCTAATAATAAAATATATCAAACAAAGACTGAATGGAAATGAAAGGAGAAAACGAAAATTTATAGTCAGAGATTTCAACAGTCCTTTCTCAATTCCATAATTGTTCCAATAATTGTTGAAACACAGTGACCTGTGTGGGACAAAACAAGTAGCCTGATTAGTGTGTAATTAATGTCCCAGAAAAGAAAGGGAGGCAGGAAAAAAACTGAAGCAATAATGGCCAAGTATTTTCCAAATTTGATGAAAACTATAAATCTGTTATATTAAATAGAGGAAGCTCAGCAAAACTCAAACAGAAGAAACATAAAGGAAACCACTCCAAGGTACCTCATAATCAAATTGTTTAAAATTAATTATAAGGAGAAAAATCTTAAAAGAAGCTAGAGGGGAAAAAAGACACTACATACAGAGGAACAGTGATACGAAGGAAAGCATATTTTTAGCCACAAATAATGTAAGCCATTAGAAAGTGGGGCAATGGGGCAACAATACTGAATGAAAAAAACCTGTCAATGTAGAATTTTATACCCAGCAAAAAGATTTTTCGAAACACAAAGGCAAAACATAACAAACAAAGGAAAGAGAACTTATTCCCATTAGACCTGCACTACAAGAAAGGTTAAAGGAAGTTCTGCATTGAAAGGGAGAATGATCCAGATGGAAATATGTATCTATACAAAGTAAAGAAAAGTACTGGAAGTGGTAAACATGTGGACAAATAGAAAATACATTTTAAAAGTCTTTTCTCTGTGGCCTGGCTATGAGTCTGTTCATCTCCATGTGGTAGGTGGATGGATTCATGGCTACTTGTGGAGGACTAGCTGTGGGGCCAACTCTGGGTTTTGAGAGTTGGCCTCAGATGGAAAAGGTGCCTGGCCTTGGTTGTAGAATCAAGTAGAAAGCTACAAACTATTCATGCTGGGTGATCTACCTGACTTCTCCAAGAACATTTTAATCTGAAGTGCTAACAGGATTAATGAGAGTATTTTGTTTTTAACTCCTCTTACTATCATTCCTAATAATGGGAGTATTTGTAGCCATTGTGTTGCTAATGGAGCAACAGTAGGCTGTATAGACACATGTGGAGGTAGATCCACTGTCCTTGGTCCTTGGGTGTCTCATGTGCCTCCTTCTATTTAATTTTCATACACAGTGTTCTCTCCATGTTACAGATGAAGAAACTCAAATAGTAATATTAACTGCTGGAAAAAAAGCAAAATGCAGAGCAGTGTATGTGATACATTACATTTCATGTAAGAAGGGGAAATGAGAAAGAATATATATGCATATTCACACACATATATATTTGTTTATTTTTGCAAAAAGAAACGCAGAAGCTAATGGTTACCTGGGAGAAGTGGACAGGAATGTATGTATTAAAGAGAATATCAATGGCAAAATCCTCTCCCCTTTTATAATAGCTTTGAGCTGTAATCTATATGTTTTACGTATCTAAAACTAACATTTAAATTGAAAAGAAATAGAAAAAAGGAAAAAACTAAAGCTGAACATAAACTAATGAACACCATATCAAATTGATAACCTATCTATACAGGAAAAATAATTAGTTAAGGTAAATTAAACTCAAAGTACTCTGACTACATCCTTAGAGGTCAGTTAACAGCTTGTATTAGTAACACTGATGTTGTAATAAGGAGGAAAGCAATCCAATCACACCACAATAATAAGCATAATTGAAAGGCTTCTGAACAGAGGTTCTATATCTGTTCTATGTGTTCCTTCATGGACAAAGAGCTTCTTCTACAACTCTCCATTTCCTGTATAAATCAAAAAGCTGGAACTTAACAGTAAAAAGAAATATGAGGTGTCATTTTGATAATCATTCCCCAAATAGAGAAAACATAATAACATGGTACCAATGAAAATATTAGAAAGATAATCTAATTAATTTAAAGATCTAATTGGCACAGTTTAGAGGAGGATATCACAATAGAACTTCTGTGGTTTGTAAATAAGAGTTCTTTAAGCTGTTTAAATTAGATAATTTCTTATACTGAAACTAGGAAATTTTCAGAGGAACCAGTAAAAGATGAGAGTCCAATTTTTCGTGTCAAGTATTTGTAGTATATGAGTTTTAATTTGGCATAAAACAATCTGAAGGGCTATGATGGTGGATAAAAGTGTTGAGAGAAGTCAGAAAACAAACCCTTTATATGAGAAAGAAATGTTTATATGCTAGAAACTTGTCACAATCTCTATAAATATTTGGTGAATCAAAACAAAGAGGGTGTGGTGAGTACTAAAAATAGCCTGTCAAGGACTCACTGTTTGCCATGGACATTGCTCAATTAAATGACAGAGGGTTTGCTTAAAGTTAAATTAAAATGACTAGGAGTTTTTAAACTTTTGCATTTTGCTCTTGTCAGACATGAATATCTTATTTTCCAGAATTTTAAATAAAGTTAATTATCAGAGCAAAAAGGAATGTTTCTTATTTTTAATATTTTACAGAGATATTATTTAGAGTAAAAATAAAAATAACATATTATGGATTTTATAACATATGAAAGTAAAATGTATGACAACCACAGCACAAAGGACAAAAGAGTAGAAATAGAACTATATTGTTGTAAGTTTCCTATACTCATATAAGTTATATAATATTATTTGAAATAAGATAAAGATAATTTATATCTAAATATATACATATATACACATACATATATTAAAAAATACACACACATATGCTGTAAACACTAGAACAACTACTGAAAAAATAAAATCAAGAAGTCTAGCTGATAAGATGATAGTGGAAATATAATGGGATTATAAAAAATTCAATCCAAAAGAAAGCAAAAAAAGAGAAAAAAGGAGAAAAGATCAGATGATATCAATAGTAAAAATACAGCACGATAAAGTCAAACTCAACTGTATTGATAATTACATTAAAATTTTTTTATTGAGACAATATTTATCTATATTTATGAGGTACATATAATGTTTTGTTATATGTATAGACTGTAATGATCAAGTCAGGGTACTTAGGGTATCCAGCGTATCCATCACCTTGCATATTTATCATTTCTATGTGTTGGAAACATTTCAAGTCCTCTCTTCTAGCTATTTTGAAATATACAATACCTTGTTTTTAACTATGGTCACCCTACTCTGCTATCGAACATTAGAACTCATTTCTTCTATGTAATTATATGTTTGTACCCATTAACCAATCTCTTTTCCTCCCTCCTCCCACCCACATGCCCTTTCCAGTCTCTAGTAACCATAATTCTATTCTCTACTTCCAAGAGATGGATGTGTTTAGCTCCTACATATGAGTGAAAACATGCGATATTTGTCTTTCTGTGCCTGGCTTGTTTCACTTAACATAATGAGCTCCAGTTTCATCCATGTTGCCGCAAATGATATGATTTCATTCTTTTTTATGGCTGAATAGTGTTTCATTGTGTATATATTTCACATTTTCTTTATCCATTTGTCCATTGATGGACACATAGGTTGAGTGCATATCTTTGCTATTGTAAATAGTGCTGCAATAAACATGTGAGTGTAGGTCTCCTTTTGATATACTGATTTCCTTTCCTTTGGATGAATACCAGGAGTGGGATTGCTGAATTGTATGGTAGTTCAATTTTTATATTTTTGAGGAATCTTCATACTATTTTCCATACTGGTTGTACTAATTTACATTCCCAGCAACAGTGTGTAAGAGTTCCCTTTTCTCCATATCCTCACTAGTATCAGCTATTTTTTGTCTTTTTAATAATAGCCATTCTAACTGGATAAGATTATATCTCATTGTGATTTTGACTCACATTTCCCTGATTAGTGATGTTAAGCAGTTTTTCATATACTTCTTAGCCATTTGTATGTCTTCTTTTGAGTAATGTCTCTTCATTTCCTTTACTTACTTTTTAATGGGGCTATTTGTTTTTTTGCTGTTGAGTTGTTTGAGTTCCTTGTATATTCTGGATATTAGTCCCTTGTCAGATGAATAATTTGCAAATATTTTCTCCCATTCAACAGAATGTCTCTTCACTCTGTTGATTGTTTCCTTTGCTGTGTAGAAGCTTTTTAGTTTAATATAGTACCATTTATCTGTTTTTGGTTTTGTTACCTATGCTTTTGAGGTCTTACCAATAAAATCTTTGTCTAGACCAATGTCCTAAAGTGTTTCCCCTGTTTCTTTGAATAGTTTTATAGTTTTGAACCTTATGTTTAAGTTTTTATTCTATCTTGAATTGAATTTTGTATATAGTGAGAGATAGGAGTCCAATTTCATTCTTCTACACATGGATATACAGTTTTCCCAGCACCATTTATTGAAAAGAGTATCCTTAATTTGAATGATTTAAACACTCTTATTAAAAGGCAGAGATTGTCAAGTTAGATAAAAAAGTAAGATTCAAACATATGCTGCCTACCAGAGAGCCCCTTTAAATATAAAGTCACATATATGTTAAAGATAAAAGGATAGAAAACAATATACCCTGTGTGCAGAAAAGAGTTAACATAAAAGACCTAAGACTGCTATCCTTAGACAGACCTTCTTACAAGATTGGCTTTCGGCTGGTGTGTGGGAATGTGGATTTGGGGAGTGTTAATACCATTTTCAGAACTGATAACAGTGGCTCACTGTGCCTGACTATTCGTGCAAACAATGTGGTTTATGGTAAACAACTGCTTACTTCTGGGTGTCTGGAATGTTGATACTGCTAGGCAGGGAGTATCCATGTGAGCAATTCCCCTGCCAGAAAAGAAAAGAAAAGAAAAGAAAAGAAAAGAAAAGAAAAGAAAAGAAAACCTTGGGCATTGAGTCTTCAATGAGCTTCCCTGGCAAAAAAAAAAAAAAAAAAAACATTTCACATATGTTGTCATAATTCATTGCTGAAGAAACTAAGGGCATCCTGTGTCCTGATTTTGCTTTGCACCTTTTTACTATAGTAAACTACAGCCATGAATATAGCTCTATGTTGAATCCTGTGTGTCCTTCTAGTGAATTATTGAATCTGGGAGTCTTCTTGCTGGACAAAACATGAAAATACTAATCAAAAGAACACTGGAATGGCTATATTAATATCAAAGTAGACTTCAGGACTAGTAATAGCACCAGAAATAGAGGACGGTTAATAATGATAAAAGGGTCAACCAATCAAGAGGATGTGACAATCCCAAATGTGTATGTAATTCATAACAGAATTTCAAAATACTTGAAGCAAAAATTGAAATAATTGGAAGGAAAAATAGGCAAATCTATAATTATAGTTGGAAATCTCAACATTCCTTTATCTGTAATTGATAAACCAACTAGTTAGAAGATGAGTAAGAATATAGAAGACTTATTTGACCACAAAATTAAAGTAGAATTCAATAATAAAAAGATATTTGAGAAATCTCTAAACATTTGGAATTAAACAAAACATTTACAAATTCATGAATAAAAAATCATGAGGGAAATTAGAAAATATTCAGAACTGAATGAAAGTAAAATACTACATATTAAAATATGTGAAATGAAGCTAAACCAGTGTTTACAAGGAAATTAATAGCATTAAATACTTGTAGTAGGAAAAAAAGGAAGTTATCAAATTACAAATTAGCAAATTATACGATATCAGGTAATTCAATGAGGAAAATATCAACTTTTCAATAAATGCTGTGGGAATGATTGGCTATCTACAAACATACAACATAAGTGAATAAAATAGATGTAGGATAATGAGTGCTTTTCTGATTCTTTATTCTTTTTCATAATTTCCAATTTTTCAAAAATAAAGATGAATTAATTTTATAACTTTTTAAAAAAAGTTGTAACAAAAAATTCTTAGCCAGATGGCATGGTGCAGCAAAAATCTGGCTATTTGAGAGTAAACGAGAATAGAAAAAAAATTTTCTAAGATCATTTCTGACCTAAAAATTCAATGATTCTCTGTTCCCACTAGTTAGCTACAACTCAAGGCAAATGAAGTGCAGCTTCTGTCACTGGGGACAGCCTCCGTCACCATGTCCTGATGGCCCTGCATTCCTTGCTCCAAGATCATCCGTTTTGCCTCACTTTAATCCATGTCTCTATCTTGGCTAAGGATCCAGTCTATTATTTGGCTATTTCAGCAGGCATCTCTTGTCCCAACAATTTTTATGGACTCTGGGCCATTGTCTTCTTTTGGATCCTGGGATGATATTTTAAAATAGTTAGGGGACATTTTCTTAATTATTTGCAACCACAGAAAATATAAAAGATTCTTTAGGATTATGATGTCAATAATATTATACACAGAATTATCTGGATCAGACATCTTGAGTGTCTTCAAAGATTTTGTTAAAAATATCATAAGGTAACATAATCTTTATATATGCAATTCCCTCTGTCAGAAATGTTCTTTTCTCCTTCACCCAGCTGACTTCTTTTCATCTCTCAACGTTCAGCTGAACTGTCACAACCTTGCTCGAGAAAGTTGTTCCAGACTTCCCAGGCTAGATTTGATCCAGTTATATCTTCCTGAAGATGCTGATTCTTTCCTGTATTTTAGGAGGCAGCTATATACTTATAATTTGATAATGTCTGTCTAATCCCCTGGGATGCATGTTCCATGGGGGCAGGGATTGTGTCTGACCGCTTACCTGAGCACTCCTATTTTCTCATTCTGTGCTTGACATATACCAAGAACTCAATATATATTTGTTAAGTGAGTGCATGAATTTTCCATCAAAACCAATGAATTGATTTTAAATTAAGGTTTTTACTAGTAAGATTGAACTGACCATATTTGTTAGACCCCAATTAAGAGGTTTGCCTAAAATAGTTTTCTTCAGATATGTGCTAGTTCCAGACCCATATGCATTGATAACCCTGAGAGTATGTTATCAGCATTCCACCTCCTATGAGTTTACTTTTCCTACACAAATTCTCCTCTTTGTTGAATGTCCTCAGTTTTTACATGTTCACTCTGAACTATATCTAGTTACAGTTGATCTAAGTGTTCTGAGATTGTCTGAAGTTTTTGTCTCCTAGATTCAGCCAACAGCTCTCTGAGATCAGAAAATGTTTTGTTTTATTTCAAATCTTCACAGAATATTTAGCACAATAGACAGTAGATGAATCTTGGTGGCTGATTGCCACTAACTTGTCTAGCACATTAAGTATCTATAAAGTAAAAAACAACTTTATCATCTGATAATTGCATCAAAACCATGAACTGTCTTTGTCTAAGGTGGTTATTTCTAACCTTTGGAGATTGCAGTATCCTTTTAAGAATGACAAAAGCTAGGGACTGGCTAGAAAAATCCATATCCACAGACTTCAGGTTCAGTAACTTTGGACTAAGGTTTATATTAAGTAGAATACATAGAATGTGGTGTAAAAATACATTTGTTTAATCTAAGCCAGTGATGTCTGTGATGTGTTATTATTTTATGATTTCATACTTATGAGATATTATGTAGAATCTTTGGTGGTAATTATTTGGATAATTTGGGGGATTATGAGAATAATTTTGGAGAAGGAAATAAACACTAAGTACCTACCATGAAACTGCATTGTGCCGGACCCTGTATACACATGGTCATATTTCATGACACAGCAACCGTGGAGACAACTGTCCTTGACCCCATTCTATAGCTGAGGAAGCTGAGGCTCACTGGGTTAAACAACTAGTCTGAGATAGTGCAGTTACTAAGGACTGGAGCCAGGATTCAAACCCAGTTCTGTCCAGAACTCACGCTCCAGAACTCTCTGTTATAGCACATGCCTCTCAAACACTAGCCAGACTTTGTAGATAATTACAGCTGCACAGATCTCACTTTGGGTTGCTCCGTAGACATTTTACTAGCAAGTCCCGTGATGTACCTCTCACCTTGAACCAAGACTTTTGAGTACACAAAGTATTAAAACTGTACTTGGGTGTGTGAAAAGGAGCATTTTGGCAACACGAATAAGAAAGTAGGACCTTAGAATAAAAATAAGAAAGATCTTATTTCCTTTGCTATTCACTTCAGACAAGGCTGTAAAATTCCACCCTTATTATAATTACTAAAAGAAAGCATTTAACACAGCAGTTCTAATTCCTGTTAGACTCAATGCTTTCCTCTAAAACAAAAAGTTTGTTTTTCTAGGTTCCTGTAGCAAAATTCATAGATAACCTACCTACATACATAACTTCAAAATAATTAATATCATGTCTTAAATAAACTATAGAGAAGAAAGCAAGAAAAATTAATTTATAATAAAATAATATGTGTTTGAATATGTACAGATTCGGGCATGTCTAGACTAGAAGATGTAATAAACTAATCAGTTTTTTGCACCAATATGTAGAATCAAATTTAGAAACACAGGCTGATCAAGGAGTGTTACATTGAGGATTCAAATGCCATAAGCAGTGTTGTTAATGGAGATGTGATTTTTCTAAAAAGGTGAACAACTCTCCGTGGAGTTTCAAACAAAATGCCATACAATCTTTTCTAAATTTATGTGAGTGTTGCATTCCTGGAAAATTCAGTGCATATTAAAACTGTGCAAATGTTACTTTCTGTTTATATGTAAAACAGACCATTATAAATACAGATAATTACAACCAGATTTTCCCCTACATCCGTGTCTAGGAGGATATTCTAAAGTTGTGTGGGACATGGGACAACTATTTGCATAGCAGGGTTGTCCCACAGGCATTGTCTCACTGCCTCAGCTCCCTAGATTCCAGTTTTGTCTTTGCAATTATTGTGATAACCACCACCATCACCACCACTACCACCACATTTCCCAAATCCCCTATTGTGAACCACTAACCTAATATGTACCAGGCACTGGGCTAAGTTCCCTGCATTTAATGACTTATTAATTTTTTCCCATTCAACAAACATGATCACACACCCATGCCAGACACAGTTCTATGCGCTGAATATACAGAACAGAATCAGGGAAGTTTCTCTGAGCCAGTCAGTTTAACTCAGACTGGAAGGTGAAGACATTTCACGCTTTTCCAGAAGAAGAAAATGAAGCCCGGAGAAGTAATGAGCCCAGGTCACACCACCTCTAAATAGTTGAACTTATTTGAACTCAAGTCTCTTTAGTTTCAAAGGCCATCAACTGTCCAGATCAAAAATGGGTGAATGACCTTTCCAGAGAAGATAAACAAATGGCCAATGAGCACATGACAAGATGTTCAACATCATTAGTTATTAGGGAAACGCAAAGCAAAACCACAATGAGATACCACTTCACATGAGAATGGCTGTAATAAAAAAAGTGGTAAATAACAAGAATGGTTGATGATTTGGAGAAATAGGACCCCCTGTGCATTGCTGGTAGGACTGTAAAATTGTTCAGCCATGGTGGAAGACAGTATAGAAGTTTCTCAAAAAGCTAAACATAGGATTATCCTATGACCCAGCAATTCCACTCCTAGGTATACACCCGTCAAAATTGAAAGCAAGTACTCAAACAAATCCTTATATGTTACAATATGGATGAACCTCAAAAACATTATGCTAAGTGAAAGAAGCCAGATGCAAAATATCACATATTGTATGATTCCATTTATATGAAATTCCCAGAATATGTAAATCCATAGAAACAAAAAGCAGATTGGTAGTTGCCAGGGGGTGGGGGGTGAGGGGAGAGTGGGGGGTAACTGCTTTATGGGTATGGAGTTTTTATTTTGGAATGATGGAAATGTTTTAGAACTAGGCAGAAATGGTGGTTGTATAATATTGTGAATGTACTAAATGACACTTAATTGTTCATTTTTAACATGGTGCATTTTATGCTGTGTGAATTTCACCTAAATTAAAAAAAAATGGACACATCCTCTTGTGTTTTGGGATTTATCTCCATTTTCTTTGGAAAAGACCTGACTTGCTTATATATTTTCTTCCAGGGTAAAAGTATATGGGCCGGGCACAGTGCTCCCACCTGTAATCTTTGTGCCCTGGGAGGCCAAGGCAGGAGGATCGCTTGAGCTCAGGAGTTCTAGACCAACCTGAGCAAGAGCAAGACCCCGTCTTTACTAAAAATAGAAAAAATTAGCCAGGTGTAGTAGTGCAAGCCTGTAGTCCCAGTTTCTCGGGATGCTGAGGCAGGAGGATTACTTGAGCCCAGAAGTTTGAGGTTGCTGTGAGCTATGATTGCACCACTGCACTCTAGCCAAGGTAACAGAGCGAGACTCTGTCTCAAAAAAATGTATATGGTCAGGCGGGGAAGGTAACGCACCAGAAGTTTTCTCATGAGGAGAAACAGTCAGAGTGACAGGGAAACTCCACTTCTCAGGTTAGGGCCTTTCTGAGCGTCCCTGACTGGGAGGCCAGAGCGCAGCACAGGGTGTGGTGCTGTGGGGTCCCCAGCCACCTGCAGGCCTTTGTGGGGACCTCCTAGGGGAGAGAGCACTGTGGAGGGTAGGAAGAAGGAGAGGGGGCCGCAGGGCGAAGGAACCAGAAGGATGATGAGAGTGAGCAGAGAGATGCTCCTGCCTGGGGTGGCCGGGGCAGAAAGGTCTGGCAGGATTTGGGGGAAGCTCTCCGTGGTGTGTGCTGGGAAATACCCCCAGGCTCACCTCATAGGAACACCAAGGGAAAGCTCTACACTGTTTGTAAAGATTCCTGGTGACAGATTTGTTTTCTCTTAGAATGCAAAGGAACGTATAAGGACACGGAACTCATTTGGTGACAGATAAAAATTAAAAGTTAAGGGTGCTCATGCCCCCAGTTTTCTCTGTGAAGGCGGAGGCTGCGAAATGAGCGGAAAGAGAGGAGGATAGGGCCGACGGAGGGATTCTGCAAAGGGCAGCCCATCCCAGTCGGTGAGCATACGGCTGAGACTAGGATCCGACTTTCCGCAGCCCTGTGTCCCTGCTTTCTAAGTCAGGGTTTGCTGGTAGACATCAGTGACCATGCCAGCTATTTTGAGCAGAAAGGGATTTAATACAAGGAACTATATGCTTAAAAAAATCATCGGTGCACTCACCTGAAGGTCTGCCATGAAAAATAAAATTAAAAAAAAAATCATCGGAAGGCTCCAGGCACAGGCTTCAGGATGGGCTTTGAGGAGCGAGGAACGTGTGCCGGGAGCCGCCACAACCAGGAGGGAGGGGACGGGGGAAGCCGCCTCAGACATGCCGCCTGTAGGACACCTTCCCTCGGTTGCAATCCAGGGCTCAGAAACCGCTGTGAAAACACTGGCTCTCAGGCCAAGCGGCGACTGTGACCATACCAGCAAGACGAGAGCTCCGTGCCCCTGCTTCTGGAGGAAAAGATGAAACTGGGGCGACTAATGCAGCAGCACCATCCAACACAGCCTCGTGGCATTTGACAGCAGAGACAGCAAAAGTGTGGTCTGCACCTTACTTGCGCCTTCCAAACTTTGTGCCAGGGAACCCAACAGGCCGAACAGAATCATACTCAAAAGTTGAGCTGCAAGGGAGCCTGGAAAAAGCGGCTGTTCGCTTTCCAGCCTGGCAAGCCCTCTAGGGAGGCAGGACGGACTGTGTGCCGACACACGGCACCCTTCTCACCTTAGCCTCTCACTGGACTCTTTCGTAATCTTAAAAGTATCACAAAGTGACAATGGATCAAAGTTTGTACTGTGAAATAGATGCTCTGACTCTTGTCCTCGAGAGTCCTGTAGATTGTAAGTCCTAAGTGAAAAAGCTCTGTAAGGTATTGATTTTTCACTGAATTTCCTCCAGGCCTAAGAGAATCGGAGACTTTTGGAGCAGGAAGGGACATTACTTCGTTCTCATATCAAAGCTGGAGAAAGAAAAGCTCAGAGAGGTCCAAGCCCTTGGTGCTCAAATTCTAAATTGAGCACTCAGACACACAATAATCCCCCCATAGAAAATAGTTGCTATTCTAGAAGAAGCTCCTCAAATCATATTTTCATAGGTTGTAAAAGAGTTTCACGGACTACACAGTCAGATGTGTAACTGAACAGTCTTTTTATGGCTGGAGCAAGTTCCAAGCGCCCCTCCAATTTGCCCCCCTAATTTGCCAAACCATGGGACAACAAACCTGCAATTATAGTTGTATTTTTAAATTGACTAAGTTTTATGTGGCACTTTTTCCCCCTACACACAGTCTCGCCAAAATGCTGTTATTTTCACAGAGGAAATACAAAGAGTGGGCTTAAAATTACAAGTCACATTCTAACTCAGGAAAAGGAAGTGGGTTCTCTGGGGCAACCTCCAGGCTGGACTCTATGCTGTTGTCCAGACCTCATGATGCCACAATGTCCTGCACCTAGGACAGCCATGGCCTGCCCCTGAAATGTGAAGACTCCTGCCCCCAATATTTCTACGCAGATCCTCGGTACCTTATTGGCCACTAGATGTGTGTGCGTGTGCATGCTTTTGGTTGGGGTTGATAAGGAGAAAGTTTGGCCCCTGGCAACATGTCGCTTAAATGTCAGATATGTTCTCATTGCCCACATTGGCCAAATGTCCTTGCCCCATCCCCCACTGAGGCTCATGACATTTTATCTGTTCTAGAAATGACAGAAGACAGGTCCCTCTGGGATTCACGCGCCTCTGCTGGGATTTTCACACCATTCACCATGTTAACATGAAGCAACAGCTGGGTTGAAGAGAGCTGATAAAAATAGCAACATCACGCTGCAAGCAAGCTGCATGGAAAAGTAGGAGAGTCAAGTACTTAATGCATTGGTATCCTTTCTCTCCGGCCAGAGCTGCAGTCCTCAGAACAACCACTTTTTCAGAAAGAGCAAAGCCAATTTCTTTTCCGTGTCAATGTCGGCTAGGAGAATGTGGAGGGGCAGACCGCCCCTGCCCTCCTCCTGCTCCCCACGTGTAGGCATCTGGTACGCCTGACCATGAACTGGTGGATCCATCAACCGGATGGTGTAGCAACTGAACGAGCGAGCTCAGCCAACCCTGGGAACTTGGTTTTCAAGGTTGCCATGGGCTGCTGCAGAAACTTCCTGCTGTGACCCTATCTTTCCATTCATTACAGTATAGCTTGCAATTGAACATTCTGACATAACATAGCTGAGATTTTTGGCAGCGATGTTAACCATATTCAGGAGTTTCCTTCAGACGATGTTAAGTTTTTATATCCTCATGAACGCCTGCCACCTTCCCTTAATAACTTGAAAAAACAAGCTTCTCTCAGGAACTTCATTGTTCCAATATTTTCCCGTCACACATTTACTCCTTTTAGAAGTATGTTTGCTGTGTGGATATTTATACAGTCTGGATGTACATAGGTGGGTTAGAATTTGACATCTTATAAAAAGTCAGCAGTCTGAATGGATCTTAGAGAGGAGGTATTAGAAGTCTAGTATTTTCTTCATAAGATCATATTTTTCTCCTTCTAAACTATTTGGTCAATTTCACTACAAAATTGCATTTTATCAAAAAGAGTGTATTCACTAATTCTCGGCCTCCAGGTTTGAAAATAGCCTTTTATATTTCTAAGGCAAAAATGTGTAGAAACGTTAAAAAGGAGGGGGTGGTAAAATGAGGGTTTTCTTCCCTTCCTCCATAGAGAAAAATGTAGTTTTACTGTGTACCTTTATCATAGTAGAATTTTTTAAGTGGAAAATTAATTGGTTTAAATTTCTAGCTACTTAGGCAACTGGAAATCTTTTAAAACTCAAACTCATTAAAATGCAAAGTGACAGACTACAAATGCAATGGAAAGCCAAAACGAATGCATAATTTTTAAGTGCCCACACAAATGGGAAGTTTGTCCTCTTCTTGGACGGCAAATGATTTAAGTTCTCTAAATGAAATATGATGGTTGTTTGCAGGCTGAATTACCCTAGTGGAGTGACTGTTTCCCAAAACTTTAAAAAGCATTATGTAGTATAACTCAATGTGGTTAACTGAGATTTTGACCCCAGTTATGACATTATTGAACCCAACAGGCTCTACTTAAATTTGGAAATTGAGATATGGCTGTGTCTCTGCATCCCTGATCTGCCCCTCAGCACAAATACACAAAATGCAAGCTAGCCTAGAGCCAGAAGGCAATGATATTAATGACTGACTTCATTTAGAATTTGCATAGCAAACATTAGTATCCCCTATGTTACAGACGAAGAAAGTGATGCTAAGAGAAGTTAAGGAAATTGTCTGAGCTGGTATAACTAAATGAGACTTGAAACCCTGGCTTACTGACTCCAGAGTTGATACTACAGCCATTCACATGAGTTTACAGTTGTCATCTGAGCCTTTTGGATTTATATCGTGTCACTTGCTGGGGTCTCTTGTCTTTGTGTGAAATTAAAATTAAATTATGATGGTTTTTATTGACTCTTTTCCCCAAACATGTGCAACACCAAACAAAAAATAAAAGATCACAGATGGGATTCTGGAATATGATTTCTCCAACAAATGATTTTATAAATGTATCAGGCCCGACTTGCCTGGTTGGCCAGATGCTAAAATTGCATCGCAGAAGTTTGGGCAGCATCTAAGGAAATGGGCTGCTTCCTGTGTGCATTTGTCAAGCCTGCTGTGGCTTTAGTCCTCCCACTTGCCCTCCACCCCTCCCCAAAGAAGGCGCATCTGGCCAGAGTGTGTGCCGGGGGCAGACAGACCAAGTCCAGCCGGGCCAGCAGCAGCCCAGGAGTACAGACCTGGGGGACACTCACAGAGCCCCAAGAGCAGGGACATGTGGGTATCCTAATTTCCCAGAGGAAAGAATGCTGTAGGAAGTGTGAACCAACAGCTGAAATTACATAAGAGTCAGAGCCTGGGTGGACAAAAGGACACAGTGGAAAAGAAGAGAATTTGGGGAGGTGTGAGGATGGAAAGACCAAGAGAAACTGGCACATGCAGAGAGAGGAAGGGAGAGAAAAGTGTGAACAGGCAGAGGAAGAAAGCCACATCTGTGCAGGGAAGGGTCAGTGCAAATTAACTGGCATCGAGAGACACTGCCTCGATGTCCAGGATACTCTGTGGAATCCTCTGTCCCAGTCCCCGGTTTCAGTTAGGCCATTCTTGATTGGTGGTGTGGGGAGAAACTTAACTGGACAATTTTTAGCTAAAATAAGAGAATGTACTACCACCCGCAGCCGAACTGTGGGGAGGGCAGGTAGGCACCTGCCATGGGGCACAAGGAGCCAGGACCAGGCTGAGAGCAGACTGTTCTCTGGCTGCCGTCTACTTCTCGTCGTGGTCTTTGGAAGTGGGCTTCACTGTCTCAGATCACTCCTGCATGAGGCAGGGGATACCGTACCTGTGCCTTAGGCTCTCCTGCTCCTCCTTCCCCCAGCTTCCAGACCAGAAATGAGAGATCTCACACCTCCTTAGCTGCCCTCTGCCCTTACAATTTGAGAGGTCTTGGGAGGGTCAGGTCATATGCCCACCACCTGGGCCAATCACTGCATCCAGGGGCAGGTGAGTACTGTGATTGGCCCAGATTTGGTCATGTGCCTACTGTTTGGGCCAATCACTGTATCCAGGGGCAGGTGAGGTATTGTGATTGGCCCAGCTTTGTCTATGTGCCCATCTATGGAGGAGGAGAGGCAAATCTTTACTAGGTGTAGGGCAGTTGGGGTGCTGGGCAGGTAAAAACAGCTTTACTGTCCACATGTTTTCATCATGTTCTGGCAATGGCTTGATCTATCAGGACTCAACTGAGCAACCAGGCGGTCCTTGCTGGATGGTCATATGAGGATCTCAGGGGGTAGGGACAGTTGCATAAAATATTAAAAATATATTAAATTATATGATTATAATTATATGATTAATTATGTGATTCATTCAGTGTGCAGATGGGTAGATTACAAAGTATATTTGATTCATTTGCTTCTCTTTGAATCAGAATGTTTAATTTCACTTGAAATTTCAAGTAATATTGAAGAAGGGCACACAATGTGTACATTGATCAGAAAAGGGCATGGATTAAAAATGTTTGAAAACCAACCTTATAAGGGGGAGCTTCTCTAACTGCCTTGCCAGCAGCAGAATTCATTCCTGTTTGGGCAGAGGCTGACTTGGTCTCTTTAGTGCTTTGTGGAGTGAATGGAGTTTATGGTCCAAAGTAGTCAGCCACATTCAGAGGGAGTAGGGGAGAGGGAGGAATTGCCCACGTACTGAGCACCTCCCGTGTATCAGGGACACCGTGTGCACTTTCTCAAAGTGACCCCATTTCATCCCTTTGGCATCTCGGCGAGGTGCAGCTGCTCAGGCTATTTGTCATAGATGCACCCAACATTAAGACGGGCGCCTTGGCAGCTCGCTTAGACTCTCTTTCAAGGTGCTTCCAAGTTTGCCACGTGGATAACAGTCCATCGTGTGTGCGTCAAAGTACAGAGAGGATTGATGAGATAGTGTTGGCAAAGCCAAGAGTGATGAAGACACTCCTTTCTGTTCTGAAACCTTATTAGGATACCGAGAGTTCTTTCAGTCCAGCATCCACTAGGGTTTTGGTCATGCTGCAGCATTGAAAACGACCGGCCTGTTTCCATTTCCTGCCTGGAGCCAGCTCCCCGCAGAAAGCGGTGGGGGTGAGTGGAGGGCTGGGCGACCACAGGCAAAACACTGCTGGAGCCACAGCACCCTCACTGTGAAATGGGGGTGACAATACTAACCTCTGAGGGTTTGAGTGAGGGACACAGAATGACCACGCAGTTTCTGGAGCAGGGCCAGGCACATAGGATGTGCCGGATACGTGTAGCTAGTGTTACAAAGGGAGCATAAACAGCTGCCAACTTATTTTTGTTTTATTTATTTATTTATTTTTACCCTGAGCTTGGAGGCCTAGCTTTGCTCAGCTTTCTGGATACCAGCCAACCTAAATTAACACTCTTATCTTCTGGCCCCTGCAGCTGGCAGCCTCCTCGTAGGTCCTTGCTGCATTCTCTTTAGGCTCAGCCCTGTGTGCTGGGGAGCTGTCCTGGGCCATCCCAGACAGTCCTCTGCTCTGGGCTCCTGTGCCTACCTGCAGGGGAGACCAGCCCGGGCTCTGTCTCTAGGGCCGGCTGAGCCCATGCTTCTGTGCAGGCAAAGGGAGGTCACTGGGGCAGCCCTAAGCCCTGCACACAGTGGAAACACAAAACATCTTGCTGTGAGAACGAAGGAGGTGCCCAAAGCATTCAAAATAATTGTCTCCTTTGGCCAAAACTTCACCCAATTTTGCCTGAGGGGACTCAGCTAGATGATTCCATCCATCTAGCAATGTCAGCAGTACCACAGGATGCTGCCCCAGGGTTTTCTTAGGCTACAATCTCAAACTCTAAAGTGCATGCTAATCCTCTAGCAACCTGGTTAAAAATGCAGGGGTGGGGCTGGAGAGTCCAGCGTTCTAACACTGGTCTCAGGGGGTCTGGAGGAAACCATAGCCTGGACCGCCCAGACCTTGTTTCTTGGACTCTTTCAATTCAGCAGAGTTGACGTTTCTGCAGGAGCACCAGGGATTCTGGAAGGGAGACAAGGTGGTTTTGGGACAATGTATTAACTGCAGCAAAGAGACCCTTCCTATGCCCAGCAGGACTCTCTTGTCAAAAGCCAGGGAACCTAAAAGGGTGACAAGCAGCAGTGTACTGTCCCTCCAAAGCCATATCCAAATTGCTTTTTATGCTTGGCCACAAATTTTGTGAAAACCTGTGCAGTGACTAGAGAATAGGAAAAAAAAATCCCAGTTCCCTGCTGACTCTGAGGTGCTTGTTTACGATGTAAAAGGTCCCTGGTGAATTGTTTCGTTTGTAATTAAATCTAATAATAAGCCATTGTGGCTAAATTAATTTTGAGCTAATTTCTCAGGAACTCCATGTCCTGTGTCACTTCTGAACAAAAGAGCCTGGTGTGACTCATTCTGAGGCCAGGCCTCCAGGAGGTTGGTGAGTAAATACCAGGTTCAGAGCGAAGCTCAGGGCCCCTGGAGGCCAGAGACACCTGCATGATGGGTCCTGGAAGCTCCTGCAGGTTGTGTGGAGGTTGCTTACCAGAGACTGGCTCACTGCCCAGAGCTCCGACTCTGAACAGCCTTTGACTGCGGCAGTTTCCCGATAGGATCTGGCCTGACACGGTTGGGAGGAGACAGCGTCCTGGCTGCAGGTGTTTCTGCACGGGCTCCGTAGTCCTACGAACACCTCGAGGTGTCAAGCACCTTCCCAAATAGGATCCCACCTCATGCCCAGCCCGAGAGGTCTGCACGGGTCTCTCCTTTTTACTGAGGCAACAAGTAAGCTCAGAGCCAACCCCAAGACCGTGTGAGAAGGAAGGTTCAGAGCTGGGGTTTCCCCCTAGACCCAGGGAGTCCGCTCACTCTGTTCCTTCAGGGAAACAGTGACCATGCAGAACCTCTACCCCATCTAGGTGGGTCCCCCAAATCTCTCAGTGAGGATCTCTGAAGTTTCCCTGGGAGCTTCTTCGAGACTCAGACTTGATTGTGGTTCCGGATTTGGCTATCAGTTACTCACATTTGAATGTGAGTGATACTGATACAGACGTTGGGCCCCTCTGCTCTGTGGTGGTGGCCGGGGTGCAGGGGTGGCCATGAGAGACGCCCAAGAAAAGGGAGGCTTCGGGTGCCAAGGACAAGCTTAGCAGGATTCTTTATCCTTGGGAAAAAATGGTCACATTCAGTCTTCCTTCCTCGTGCCGGTTTGTAGAAAGGACAAATCCATGCACATCCCACCTTGTCTGGAATTAAGGCTCCAGTGATGGATGTGCGAGTCTTAATTTTCACAAGCAACAAGCACCTGCCTGTGGGTGTTTTCAAACATGCTACAGTAGAATTCTTTCCTGGTTGTGCAACTGGTTTGGATTATTAAGATGACCTTTGAAAGAATTCACAGAGCAGGTCCTTTATAGCTGTGGTCTCCAACCCCTGGGCCACGGACTGGTTTAGGAACCGGGCCCGAGAGCCCTGCTCCCCTAACCAACCCTACCCCTCTACACACCTCCACTCCCCCATCCATGGAGAAATTGTCTTCCATAAAACTTAGGAAACGGGGAGGGGGGCAGGAGATGAGTGGTGACTGAAAGAGCGAAGCTTCATCTGTATTTACAGCCACTCCCCATCACTCACGTCACCGCCTAAGCTCCGCCTCTGGCCCCCCAACCCGATGGAAAAATCCACCGGGTTGGGGACCGCTTCTTTATATGGTTTCTGAAGTGATGCATTTCACTTGAGATTGTTTCTTCAAATGAAAAGAGTAGGTCGGTGCCACTGCTCCTGTGTTTCCTGTTTGTTTGCTGACACCATGGTCTCCCGAACATCTTGGCCTTCCCAACCGGGGTACAAGTTGTGTCTGAAGGCAAGGACAGAGCCATTGGTTGGAAAAGTTGGAGTCCTGGGGAACTGGGGAATGCTGTGAGGCGGTTTGCCTGTGTCGCGGCCTGGAGAGCATGACATTTGTGTTCCTGAGCAGGATGTCATTTCCAGCCCCGTAGCCTGGGCACTTACCCAGCCTTTACTTTGGCCCCAGCTGTGTGTTAAGTGCAACCAACTTCTCTTTTAAAAGCTCCTAACAACAACCTGAATTGATGAGGCTGTTTTGTTTCTAACCAAGGGATGTCTGTGGCATCAGCGAGGAGGGAAAACCCCTGGCACATGATGCCTGTAAGAGCTAAACAGAAGGCAGGGGCCGGCTCCACTGGCCAGGGTGACAAGGTGCCTTCCCAGGGGTGAGAAACAGCAAGAGCTGTGCCTTAAATACTCCGACTCTCACTTCTTTTCTTTTCTTCTCATGTTTTTTCTTTGTTATTTGATGGCTTGCACTCTGACCTTCCCAGCAGGCTGCAAAACAGTAATTGCTACCCGATTGCTACCTGGGGGAGGTGACCTTTAAGTCGCCCAGCCTTACCTTTCCTGCCCCTCCCCCCAGGCAATGGATGGGAGGTAGTCTCCCAGGTTCACACGCAAAAGATGAGTTTGTCCCCTCTCCTCCTTGCCCTGATCTAATTTCAGCGGAATCTGGTTTTGTCTCAGTGTTGCGCTCCAGTCGTGGGAGGGAGGGCTGGTGTGGCCCATTAGTGAATACCTTCACTGGTGGCTGGTCAAGCACTTCTGGCCACGGTGGCCTTTCCTTCAGCTTAGTCATATCTTCCAGCTGGATGGACACAGTCCCCAGGGGAGGGTCTTTTCTTGTGGCTCTCTCACTGCTCCCCTCCCAGCTCCTTGATCCTTGTCCCATGTCTGCTCCTCTTCCCTGAGGCCGAATCTCTTTGTCTCCTTGCTTGGTTTGGCTCCTTGGGTGGAGCACCTTGGGGGCCATCAGAGAACCTTCTCAGCCCACCCCAGTGTGTTTCTTAGGTGAGAGGAGAACCCTTCCTTGTCATTTGCTTTTGTTTCCCAGCATCTCAGCCTTGATCTTTATTTGGAGAATTGCCTTTAACATTTTTTTTTAGTCTTTGTGAAGAGCAAAACCACCACTCTGAAAGGTAATGGATGGTCAGAGACTTTTCCCAGCCTGCCTCACAGCTGGGGCTCAAAGCTGGGGGCCTTGGCTCTGCCAGGCAAGAGCACCAATGCCAGACTCAGAGCGAGTGACTCAGGACGGAAGGGACAGTGGCGCCACAGGAGCAGTGGCAGCCACACACAGCTCCCGGGGCAGATGTGCAGGTGCTCAGGGGTGGTGGCGGGGTTTCCCCAGAAGCCCCCTTCCTTGGTGTGGTTTGACTCATTGTTCCTTAAAGATCAGCTTTGTACCTGTCCTCTAACCCTCCGTGTGATTCTGTAGGCTACCAGGCAGCCTTTAAGATACCCCTTCTCCTAATGGAGCCAGAACTGGTTTTTGTTGCTTGCTACTGAGGACCTCATTGCAAACAGCATTTGTCTCCCTCCACCTCAGAGTACATCCCAACTCCTGTCCTTAGGATATCTTTTCTTTATCCCATTGTCCTTATGGGCCTTCAGTCTCTACATGAGGAAAGGGAGGGAAAGACATTTGAATTTCTGAATGGATTTTTTTTTTCACATGTAGCAGTGTAGCAGTAACAATACTCTTTAAAAAGACAAAGCTGTTTTCTTCTACAAACAAATTGAAGAAGGGGGAAGAGACAGGGGGAAGCAATCCTCTTGGAGAAGCCTGCGTGCACCATGGCACCGGATACATGGAGGGACGCCAGCAGATGGGACACATGTAGTCTCCCAGAGCCCCCAGCATCCCAAGGTGGCACAAGCAATGTTTTTGTGCCATGGAGGGAGTGTGGGTATGCCTGAGGGCAGGCTGGGAAGCTTGGTAGAGGACACAGAGCCACCTGCTTAGATCTGGCACCTGAATAGTGGAGGGGCCACAGATACAGGTATGGCAGAGGAGGTGCCAATGTCCTGAGGCCAATGAGTAGTGGCTATCTGGGTCACAGCCACACTGTGACTCCCAATTCATGATGCATCCTACTTAAACATAACACCTGGAGAGATTCCATAACTCATTCAGTTTTTACCCAAAGAACACCAAGAAAAATCTGGTAGTGACTGAATGTGTATAAGGGCTGGGGAGTTAATGAAGTTAGATCAGAAAAATAAAGTAATTTGCCTGAATGAGTCTGCAAAATTTATACCCTTCTCACCTCCTGGAGTTACCCTAGCTGATCAGTGCTAGGTTCCAGAAAGGGGCAGAGATGGGCATAGAAAACCATCCATCTCCCACCTCAGCTTTATCTTTCCCTTTAGAATCCCAGGCTCTCCGCACTGGATGTGGTTACATTTTTGAACTTATTGGTAAGAAACACACTGGCCTTGAAAAGTGATGCCTACAGGCAGGTCACATAGAAGGGCCAGGATCCTTATTCTGGGAAACTTTCTGCTTTCCTGAGAAGAAAAATACTGCAGTGAATGAAAACGAGGTGAAACAAAACCAAAGGAATCAGTAGATTTGCATCTGCCTTTGCTGTTCTAGTCTTCTTTTTTGGAAGCTCAGACTCAGAGGTGATTGGGAGCCCGCTGAGAAAGTTTTCCAAAAAGGGTTAGCATTCCTGGGTCATTAGAGCTAGCCCTGGAGCTCCAGTCCTGCCATTGCAGGGCTCCTCCTTTGTGCCCTCCAGCCTCATGTTGTTCTGGAAACATCTCCTCTGATCAAGTATGAATGGATGGATTGACCCCACTCTGCCTCTGGCTTGGATGATATCTTTCCTTGGGCAATACTCAGGCTGATAATACGTGTCCTTTTCATGTATGTTTGTTGCTTGGTGCCCTCCACCTTCAAGGATAGACATCCCGCCTATTGCTAGCCAGAGGCAGGAGTTTCCACACTGCCCTTGGCTGTCTCTGTAGGCTCCAGGAAGTGTCACTTTGCACCACATTCAAGGAGCTCTTTCCTGCGGCCCCATCTGCCTTTGCAGTGGATAAATTGCTCCTCTCCAAAAATGTCACCCACTTTCACATGACTGTGCCTTTAAGTCACATTGTCCCCTCAACCCAGAACTCCCAGTAGCCTGCCCTCCCCCACCCCGAGTCCCTGCCTACCACCATAGGGTGTGGCTTGGGCATTGACCGCTGTGGATGGATCATCCAGCCTCTCTGGGGCTCTGCTTGAGCTGATGGGGCTGGGTGGACGCATCCTGTCTACCACACTAGCCTGCCGCTGTGACTCCGGGCATGCTCCAGCGCGGCTCGCTCACATGGCTTTCAAAAGGAGGCCGCGGTTCCTTACCATGTAGACCTCTCCACGGGGCTGCCCGAGTGTCCTCACAACACGGCAGCTGGGGGATTTGAGGGACACAAGGGCAAAAGCCGCAGTGTCTTCTATAACCACACCATTACTCTGCCTTATTCTACTAGTCACGTAGACCAGCCCTGCTGTGACGTAGGAGGGGACCACGCAAAGCACGGATAGTGGGGCTGGGATCATCGATGGCGTCTTAGAGGCTGGCTGTGACAGAGCTCCCAAGCCACATTTAGTTAGGCTCATCTGACGGGTCAAGAAATCTGTTTGGGGGATTTCCTAGGAGTGCCTGCCCTCAGGGTCTGTATCCTGACCCCCTGCTGCCCAGGAGTGGCGGGTCCAGCGGAGCTGGGCACTAGGAAACCCTTTCAGGAGACAGAAGCAATGCTGGATGCAGAGTTAACAATCAAGATTGGAGAGCCCCGAGGCCTTGGAACATCTGGAGGTGGATCAGATGCGGGGCCTGGAGGGAGCTGAAGTTGGAGCTGAGTGCAGGAATACATGATGTTTTTTTAAAAGGAGGGAATAAGTCCTTCTTCGTTATCACTGAAGTGTGTTCAGAGTAATATCTTAAATTATATTAACGTGCTTTCTTTTGCCATTTGTGATCTCCACCTTTTTAACCACCATTACCATTGCCTTTGTGAGCAGTAGCTGGAACGAAGGGGAAAGAGGAAACCGGGATGGAAGAGAGTGTGCCCAGCTGCAGACGTCTACAGCAGCTCAGGGCAGTAGGACTGAAAGCCAAGTTTCAACTGCAAGAGCCAGGCCCTTGACAGAGGACAGGGTTTCCTAAATCCAAATAGATTTCTTTTAAATAGAAAAATCTTAGAGGACAAGCATGGAGTCTTTACTCCATACCATAAAGTAGGGAAGGACGTGACCTAAGAGGAGTCATGTCTCCTTCCTATCCCACAGGAAGGAGAACAGCCCTTCTTGGGCTGGGATGTGGGGGGCAGAGATGGGAGACATTTCCAGCTAATGAGATTATTCGATTAAGATACTATATTTAGGATGTGGGGAGAGATTGGGGAAATTTCAGGTGGACTAAGGAAGGATCCAAAAGCCTGTATTCCACTTTCTGTTTAGAATTCCAGGTGCAGAGTACCTTGCAGGGGGACCAGCGGCCATGTGGGGTGGCTTCAGTAGAGGAGAAATGGTAGTGTGGCACATTTAGACAGATAAGGAGTCTGAGATGCCATAGATGAGGTTCTCTGGGTCTGTGTATGACTTGGGTGAGATCTAGAACTTTTTGTGTGGGTTGGGGGTGGGGAGGAGAAGTGCTAGGAGGTTGGGGGAGAGGAAGAGGGGGTACCTGGTAGAGACAAGTCCCTGCAGCTGGAGGCCAAGACAGGATCATGGTGGCTGGAGCACATGGCGCAGGGATGGAGCCGGCCTCTGGATACCAGGAGGGCGACCCAAGTGCCTCCCACACAGTCAGACTTAAAGCTGGAGGACAGAGAGACCCAGGAGTGTCTACCTTGCCACCGTGAGGAATAGAAACAACTTCCTGATCATCCTTTGGGGGAACAGGAAGACTTTTGAGAGGGCAGAACTATGAAAAAGACTACCTGTGGATCAACTAAATTAAATCCTCAATTGCCTGAGTAATTATACAAAGGAGATTAAGTTCTTAAAGGGGAGAGAATTTACCTGGAAGCAGTAAGCTTAGTTGCTTTTCTTTGTTCATTTGTTTTGTTTTCTGCTTTCGGTGGAAATAAAGTCAGTTATGAGTCAGTTGAGTTTGATTGAGTAGAATTTAGCATTTCAGCCATTTGAGTGAGAGTAGGTACATTCTTTTTCTAGTCATTTTTTTATTTGTATAAATTTAAGGAGTACAAGTGCAATTTTGTTAAATGGATATATTACATAGTGATGAAGTTTGGGCTTTTAGTGTATCCGTCACCTGAGTAATGCACATTGTACCTATCATGGGTGCATTTTAACCACCAAAGGGGTGGATGGGAGGGGTGACAGGTATTCAGCTTAAAGGACAGGGGTAGCATGATCAGTGGCTGCTGTTTTACTTCTAAAAACCTTCCTTTTGTGGGTCCCAAATATATAAAGAATGCCTACAAATCAACAACAAAAAATATGAACAGTCTAATTTTTAAAATGGGCAAAAGAGTTCAATAGGCATCTTACAAAGAAGGTACATGAATGTGCATAAGCACATGAAAAGGTGTTCAGCACTGGTAGCCATCAGGGAAATGCAAATTAAAGCTACAAGGAGATACCATTTCACGTCCACTAGAAGGGCCAAAATAAAATACAGTGAGTGTTGGCAAGTATGTGGAGCAACTGGAACTCAGCCATGATGGATGGAGAACTGTTTAGCAGCTTCTTGTCGTAGTAAACACACATCTACCCTATGACTTAGCAGGCCCATTCTCATGGAATGAAAACAAATGTCTGCACAGAGTCTGTTACATGGGTATATTGCGCAGTGATGGAGTTTGGGCATTTAGTGTACTCATCACCTGCACCTTGTGATGCACGTTGTACCTAGAGTGGGTGCATTTTAACTTCCAAAGGGTTGCCTTCGCAAGAGTCAAACACTGGAAACAGCCCAGATGCTCATCACCAGAGCAGATGAACAAAATGCAGTCAGTCCATTTAATGGACTATTACTCAGCCATGCAAAGAACCACCTGCCATTATCCCCACAACAGGGATGCATCTCAAAAAAACATTGTGCTGAGTGGAAGAAGTCAGACACAAAACAGTATATACTGTAGGATTCTATTTACATGAATTTCTAGAATATTCAAAATTGATCTATGCCAATACAAGTCAAAAGGTAGTCAGGGGCATGCGGGAACCTTCTAGGGTGATGGATATGTTCTCTGTCTTGGTTATGGTGGTTGTTACATAAGCATATACAATTGTCAAACCTCCTCAAACTGAATGCTGAGGAGCTGTCATTTTATTGTATGTAACTTATACCTTAATTTAAAAAAATATTAAAAGCACCCTCTTCCCAGAGTTTTGGTTCACGTTCTTACGGCAGATGAGGCTGGCAACCAGAATTTACACACAGCCCCAGAAGACTCTGCGTCTGTAGGGGTGCACCCTGCCTTTGTCCTTTGTCCCTTGAACTGTTCCCAGCGTATACGCACTCTCTTACACACACACCACACGCTTGCGGAGGGGAATGTGACACTCTCCCCACCACACACACACTCCTCCATCCCCAGAGGCAACACCCTCCCGGTGCGCCCCTCTCACACGGGTTCTGCAGGGACACCCCACCCTCCTGCTCTGTCCCTCCAGCCGCCCTGCCCACACCCTCATCCTCCCCACCCCCGTGGTCTCTAACTGCACTGGAGTCATCTCCGGTTCTAAACCTCAGCACACTCTAAATCATAGTTTGTGTGTGTTTTTCTTCCAGTGAAATACGGATGCTTTTGAAACCACTTTCCCCTCTAAAGGTCTCCTTCTTACTCGTTAACTCCAGGCTCAGCCATTTCATAAATAATGCAGCTCCCTCCTCTCTCATCTCAATTACAAATGTGGACTCTCTGTTTCGAAGGATCAGACCAGCCTCTTCTGAGTTGCTTCCTTGTTTCTCAAGTCTGGCCAGCAGCCACCCCTGGGACGAAGGGGTCGCCCTGACCCTCTCGGAGGCGGCTGTGTCTTGGGGCTCAGTCACTTTGTTAAAAGCATGTTCATTCCTCTCCCCTTGTTTTTGGCAAAAGCAGATCTCTCTCTCCCTCCAGCCTGTGGGCTGCGTGGGAGGTCACTTTGTGTACGTGGTTCCCGGAGGAGCAGCCCCGTCCACGGGATCTGGGTACACACCATGTCACCAGCCCCAAGGGACATGTGCATCCACCATCAGTATCCAATTCTCCATGGTCCTGAGCCCCTGCCTACCTTACTACAGGAATTCTGCGGTTCACACTCTCCAAATATTTACCAATCTAACACCAGCCAGGCTGGAGG
>VBSM01002223.1:15142164-15171034 GCA_008086735.1 Cheirogaleus medius | reverse complement strand
AAAAAAAAAAAAATCCACAAATTCTTTGACCTTCCTCCAACCAAGAGGTGGGATCTCTGCCCCTTCTCTTTGACCTTAGTGACTTGCTTGTAACCAAATAGAATGAAGCTCAACTTTTAAGGCTACTCGGAAAAGGCCATGTGGTTTCTGCCTGGTTCTCTTGGGACACTTGCCTTTCGAGCCCTGAGTGACAGATATGAGTTGAATTGTGCCAACCCCCACAATTTATTTGCTGGAGTGCTTATCCTCAGTATCTCAGAATGTGACATTTGGACATAGGGTCTTTACAGAGGTAATGAAGTTAAAAGGAAGTCATTAGAGTGGGCCCCAATCCAATATGACTGGTGTCCTTATTAAAAGGGGAAATCTGGATACAGAGAGACACACAGGGAGAGAAGACAATGTGAGACACAGGGAGAAGACAGCCATCTACAAGCCAAGAAGAGAGGCCTGGAAGGGTCCTTCTCCCACATCCTTCAGGAGGAAGCAACCCTGTAGACAACTTGATCTTGGCTCTCTAGCCTCTAGAATTATGAGAAAATAAATTTCTGTTGCTCTAAGCCACCCATTTTGCAGCGCTTTGTGAGAGCAGCCCTAGCAAATGAATACAATTGTTATGTAAGAACTGACTACCCTGAGCCTCCATGCTGTGAGGAAGCCCAGGCCACATGGGGAGGTCACGGTATGTGTTCTGGTGACAGCTCCAGCTGAGGTCCCAGCTGACAGCCATCATCAACCACCAGACACGTGAGCAAAGTCGTCTCCAGAGGGTTTCAGCCCCCAGCTGTCGAGTCACACTCCCCACTCTCATCTTCGGTGTTCCCAGATGAGGCCCCAGACCCCATGAAGCAAGTAGATCCTGCTGTTCCTCATCTGAATTCCTGACCACCGGAACCTGTGAGCATACTAAATAGTGTCTCACGCCACCACGTTTTGGGACTTCATGCAGTAATGGTAACAGGAGCAGCCTCACAGCTAGTGAGGGCCAGAGCCAGGTTCTGAGCCAGGGCTGGAGGCTCTACTCCCTCCTGCAAGCTCAGCAGCCTGGTTGCCTCAGAGGGTGCTGGGGAGGAAGAGCTTTGCTGAGTCTTGTCTCCCAGGAAGCAGGGCTGGCCCACGTGGGCTAGGCTCTGTGTAACCCGTGAGGACTGCCTGGTGTCCATGAAGCCTGCTCCCAGCAGCCTTCCCCAAGCCTGGAGAGCCGGCCAGGCTCCCACAGGCAGCCATGAAGTCTGAGCACTTGTTGAGGGCCAGAACCTGCAGGTATGGCTTGCGCCTGTTCCCATGATCATTTTGCTAATGGGTCTGTGTAACATTAGAACTGCCGAGAGGCAGAATATAAGCTGGTTGTCTGACCGCCTGGTTTAAATTCTGGCCATGCAGCTCCCCAGCTGTGCGGCCCTGGGAAGTTATATAACCTCCCTGAGACTGTTTCTTTGTCTGCAAAATGGGAAAATAATAGCACCTGCCTTGTAGGGGTTCTAGCTGGGGCGTGGTCAGGGCACGTCCATGTGAGGCGTGGAGCAGGGGCCCTCCTAGCACACAGCCAGTCTACAGCACATGTCAGCTCCTGTCGCGAGTCGTCACCATCAACCACTTACTGGTAGGGATTTGTTTGTTCTCTCCGCTGCAGACTATTTTAGTGCTTGGAAGCTTCCCTGCGAAGGGGAGAAGCAGCTTAAAATAAACCCAAATGTTGAGCTCTTTCAAAAGTTAATTTAAAGAAAAATAAAGATGCTAGACAAATCTAAGGTAGCATTGTTATTACTGGTTTTATTGTTCCAAACAGCCTTGAAAAACTCCCAGCTCTGAAGCTCCAAAGGGTAGCAATTAGGCCTCCGGTGAAAGTCTTCGAATAGTAAATCTTTGCCAAGGGACTCGGGGCTTCACTTCCTTCCCCATTTTGTGGTCACCGTGTCTGTCTGTGTCCCCCGCCAGGGTCCAGACAGGGGGAGGAGGAGGGCCGTGTGGTCTCCTGGCTGCTGCAGGAAATGCCGCCTGCTGTCCTGATGACTCCCAGAAAGAGAAAGCAGCGGGTGACTCAAAGGGAACCATCTCCTCCCCCCACCCATGCTCGCACCCTGCGCGCTGCACCCTGACAAGCCCCCTCTTCTGAGTGCAAGACTAAATCAGGGCTCAGGGCCCTGGGATGCTCACGGGCCCCCTTTCCAGGCATGGCCACAAGGTCTGACTGCAGGGTGCCTTTATAGATTGAGCTCATTCTCTCCCAAGCAGCAGCCTGCCCCATGGCAGCACTTTGTCAGAAATGATCTCTGGGCTTGCTGCTGGCAGGCTGCGTGCTGGCTTCTGAGTCTCCATCCTGCTCCACGCGGGGCAAGGCTTGTCCAAATATTTGGCTTGATCCTGCTTTCTGATTCATCATGTGCAAGAACCTCTGTAATTTCATCTACTGCGTGACTCAGACAAGAGCTAAGCACAAGTGCCGTGCACCCGAGGTCCGGAGCCTGCACAGAGGCCAGGCCTGCAGCCGGTGCCCGCTGGTCCGGGGCCGGCCTCCTGCGCTTGGGGGGAGACGTGGGCACTCTGCAGACTGGCTAGCCTGAGATTAAATCGCTTTTGTCTGAGATGATTAATGGAGCCGCAAACACGCCTCAGCACAGGGTGTGAGGTACACTTTGTACCTTTTCCAAGTTTTTTTTTTTTAATGCTAAATCCATTTGCATCTCATAAATTATATTGGCTCCAAAATGAAGTGTTCCTGACAGCAGCAGGCAGGGTGTGGGTTCCATTAAAGCATTTCTCCCTGTCATCCCCTCTTTCACTCTGAGACCCTGGGAGATACCCCGCTGATCTTCTAAAGGAGGAGGGGAGGCAGTGAGTGACCTAGATTTCAAATCAGAAAGACAGGTAGAGCTGGCTTGCCTGTCTTCAAAAGGCTGCCCATGCACAGGGTTCTAGAGTGTCAGAAGGAGCTAGCAGGAGGATGTCCCTTGTGTTCCTGCCCAGATACTCCTGCTTATGGGTGACATGGTCATTTTCTCCTTTGGTAAGTTTGTCTGCTTAAGAAAAGCTACAAGCTGGGCTCATGGGGCCCCTGACCACCCCTGGTTCCCCCAGGTGATACTACCCAGGGGTGGGGGGAAGGAGCATAGAGGGTGACTGGCAGCACAGGTGAGCCATCCCTTGGAGGTGTGTGGGGCAAGGGAAGGGGACCTCTGAACAGAGGGTGGGGAGTGGGAATGGCAGTTCAGATACCAGGAGTCAGAGGCAATGGGTCTGAACCTTCCTTCCACCATCTTCCAGCTCTGTGGCTTTGGACAAGTTTCTTGCCCTCTCTGAGCCTCTGTTGCTTCATCCATTCATTGTTCAATGCCCGTTTTCTGAGCACTCCCTCTGAATCGGGGCTAGACCTCCCCCTGTGGCTCTCAGGTTCCAAAAGCTACACAATCAGCACAACCACGTGCATCTGTAGCATGCCCGGTGGTGGAAAATGCTTGCAGAAAGACAGAGTGTGGTGCAGGCCAGAGAGCCAAGGGCCACCAGAGAGGCACAGGGCTGGGCGGATGGGGGTGCAGCCCAGGACGCTGAACCGGTACAGCCAGGGAGGCAGGAGGGACCTTACAGTGTGACAATGAAGGGACAGAATGCAGGGATGCAATGCAACCCACAGTGGGAGATCAGGAAATGTCGCTGCTGCTGTTACTGTCTATGGGGATATAGTGATGTGCGTGGGGGAGGATGCCAAAGAGAAGGGCAAAGACAAGCTGGAAGAAGATGGCTCAAAAGCCAGGGTACACGACACAGCCTCACGGCTGCTGTCACTCCAGGTGCCCTCGGTTTCTGGCCTCAAAGGCACAGGCAGGCTTCACTTCCCACCAAGCCCAAAAGGTCAGCGGCTGGGGTTTCACAGTGGCATTCCGGGCCTGGGGCCCCCACGCTCTGCCTGCGGTCAGGCCTCCAAGTTCCTGTCCAGGAGCAGCTGCTGGGGCTCTGGCCTGTCCCAGGGGGACCCGGCTGCTGCCAGGCTGGGGTGTGTCAGGAGGGGAGGAGAGAGACGGGGCCCCACCAGGGGCAGCTGTCCTTGCCCTAAGGACCTGAGCCACGCTCCGGCCAGGGAGCCATGGTCAGGGGCATTCCAGGCTCTTCAGGGAGATGGTGCAGAGGGTACGATGTGTATACACGTATATTAATATATACATAAATGTATGTGTACACATTATTGGCACATATATGTGATTTCTTCATATATTTTAAATTTTATTTTATTTAATTTCTGAATCATACGCAGGGGCTATTGTTTATCCCCATTTTATAAGTAAGGTGAAACAAGACTCAGGTCCCAAGAAACTAAACCAAGAAGCAGACGGCAGAACAAAAATTCAAACCTCGTGTTCTGCACCTTCAGGCAGTGGCTGTGCAGCAAGGGGACACAGCCAAGGGGCTGTTCGAGCCCCTCTTCTCACCGCAGATTTCAGCATGCTCCATGAGTAAAAACAAAAGGAAGTTTTTGTGTCTCCTATTTCTAAGGTCGAAAGAGAGTCACTAGAAGGGGATGGAGCTTAAACAAGGCCCCCTCTGGCCTTTGTCCCGCGTGGCCGATGCCAGCACAGCGGCCCCGTCTGCCATCTACCCCACCATCCACCGGTTGGCCCTGGGCTCCCTGAAAACCATGCTCAGCGCTTTTCGCCCCCTTCCCTTCCCCTTTCACTTCCAGACACTATATGGGGCTGTGTCTGCCTCCTTCCGGGGCACAGTGTGCCTTGCTTATCTGGGGGTCCCATGGCTGCCAGGCACAGTGGCCTGCGACAGGGGCTCACTCTGCTTTTTCACCTTTGTATCCACAGGGACATGAGAACGTTCCATGAGCCTGCGCCAGGGCACAACTTGGGCAATCTGTCACTAGTGTGCAGACTCAGCTGAGAAATACAATCCTACCCAGGCTTTCTGTGGCCACAGCCAAGAGGGTAGAGGCAGCCGTGCAGAAGGCTGTCAAGTGACAGGACAAAAAAAATCACATCTCAGCCTCAGCAGCTGCAGCAGTCCAGCCTACAACAGAATGATTTCTCTTTAGTGGAAACGGGCCCTCCGAGCTTGGTCACAAAGCAGCGGCTGCCTCTCGGATGGGGCTGGAGGAGCTTTGCAGAAATAAAGGAAAGTTGCCCTTACATCTTCAGGAAGTTTAAAGACACTCAGAGAATGAAATCTTGGATTTTACCTTCCTGAAAGGCTGAGGCTGGGCGAATTCTCTGCCTTTGTTCCCCTCTTTGTCTTGGTTAAATGTTCCTGGCCATACTGTGCCTGTGGTTTTATTGTCATCCTTTTTGGAAAGGGGCAGGGTATAAATCAGTCAGTGAAATGTAAAAATGTAGCTCTTTGGTCAAGCATCTAAGTAGACAAAGAAGAAACAGGCACTTAATAAGCGCCTCTGGAGGCTTGTGATTTGCCTGGGGCTTCCAATGAAAGGCAAAGTCTTTGCTTTGAGGTTACACACACTGAACCTGAGGTGGTCCTGGGGCCTCTGGTCACAGCATGCACAATGCTGGTGCCTTGATCTGCAACCCTGGTGCACACAGCTGCCGGGGACCGTCCGCCCCAGGGCCACCTCTGGGACTTCCCAGAAAGGGGGAAGAGGCCAGCCCCCTGCTTCTTGCTGCAGCCAGCAATGGACATACCCCCTTGATCGCTCCTCTAGAAAAAGGGGTTGGTGTGACTCTGAACATCCTCCCCCACACTTCTTGCCACTGTTAGCTTCCCCAGATCCTCCCTCAGTGTGCTGGGGGGTGGGGATCTGACAACATGGGGAAGTCAGGGCCCTTGGGAAGGTCCCCCTGTGAAGCCAGGTGAAGGCTGCTTTGCCTGTCCACATGCTGGGCACAGGGTACTAGAAGTGGTTGGGCCTTGGGGCTTGGGGAGTGACTACAGAAAGGTGAGATGTGTTGCTGCCACAGTGCGGGGCTTGCCAGGGCCAGCGCCAGTGTCAGTGGGTTCCCTGACTTATAGAAAAAAATCCAAGGAAGGATTGTAAAGTACTGGCCAAAGGATTATACAGAAGCTTTAAATATCTGAGTCAGGTTGTGGAGGAAAACCAGTGTTATGACAAACCACCCATCTGCAATCCCTGCCCTTTATTTGGAAGGGTAGCCATGATGAAAACCTTGAAGTGAAGTCAAGGTCAACATGCCATCCCGAGTAATTAGCCATACATAGATTAGTAGGAGAATATAGAACAGTCTTGACAGATGAATTACACCCAGAAGCCGTGTATGAGTCCTTGGTGTTGACATTGAAAGTTTCAGTTATCATAAAGAGAGCAAAGCCCACTTAATTTTGATAGGGATTAATTATTGTGATAAATGTCCTTGAAGTTTAACTCTTTTATTTCACCTAGTGTTATGGACTGCATGTTTGTATCTCTTTAACATGCATAGGTTGAAACCTTAACTCCCATTGGGATGGATTAGGAGGTGGAGCCTTTGGGAGGTGATTAGGTTTAGGTGAGGTCATGAGGGTGAAGCCCCCATGATGAATTAGAAGAGAGACTAGAAGGAAATCTCTTTCTTTACCACCTGGGGATACAATGAGAACGGCTGTCTGTAAACCAGGAAGCTGGTCCTCATCAGATACTAGATCTGCTAGTGCCTTGATCTTGGACTTCCCAGCCTCCAGAACTGTGAGAAATAAATGTTTGTTTTTTAAGCCACCCAGTCGGCAGCATCTTGTTATAGCATCTTTAACTGACTGAGATACTATATTAGGATTCTCCAGAGAAACAGAACCAATAGGATACACATAGATATATAAAAGGAGATTTATTATGGGAATCGGCTCATATGATTATGGGAGGCCAAGAAGTTCCACAATCTTCCATTTGCAAGCTGGAGATGGCCAAAAGCTGGTGGTGGAATTCAGTCTAAGTCCAAAGGCCTGAGAACCAGGGAGCCAATGATGTTAGTCCCACTCTGAGGCCAAAGGCCTGAGAACCTGGGGTGGGGATGGGGGCGTTGGTGTCCAGCCTTAATCCAGTCATCTGGGATTAGGGGGACAGTGTTGTGTCATGTAGATACAGCTGCCAGGAGCCCTCCTCTGTAGGTAGGGAGTGGAGGGCTCAGCACTCAGAGCATAGAGTCACTGTGAGCAGGGAAAATACTCCAAAAGAAGACGTGTCCCGCTCCTGAGACCAAAATGGTACACAGCAAAGGAAACAATCAGCACAGGGAGAGATAACCTATAAAATGGGAGGAAATATTTCCAAACCATACATCTGATAAGGGGTTAATATCCAAAATATATGAAGAACCAAAACAATTTATGGCAAGAAAATATGTAACCTGATTAAAAAATGGTCGAAGGACCTGAGCAGACATTTCTTTCAACAGATCTATGAAAAGGTGCTCAATATAAGTAACAATCAGGAAAGTGCAAATCAAAACCACAACGAGATGTCACCTCACGGCTGTTAGTATGGCTATTATCAAACAGATGAAAGATACGTGTTGGCTAGGATGTGGAGAAAGGGGAACCCCTGCACGCTGTTGGTAGGAATGTAAATTAGTAAGCCATTTTGGAAAACATTATGGAGGTTTGTCATAAAATTAAAAATAGAACTACCATACGATCCAGCAATTCCACTACTGGGTATATATATCCAAAGGAAATGATATCAGTATATCTAAGAGATATCTGCCCTTCCATGTTCATTGTAGACTATTCACAATAGTCAAGATTTGGAATCAACCTACGTGTCCATCAGCAGATGAGTGGATAAAGAAAATATGGCACATACACACAGTGGAATACTACTCAGCCTTTGAAAAAGGGGGAATCCTGGCATTTGTGACAACATGGATGAACCTAGAGGACATTATATTAAATGAAATAAACCAAGCACAGGAAGACAAATACCACATGGTCTCACTTATATGTGGAATCTAAAAAAGTCAAACTCGTGGAAGCAAAGAGTAGGATGGCAGTTCCCAGGGGCCGGGGGCCAGGGGGATTAGGAAGACATTGGTCAAAGGACACAAAATCTTAGATAGGAGGAACAAGTTCAAGAGACCTATTGTCCATTGTGGTGACTACAGTTAACAACAGCACATTGAATACTTGAAAATTGCTAAGAGAGTAGATTTTAAGTGTTACCACAAAAAAATGCTAAGTTCATGAGGTCAAGCATATGTTAATTAGCTTGATTTGTTCATTCCACAATGCATACATTTATCAAAACATCATGCAGTACACCATAAATACATACAATTTTTATTTGTCAATTTAAAAAAAAGGAAAAAAAAATGATGCTCATAGTTTGCTGATGCCAAGACAACTTGCTAGAATCCTAGGAGTGCAGAAGTCACCTCGCCAACCACCCTCCCAGGGCTCTCCCTTTCTCTTTATTGTTAATACAACCTGCCTCCATGAAGGACCTCGCTGCAGCCTTAGCACTGATCGTAAGGCGCAAAGCTCGGTTCTCCCAGACGTGCTTTCAACATGCGGGTGTCTGGCTAGGCAACAAGATTTGGGGTGTTGAGGCCACCTTCTTTCTTGAATACCCCCTCCAGTGGGATCCACTGTGGTGTGGTAGAAGGTGCATAATTCAATATCGGACACACTTGGATTTTTACCCACATTCTGCCACTTACTAACATCTGACCTTTCTAAATCTTGGTTTTCTTTGTCTGGAAAATGGCGCTAGTAAGGGACACGTATCCCTCAGTGAGATACGGGGGATCCTTACTTCAGAGCTTGGCACATGGAAGACGCTCAACATACCTCAGTACCCTTAGACCTCCTCCCCACCGCGCGAAGTCCTCCAAGGGCAGCAGTGTTGATCTTCCTGCCCCTTCCCTGCCAGGGCAACTTTTAGCCAAGTCCTAATGGCAATTAGTGCCATCCACAAATAGACTTAGGCATCAGCACTCAGGGGTGCTCAGGCACTTAGAAGAACTAGGTATCATAAACATTTAAACAGGCCCATGCATTTATAGTCAAGCAAGACATCTTGACCCAGTGCCTCGGAGACACAACATTTCCTTGAAACCATCAGAGACAGATGCTGGGAGGTTGGGCCATGGAAAGTCTTTAATTTTTGAGTTATGTTCCTTGAATGAGTGAGCCAGCATTAACAGATGATTCAAACTTTGCATAAATCAGACCACGTAAAGAGAATGAATCGAGAAGCCCACAAGGCCTGGGAGAACTTCTAAAGCATCCTCTCAGCGTGGTTGGGACAGAGAAGCACAGTGAGTCCTGCCTGTCTGCAACTGCCACAGCCCACCTGGTGCCACGGCCCTGTGGCTATGAGCTTCAGGCGAGGGCTGCAGAGGAAGGGGAGGTCCTAACTTGGAAGGGACGTCTGGAGAGGCAGACTCAGGGCTTGGCAGCAGCAGAGGGGATTCCGGCAGCTCTATTCATGTGTGTCTCCTCTGCTCAAGAGTCACGGTCTCAGAGCAGAAGGTAAAGATGGTGGAGCCTGGGTTGTGGGCAGGGCTTCTTAGCTGAGAGCCCCTCCAAGATGTCACCAAAGGAAATCAAGGCCCTGTGTCCAGGAAGGGGGACATGGTTGCTGGGTAACCAAAAATCAGCAAAGGTGTCCCACACCATGTCCCATTCATTCTGCCTACAAAATATTTCTCAGATACATTTCAAATACATTTCTCAAAATATTTCTCTAATCCAGCCCAGCGTGGCGATTCCCAGCCCTCTGCCTTATCTCTGGACCCTTAGCTGTGGCTGCAGCGGCTCTCCCATTTTTCTCTGCCTTTTCGCCTTCCCCCCTCCCTCATGTGGCTGCCAGAACTCCTTTCTAGACTGGCCAGGCATGCTGGCTTCAGCCCCAGGTGACCCTCTGCCCCCAAGCCTTTGCCCACCATGATCCTTTCCCTTAGAAATCACTTCTTCCCACGCTACCCAGCACACTCTTACTCATCTTTTTCCAGAGCCCAAGTTAATTGTGGCTTCTTCTCAGGCCTCCAGCTAAGTCAGGGCCCCTGGGCTGTGATGCCAGGATCACACTGCACCCTGGTGACTTGATTGCACTGTGGTGGCCTCCTGCCTGGATGGTGAGCCCAGGACAACAGAGACAGTGGCTGTCCAGAGCCCAGTGCACAGCCTGTTGCAGTAGCTGGGCGTCTCCTGAAACCCAGACTCCCTGGCCCTGCCTGCCCCTCTGCTCTGCAGGCAGGGAAAACCCCAGCCCGCGCCGTTTCCCGTTCTCCACGTCCGCTCAGGTCTTCTTTGTCCGAGGTTCTTCCTCTCTGGAGAGCTTCTTATCTGCAGCGCCTCAAGTACACAGCAGCGGCAGGCCCAGAGCACGCCCGGCCAGCTGGTTTCCTGCCTCAGCCTCTCGAAGCTGAGTCAGAAGGTCTGGGTTTGAAGCCAAGCTCTGAACCTCTTCCCAGCTCAGTGACCTTCGCTATTGTTTTCATCTCTGCTAAGCCTCAGTTTCTTAATCTGTAAAATGAAATGGTTTTGGATGTTGCTTGTTTGTTTAGCACAATTTGTTGTTAAAAGTGAAAGTATACCTCCCAACGAATCCCTTTCCCCCAGACATCAGTGTTAACCCTTTACAGTGCACCTGCCCAGATCTCTTTATCAATGCATTTACAAACATACTTAAAACTGGATTTATTTTATAGAAAAAGAATGACATATACATGCTCTTCTGCATCTTGCTGTTTTAACCAACTCTTGATTCCATGCCCTCCCATAGAGCTCCTTATTCTTTGTAACCCTTGCTGTCTTGCAGAGTATGAATGACCCATAGTTTATTTAGCTGGGCTCCTAATAATAGACATTTAGACTATTTTTCTTAAAAACATTTTTTATTTAATTAAAGTTCTCATTTTCTGATAATTGTAGATTCACATGAAGTTGTAAGAAATAATACAAAGAAATACGACTTATCCTTTACCCAGTTCAAAACTATAGTACAGTGTCACACCAGGATGCTGTCACTGATATGTGGTCAAGACACAGAACATTTCCACCCCCACAAAGATCCTTCCTGCTGCCCTTTTTTTGCCACCCCCACTTCCCTCCCATCCTTACCCCCGATCCCTGCACCCCATTCTTTACCCCTGGGACCCACTAATCTGTCTTCTATCATTTCGTCATTTCATGTCATCTTTGGGGATTGGCTTTATCACTTAGCATAATTCCCTGCAGATACATCCAGGTTGTTGCACGTAGCAGCAGCTTCTTCCTTTGTATTGCTGCATGGTATTCCATGGCATGGATGCACCACAGTTTGTTTATTCACCTTTGAAGAACATCCGGGTTGTTCACAGTTTGGGGATACTACCAATAAAGCTGCAATAGACATATGTGTACATGCTTTTGTAGGAACATCAATTTCATTTCTCTGGGATAAATGCCCAGGGGAGCCAACTTCGGGTTATATGGCAGTTGCATGTTTAGTTTTATAAGAAACTGCCGAACTGCTTTCCAGACTGGCTGGGCCATGGTACATTCCCACCAGCAACGTATGAGTGACCAAGTTTTTCCCCTAACGTGTAGTGTTGCCCCTATTTTTTATTTCAGCCATTCTGACAGGCATGTATTGATATCTCATTGTGGTTTTAATGAGATATCATTAAAACCTTCATGCCATTTTCTAACTGGCTTCTTTGTGTTTTGTTTTGTTTTGTTTTCTACTGTTACATTTTGAGAGTGTTTTATATATTTTAGATATCAGTCCTTTGTTGGGTATGTGGTTTGCAATTTTTTTCTCCCAGTCCATAGCTTGTCTTTTTATCCCCTTCACAGGGTCTTTTACAGAACAAAGCTTCAAATTTTGGTGAAGCCCCATTTATACGTTTTTTTTCATTTATGGATTGTGCCATGGATGTCAAGTCTCAGAACTCTTAGCTTAACCATAAAGCCCTCAGATTTCCTCCAATTTTTTTCCTAAAAGTTTTATAGTTTTACATTGAAGTTCATGATCCATTTTGAATTAGGTGTGAAATTTAGGTTGAAGTTCACTTTTTGCCTATAGATGTCCACTTGTTACAGAACCGTTTGTTGTAAAGGCTAGCCTTCCTCCCTTGAATTGCTTTTGCACCTTTGTCAAAAATCAGTTGGGCATTTTTGTGTGGGTTTATTTTTGGGTTCTCTGTTCTTTATATTGAACTATGTGTCTAACCTTCTGCCAGTACCACGCAGTCTTGATTACTATAGCTAGTCTTGAAATTGGGTAGACTAATTTCACTTTACTTTTCTTTTTCAAAAAAAATTTTTAGCTACTCTAGCTCATTTACTTTTCCATATAAATTTTAGAATAAGTCTGTCAATATCTTCAAAAAATATTGGTAGAATTTTGATAGAAATTGTGTTTAAACTTTTATATCAAATTGGGGAGAACTGACAGCTTTACTGTGTTGAGTCTTCCAATCCATGATCACGATCCATCTCTTCATTTCTTAGATCTTTGATTTCTTTCATCAGGGTTTTGTAGTTTTGAGTATACAGTTCTTACATGTCTTGTTAAATTTGAGTGTATTTCTCTGTATTTTTTTTACAGTACTTTGAGTTGCTGTTTTATCTCTTTTTAAAAAACAATTATAAATTGTATTCTATTTTTAATTGCTAGTGATTATTATTAGTATATAGAAATACAATAGATTTTTGTATGGCTACCTTGCATTCTGCAACCTTGTTGAACTCGCTTATTAATTAGTTCTAGGAGTTTTGTTTTGTAGATTCCTTGGGATTTTCTATATAGGAAGTTGTCATTTGCAAAAAGAGACACTTTTATTTTTTCCTTTCCAAACTGTTTCCTTTTCTTGCCTTATTGCAGTGGTTAGAACTTCCAGTACTATGCTAAATAAGACTGATTACAGTGGACACTCAGTCTTTTGCAAATAAGTATATATTAACTGTAGGTTTTCTGTAGATGCTTTCTAACAAGCTGAGGAAGTTTCCCTCCATTCCTAATCTGCTGAGAGTTTTTATCATAAATGGGTGTTGTATTTTGTCAAATGCTTTTTCTGAGTCCACTGATATGATCATATGACTATTCTTCTTTAGCCTGATAATATAATGGATTATATTGATTGATATTTAAATTTCAAACCAACATTGCATATCTGGAATAAATCCCATTCAGTTATGGTGTATAATTCTTTTCCTATATTGTTGAATTCTATATGCTCAGATTTTGTTAAGGATTTTTGCATCTATATTCATAAGTGATATTGGTCTGTAGTTGTACTTTTTAGACTATCTTTGTCTGGTTTCAGTATCAAAGTAAGAGTAGCTTTGTAAAATGAATTGGGAAATGTTTCCTTCTCTTCTATTTTCTGGAACAGATTGTATAGAATTTGTGTTAATTAATTTTTAAAATTTGGTAGAATTCAGTGGTGAACCCATCTGGGCCTGGGGATTTATTTTTTGAAAATTTAAAAATTTTGAGTTTACTTTTCTTAGTAGTTACAAGGCTATTCAAATGATCTATTTCATGTTGAATGAGTTGTGGTAATTTGTGTTTTTCAAGAAACTGGTCCATTTCATCTGTAAGTTGTCAAATTTACGTCTGCAGAGTTCTTTGTGGTATTCTTTTATTACACTTTTGATGCCTGTAGGGTCTGTAGTGATATTCCCTGTTTGGTTCTTGATAGTGTTTTGGCTTGGTTTTGAGTACTTCCTTACTTTCTGGCATTAAAAGATAATCCAAGATCATCTAGTATATTCCCTGCCCAAGCCGTAGAATCAGCCTTTATCCCAGGGAAATCTGGTTTCTCTTGTTGAAGAGCAGTGTTAGAAATCGAGATCTGGGCACCAGGTGTGTTTTGGGGGTGACATTGCTTCTAGGCCCTCTCAGCTGAGACAGCAGGGAGATCTAGGTGTGCATACTAACCTATGTATATACACACATCTATAAATATTTCTATATGTATCCATCCATATCTATATTAGGCTAAACATGAGTTTATACTTATATCTCCAGCTCTAATCCATCACCCCATGGATCATTCTAGCCCTTTCCCCTTGCTTGTCTATAACTTCCTATTCCAACAGTGAGAAAGTTGGCTTTAAACTCCACCATTCATTTACTTAATTGCTCAATTCCAGCACACATGTATATTTGTTTCAGAATTCTTAACCCATACCCCTGTAGGAAACAGCTTTATCACTAGAGTTGATAGAGCTTAGAGCCTAAGTACAGTTGTTTTTGCCTTTAGTCTTACAGTTTCCACTCATTTCCAGAGTTACTTAGGTCAGCATTTTCTTCCCCACCCATTCAGTAAGGTTGTTTCTTCACAAATGTAGACATTTGTAATACAGTTAGATTATTTTGTCACAGTCTGTATTCCATCCTGGGATCCCTTGGCCTCTTAAATGATTTTTGTTAATTTGCATACGTTAAGGTTCACTCTTTGTGCTATAAAGTTCAATGGATTTTGACAAATGGATAGTGTCATAGATCCATCATTATAGTCTCCAACAGAATAGTTTCTTAGCCTTAAAAATAATCTCCTGTGCTTCACCTCTTTAACCCTCCTCCTCCAAACCCCTGACAATCACTGATCTGTTTACTATTAATATATCTATAGTTCTGCCATTTCCATATATCATATAAATGGAATTATATAGTTTTCACCCTCTTTAGGCTGGCTTATTTAAATTAGCAATGTGCATTTAGGATTCATCCATGTTTTGCATGGTTTGATACCTAATTCCTTTTTATCACTAATAGTATTCCATTGTATGGATGTATCACAGTTTGTTTATCCATTCACCTATTAAAGGACATCATGATTGCTTCCAGTTTGGGGAAATTATAAATAAAACTGCTATAAACATTCACATACATGTTTTTGTGTGGATGTACATTTTCAGACCTGTAGAGTAAATATCTAGGAACATGATTGCTGGATTGTATGGTAAAACTTTGTTTAGCTTTGTAAGAAACTGTGTTTTCTAAACTGGCTGCACCATTTGGCATTCCCATGAGCAGAGAATGAGAGATCCTCTTGCCTAGTATGCTTGCAGCAACTGGTATTATCAGTTTTTACTCCTACTCTTTGTTAATTAATGTTTGTGCCATGTTATCTTTCTCTATCCTTTTACCTTCAACATATTTATTAGTATATTTGAAGTGGGTTTCTTGTAGACAGTATGTAATTTGAGCATACTTTTAAATCTCCTCTGCCAATCTCTGTCTTTTAAATGGTGTATTTAGAACTTTTATATTTAATGTAATTATTGATATGTTAGGCTTTAAGTCTGCCATTTTATTTTCTCTTTGTTCTCTCTGTTTTTCATTTCTGTTTTCTTTTTCCTGCCTTCCGTTGGGTACTTGGAAATTTTTTAGAATTCCATTTTTATTTATTTATAGTGTTTTTGAGTGTATCTCTTTGTGTAGTATTTTAAGTGGTTGTTCTAGGTATTGTATTATATCTTCATAACTTATCACAGTCTACTGGTGTTGACATTTTACCAGTTCAGGTGAAGTATAGAAACCTTACTTCCTTTACATCCCTTTACCCATTCTTGTTTATAACATAATTGCCTTAAATGTGTCATCTATATACATTTAGAACCACATCAGACAGTGCTATAATTTTTGCTTCAGTCATCAAACATAATCTAGAAAGCTCAAGAAGAGAAGGAAAATGTATTTGCCTATATTTTTGTTCTTTCCATTGTTCTTTCTTTGTTCCTGATGCTCCAAGATGAAGGCATCTTTTGTCTTTCTTTTCTGTTTAGGTAGTTTCCATTCTTTTAGGCCTCTAGTGACAAATTCTCTTAGCTTCCCTTCATCTAAGAATGTCTTGATTGCTCTTTCATTCCTAAAGGATATTTTCACTGCATATGGAATTCTGTTGTGTGATTTCTTTTCTTTCAGTACTTAGGATATAAAGTAACATTTCTTTTTGGTTTCCTTGGTTTTTAATGAGAAATCAACTGTCATTTGAATTATTTTTCCCCTATAGTAAGGTGTCATTTCTCTCTTGCTGCTTTCAAGACTTTTTCTTTGTCTTTAGTTCTCACTATGATGTGAAAGTTTCACATCCAGTTTTACTATGATGTGTCTTGGCATAGATTTCTTTGAGTTTATCTTATTTGGGGTTCACTTGGTTTTTGAATCAGTAAATTTATGTCTTTTGTCAAATTTGGGAAGTTTTCAGCCACTATTTCATTTAGTACTTTTTTATCCCAGCATTCTTGAATGTTAGATTTTTTTTTGTTATTGTCCCACAGATCTTTAAGGCTCTCCTCCTTTCCTCCTCCTCTTCCCCGTCCTCCTCCTCCTCCTTCTGTGTTGTCTTTGTTGTTAATACTGGGTAATTTCTGTTGTCTGATCTGTTGTTCTGTCCTCACATTTGCTGACTCTTTTCTCTGAGCATTCTATTGTTAAGCTGGTCATTGACTTTTTAATTTCAGTTATTGTATTTTCAGTTTTAAATTTCCTATTTGGTTCTTCTTTATATCTTCTATTTCGTTGCTTAGGTTTTCTATCCTTCTGTTGTTTCAAGTGTATTTATAATTGTTCACCAAAGCATTTTTATGATGTTTGCTTTAAAATCTTTGTCAAATAAATCTAACATTTCTGTCATCTTGGTATTGGCACGTATTGATTGTCTTTTTCATTCAAGTTGAGATTTTCCTGTTTCTTGATATGACAAGTAATTTTCTATTGAAACCTGGACATTTTGGATATCATGTTGTGAGAATCTGTATCCTATTTAAACCTTCTGTTCTAGTTGGCTGCTTCTGAGATTGCTCCGGCAGCAAAAAGGGGAGATGCTATGCTGCCTTGTTCCTGCCAGATGGAGGTAGAAGTTCAGGTTCTCCACTTGTCCTTTATTAACACCTGAAGCGGGCTTGGAGGGGGGCGGTGCTTCTTGTTACTGCTGGTCCAGAGTGGCAATTCCAGATCCCCACTGGCCTCCATCGATTCTACCCTGGTGGGAAAAGGGGAGGGATGCCACGTTATTGTTGAGCCCAGTCTCTCCAAATGTTCTCCATTGACAATGCAGGGGGCAGGAGCTAAATCGTCTTCCTCTTTAAAACTTGCTGTCATAAATGAAGATGTGATCAACATTTGTGCCCAAGTGGGAGAATCTTTAGTTTTGGAGGGAGAACTGCAGGTAAGAGAGAACACTCGTGACACTTTGAGAGCAAAGTTTTCCAAAATGGATATTCCATAGTGTGCTGAGACTTCACGAGGGAGTGTGGAGAGCGGCATGGGGTGTCAGGCAAGTGGGGCTTTGGGGTTTCCTCCTGGATTCAACAGGCGACGTTCCCTCTCCCCTATCTTATCACTCAGCTTCTGGGGAGGATTTTGTTTGAAGAGTTAATTCCATGGCTAATTTTCTCTCCCTAAAAAGAGAGAAAAAAAAGCATTTGGAAACCACGGTGAAAATGTTTGAGTTTCCTTCCATTTGTGAATTTCTGTGATAGTGTGACTCACAAACCATCCCCAGGCATGCTGTCTAGGCTGCTTGGGGAAGGAGCCATGAAGTAGAGTGTAACTGGCTGTGAGGGCCTTTGAAAATAAAGAATTTGCCATCAAATTATCTTAAAATGCACACCGTTTTGGTGCATTTAAAACAGCATTTAATTTGTGACAAAGCTAATTAACACAATTTTCCAGACACACATCAATTACGCGAAGGAAGGCGCACCTGCACTGAAATTCCTAGGTTCATCAGTTCAGAGAACATCTGTTTGAACGGACCCTTAGAGAGCAACAGTGCATTTGAAAGGAGGGACAGATCAGGTGGCCAGGGGAGGAAAATTGTTGCAATAGTGTTCTGAACATTAAAAATAAAGAAGGTCTCTTGCTAACAGAAGTTTTGTCCAAAGTGTCTCTCCTGATCTCCATCCACCACTTCCACCCTGCATGTGAATCTCACTTCCGGAGGCAGCTGCCTCGCGTTCAGCTTGTGACACTTTCAGAAGCTTTGCTAATAAATGCATATCGTAAAAGCGTTCCGCCCAGGGACCAATTTCTTTTTCCATCACCCTTGGCTCCTCAACATGAAATTAAAGGCAGAAGCAAGTAATTGCAGCTGGTGGCAGCTCCCGAAGTTCAAGTGCTGCTGAGGGACCTGGTCTGCGTGCCCCGCCGGTCTGTCTCTCCCACGTCCCTGCTAGGGACCAAGCGCAACACAGGGCTTGGCCTGCGGGAAGGTGGTCCTCCCAGCCAGAGCACAGCTCCCTGTGTGGTGGTTCTCAGGAAGCCACTGGAGCTAGCCCAGGCCTTGCCCCAAGTGCAGGACGTGGGGAAGGATGCTGCCAGCCCTCTGTCCCCGCTCAGGACCGTCAGGGCCCCCATGGCAACCTCCGCCCTGGTGGGAGAGGTTGGAGGACGATGCTGTCCTCCCAGGGGAGAAGCCTCCTGACCGCAGGTTCCCCTCTCCACCTTAGGGTAGGGGGGAGAAGGTAAACGAGAGGGAGGGCTCCTCACAGGGCCCATCTGGCCCTGGCAGAGTCACCCACGACATTTGTCAGTTGCCTGGTCAAACTCAGGTATGCCAAAAACAACAACAACGACAAAAGGCAAATAGACTGTGCTGAGGTTTTGGGTTTTGGGCATGTGAGCTGTGAGAGAAATGCGGGGGTCAAGGATGTCATCATGAGTTTCGGCTGAGCTGAGAAAGGATGGAGTTGCTGGGACATTAGGAGGGGAGGCTTTGGGGGTGGAAATCAGGAGTGCGGGTTCAGGGAAGGTTTAGGAGCTGGGATTTCAGGGGAGAGGGCTGGTCTGGAGATACAGATGTGGGAGGCAACGGCTGCTTTGGACATTCCCCAACAACTTCATACCTGGCAAAGGCTTGGTTGCCTCCCCGGCGCCCCCACCATGGGTTGGATGTCTCCCCCCAGGGGCTCTGCCCACCTGCCCTGTCCCTGCTGCGGGCAGCGCGGGGTCCTCCGCGCCTGCGGCCGGGCGCCCGACTGCCAAGCTCTCTCGCCGTCCAGGCCCACACGGAGTACCCCTGATAAGTAAGATTCCCCAGCCCACACCAGCCAAGTGTCTCGGAAGGAATGTGGTGGCAGCTGGGCCTGAATCACAAGACAGAAACACCCGGGACACGACGTCAGGCCAGGAAGTGCCTCCCGAAAGGGAGAAGCCCGAACAGGTCACCGAGGGAGGGGCCCAGAGGAAACCAGTGCTGGTGACTCAGCCCCAGCTCTGTTGGACGGAGTGCGTGTTGCCAGAGAAAACAAATTCCTCCGGCAGGTTTATCTCCTTGTGGAGGAGGCACAGTCAGCAGCATGAGGTGGCAGAGGAGGGAGGCCATGTGCTCCTGACCCTGCTGGGCGGCCCATGCCAGGATTGGCTGGGCAGAGGTTCGTGCCTGGTAGGCCTGTGTAGGCAGGAGGCCCCGCACCACGCAAGCCAGGTCCACCCCAGCCCACACGGTCCCCAGGGCCACAAGGGAGATGGGGTTCTTGCAGAAATGATGAAGGGCAGAGGGAAGAAAAGTTAAAGCATACGTAGGTGCAGAATTTCTGAGGCGCCATGTGCAAGTCTCTAGGGTCACATTCTGAGCTTTCAGTGGGAAGCTTGTTAGGTTTGACAATACTGGGGGTGGATGGGTACAGTTCACGTCCATGTGGATGGTGGCTCCTGCCATCCTTGGGGATGCATGGTCCCAATTCTCCATCTATATGGTGCGATTATGTTAGAAAGACAGGTTCCCACTCCTGGCAGGTACACCTGGGAGAATCCACCCCTGGGGAGCCATGTGTAACACTTACGAAAATAGGACAAGGGGGGCCCTCCCAACAGAGCAAGTCACACCGAACAACGGCCACAGGGGACCATGCTCAGCTCTTCCTCTGCCCCTTCTTTCTTCTACTCCGGTGGTTCTCAAAGTGTGGACTCCAGTCTGGCAGCATCAGTATCTCCTGGGGACTTGTTGGACGTGCCAATTTGGGGGATCTAAGATCTGCTGAATGGGAGACTCTGGGATGGGCCCAGTTTTCTGGGTGTGACAGCCCTCCAGGGGATTCTGATGCCCTCTAGTTTGAGAAGCGTTGTTCTCTTCTACACAGCATGGGGACAGGGGATTCTCAGCCTCGCAATCACCTGGTGAACTTTGAAAGATACTGATGCCCGGACCCCACCCCTACAGATTCGGATTTTGCTGGTCTGGGTTTCAGCCTGGGCCTCAGCATTGTGAACCGCTTTCCAGGTGAGACCTCTGTTTCCTGGAGTGCTTGGCTCAGAGTCACCATCTGGAACCCGGGGGATGGTCCACAAGGTGGAGGTGGCACCTGACACCTCACAGGTGTGGCTGTCACACCTGGGGAGGCAGCTCAGCTGGGGAGGGGTGCGACAGAATTATGTCCGGGTGTGAGGGATGCTTGATGATGCAGATTCCTGGGCACCTTCCCCAGAGACCCCAGTTCAGTCAGTTTGGAGCAGGACTGGGGAATGTGCATTGTGAGCAACATCCCAGGTAATTCCAATGTGGGGCAGGGAACTGCCCTTGAGAGCCACAGGGCAGGAACACCTGGTTCTAGTTCCATCTCCACCACCCACCAGCCACATGCCTTTAGCAAGTCATTTCATCAAATTTTGCTTCATATGTAACTTGGGAAGAACAGAAATTGCCCTGGTCACCTCAGAGCCATCCTGACACCACATAGCTGGTCAAGTCTGACCATTGCGGACGGTGGACAGACACAAGGAACTGCTGGGCTGTCCCCCCGGCAGCCTGCAGCTGGGCCTGTGTGGAAGTTCTTACTAAAATAGGAGTGCCTGGCAGAGGTGGGGGCACTCGTGGCTGAGAGACCAGGCCCACGGTGGGCGGGTGCCAATCACAGCTCCCAGCAGCTGCAGAGAAGGGGCTGTGGGTTGGGTCAGGCTTTGGGGTGTGTGGTGGCAGAATGGGTGGGCCCGGGGTCTGGGGGGCCAGATCTGAGACCAAGAGGCCACAGGCAGCCAGAGACCTCCTCTTTTCTGATGTGCTCCATGCATGACCTTTTCAGACTTCAGATTCTGCTCAGTGCTCCTGACCACAGCCGACCACAGCCACTTAACCTGATAGAAGTTTCGTTTTCTTACAGAACAAGGCCAGAAGCAGACAGGGCTGGTGGGGCCTCGTGAGGAAGCCCTGGGGACCCAGGCTCCTTTGAGCATCTGGCTGTGCCATCCTTAGCATCGACTCTGTCCTCAGAGTCACCAGATGGCCACCCCCGGCTGGGCTCCGCTTCTGCATTCAGGCAGGAAGCAGAGAGGAGACAGGGCGGCGACTATGTCTGGAACAGCACACTTCCCCAGGCGTCCCGGCACCCTGCCACGTGCAACTCATTGGTCAGACTGGATCCCGTCCAGGTGCTAGTGCTGGGGGAAGCTGGGAAATGGGGGAAGCTGGGAAATGGGGTTGCCTGGAACAAAATCCAGGCGGAGAGGTGGGAAGTGGAGGTAGGCGGAGCGGAGTGGGCTCCTGGCTGGCTGAGGTGCCTCTGAAGTCGCCTCTCTGTGGGCATTCCACTGCAGAGTCACCGTGACCCCACTCAGGCCGTCAGGGAGCAGAACGGGGCCTCCCTCTCCTCCGCCCTGTGCCCTGGCCCCACAAAGCCCAGAACATACCCCAAAGGCGGTGCCATTGGAGAAAAGCCCCTGACTGGGAAGAGCTCACTTAAGTCATCACGGTGTGTGACCTGTGGCGTGTCCCTGTGCCTGAGAGCCTTGGTTTCCATGGCAGTCCCTGGCTACCCACGGTACTTACAAGAAGCAAATGAGGACATGATTGTGGGAACAACTGAAGGGTTAAAAGTCTGATGAAAGTACAAGGGATGAAGCCCTGACTTGCTCACTGAGTCTCTCAACTCAGACCTGCCTCAGGCAGGATCTGCATTCACACCCTCCTGGCTTCTGGCTTCCAGGGGGCTGGGTCCCCTGCGTACCCTTAGGCTCCATGCTCAGGTGGCAGGGCCTCTGCAGTGCCCTGGGACGGTGAATGTCTGACCTTGGCAGTCTCCTGGCCTTTCTCAATCAGCACTTCTTCACCTGGAAAGAGGAGATAAAAACGTTGCCTGGACTCAGGCGGAGGCCGGGAGGGAAGGCAAACAAAAGAGCCAGCACTTGGCAAACCTAAACAGCCCTGGAAATGCTTCATAATCAAAATGCCTTTTCCCTCTTTTGAAGACAGAAATGGAGGGATTGTGTAAAGGGCTGGGAGAGGGAAGCAGGTCACTGCTTCTGTGGGCAGGGAGGTGAAGGACAGAGGAGGAAGGGAAGGAGGGCATTCGCTGGAGGCACCTGGAAAGGGGTTGGGAGCAGCCCCTCTGGGAGGCTGTGAAGTGCCCCCGAGGGGACAGGGTGGCCAGAGACCCTGCCCCCTCCGCTCAGCAGGGGTGTGGTCCAAGGTATTGTATTACTACCTGATTTGCAGGACACTAATGGTGAGATGTCCCTGGGCTATGCATGGTGGCCACCAGCTTCACAGGGGTGCCAGGAGGGGACTGTGGGCAGGACCCAATTCTGCTTTTAGGCTGGAGGAGGGCAGAGAGTTTCCAGAACTTCTGAGCAGGGAAGTTGGGTCACCATAATGATCAGAGCTCCCACTGCTGGGGCCTCCTCCCGGGATGACCTGGAGGTTGTCCCAGAGATCCTGACTCTAATATCACAGCCAAGAGGTTCCAGTGGCGTCCATGAGACAGAGCCAGCCATCTGAAGGATCATCCGCTCTTCCTCACTGGCCCTACCTAGCCAGCGCCCCTCCTGCCAGCGTGCAGGTGTGTTATTAGTTCATGACGGCGAGTCAGGGCCCCCAGGAGTCAGACTCTGAGTTTTCCAGCTTGTCACAGGGAAGCCATGACCTTTCCACAGAGGCAGGTGTCGACAGCTCCTTTTGTGCCTGCTCTGACTTAGGGGGAGAGGAGGCAAGCTGAGCCTGAGATTTGTGATTACGCTGAAGGAGTTTGGAGCTTTGATCTCACAGAGGAGAAGGCTGAAGGGGCGGGGGCGTGGGGGGGCGCTGATCATTGTCTTCCAGCGGGTGGGAGCTTTGTTCCCAATGTGGCTTGTCCTTCCGGTGAGTCGCTGACCTCACTGGGGAGAGGGGGTGGGCAGAACAAAGCAGGAGGGACTGGACTCGGATGCAGGGAGTGGTTTCCCGACCAGCAAGGTGAACATGACAAGTCACTGGGAAGGGTTGTAGGGAAGAGGAGCAGCCCAGCCCCAGGCCTGGGCCAGGGATTATGTTTAGAAGTTATCATTAAAAATTATAAAACCAATACCTGCACGTGGTGCCCAAATGCAAACACAACAGCAGTGCTTCTCAAAGTGGGGTCCCTGGATCAGCAGCAGCAGCACCTGGGAACTTGCTTGAAATGCACATTCTGTCCCCATCTCCACCTCCCTCAACCCCTCATCCCCCACCACACCCTGTCTAATCAGACACTCCATGGGAGCCAGCAATGCGTTTGAACAAGACAGCTCCAGGGGACCCCAATGCACCAGAGTACGAGAACCCTAGAACACAGAGGAAGACCCCGGAAGGTAAACTTCTCGTTCTGAGCACTGCTCCCCCAGGGAAGCTTTTTTTATTCACGTTCTCATGCAAATGGGATTACACCCTGCTACACACTGCTCAGCACTTCACCTTTTGGCCTAACAAATATATCCTAGATCCACCCCCTTCTTGCCCAGCTCCGGAACTTAGGAATCCACCTCATTCCTTGTAGCAGCTGTGTAGAATCCCCTCGCAGGGGCAGAGGGGCATAATTCATTCAGCCATTGTCCCATCAGAGGCATTTGGGCTGTTTTTAGGTTTTTACTATCTCAAAGGCTGGTGCAATGAGCATCCTCGTGATGAGCTGTTTGTGGGGCAGATACCTCGTGGTGAACACACTGCTGAGTGGAACAGTGTTTGTAATGCCAATTTTGTTTACATACTGCCAGATCCCAGAGAGCTCTAAAACAGGTTCCATCGATTTGCACTCCCTCCCAGAAGACAGAAAAAATTCACTTTCTCCACTGTCTCATCAGTACTAGAGTTGTGAGTCTTTTCCATTTTGCTACTCTGAAAATGGAGACTCTGAGCTTTGATTTACATTTCTTTAACTGTGGGTAGCCTTGGGTGACTTTTCACATGTTAGTAGCCACTTCTATTTCTTCTGTGAACTGTCCATAGCTTTTCTTGTCACCTGCACTCCATTTTTCTTTGGGTTGTTGAACTTTTTCTTATTGATTTGGAAGAGCTCACTGTATATTAAAGAAAGTGGCAATTGTCATATATTATAAGTGGTCTCCCTGGCACTTCTTTTGTCTTTTGTCTGAATTGAGGTGGTGGTCCTTATTATTATCATTCTTGGCCATGGAGGGGTTTCTTTGCATGATGTAAAATTTATCAGTCTTTTACTTTAATGCTTCTGGATTTATGTCATGCTTTAAAAAGCTTTTCCCACCTTGATATTTTTAAAATTCCTTATGTTTTCTTCGAGATCTTGGTTAACAGCCTGAGCTCCAGGACTAGACATCCTGCATTCAAATTTATTGGATGACCCTGTGCCTCACTCTTCTACTCTGTGAAGTGGGGATAAGGAAGCCTGCTTCATAAAATAAGGTCGGGTGCGTGCTGCTCTAGAGGATGCCTCCTCGAATGCTCAACTGGAGGACGGTTAAAAGCGCCAGATTAATGTGGAAGATTAACTGGAGCCCCACTGGAGCTGCAGCCTGGGCCCGATGGCCTTTTACAGGGGTTTGCAGGGTCTCCCGACTCCAAGAATAAGGGGTGTGAGCCTGGACACGTGCTTGTCTCCATCACCATTGATTCCCCAGCTAGAGGTGGGAACTTCCCAGGAATGTACGTTCTGTCCCTGAGCTTGGCAAGCCCCAGAGGAATTGTGGGGTCTTGTGGGGTCCTTGGAATGCTGTTATGGGCTGAATTTCATCCTCTCTCAAAATTTGTATGCCGAAGTTCTAACCCCTAGTACCTCAGAATGTAACCATATTTGGAGATAGAGTCTTTAAAGAGGTAATTAAATTAAAATGAGGTCATCAAGGGGTTACTAATCCAATCTGACTGGTGTCCTTATAAGAAGAGGAAATTTGGACACACAAAGGGAAGGTGATGTGAAGACGCAGGGAGAGGCAGCCATCTAACGGAGCAGAGAGAGGCCTCAGAAGGAACCAACCCTGCCAACTTCTTCAGCGCAAAATTCCAGCTGCCAGAACCGTAAGAAAACAAACTTCTGCTGTTTAAGCTACCCAGTCTGTGGCGCGTTGCCACGGAGTAGACTAATAGGGACAAGACATGCTCTGGAAGTCCAGCTGAGGCCTCCCTGCCTCTTACTCTCTGGGCCTCAGGCGAGGGTGGGGTGTGTGGATTCTCCCGGTGTCAGAAGACCACCACCCTGAAGTAAACTGTTCCCTAGGCTTTCTCTATCTCCCGACCCCAAGCCAACCCCCTCGTCCCATTGAATAATTTGAAAGACAATATGTGAGGCTTGAGTTTGGAAGAAGATCAAAGCCAAAGGACAGGTGCTCAGGCAGAGTGTGGGGCTCTTCACCGGGTGTGGACAGAGACACCCACGGGGACCTCCCGGAAGCCCTGGCAGCCCCCAGAGGCCTGCGGACAGCTGCGGCAAGAGCAGGTGTGGGGCCTGCAGGAAGCTGGCAGCCTCCTCAGGGCCCGCGCTGGGGTGGGCAGCACAGGGGGTGGATGGAGGGTACTGTGGGGAAAGAGCGATGGGCAAAAGAGAGCCAGGTACCTGGCTCCGAACGTCCCACTCCTCTCTGGGGCCAGGCAGTGGCGGGCGGTGGGCGGGGCCTCCCGCGGCGCGGTGGGCGTGTCCAGGCGCTGCGGAACCCTGGGCGGCACTTCCTCTGTCTCTGCGAGCTTGCCACCTTGACCCCAGGTTGGGAGGGAACCAAAACAAGGGGATGTACAGGGAGGGGCAGGAAAAGCGGGGGGCGGGGGGGAGATGGAGTGCAGTTTAGAGGCTTTTCCTGAGCTTCAGGGATGGAGATTAGACTCCACGTGCTGGAGGAGCAACAGATCTGAGTGGAGGACGAACCTGCTGACCAAATTCAGGAGACAGCCCTGGGCTCGGAGGGACTGTGGATGTCTCCCTTCACTGTCCTGCAGGCCCTGAGGAAGGTTCTTCAGGCAGGGCAGGGCAGGGCAGGGCAGGGGCCTCAGGAGCCTTCCACAAAATGATTGCCCTGCCCCTCTAAGGCACCTGTATCGCTGCATGGGTAGAAAGTCCCCACCTGACACTCCAGGGTTGTGCGAGCTGCATGGTGGGCATGCACCACTCCTGAGATCCAGGCCCAGGTGACATCCCCCACTTAGTTCTGCCTGCTGGGGAGGCCTTGTCTGCTAATGAGCCAGCTGCCAAGGAGTGGCTCCCAGCAGCTGCCCTGGGCCAGCCAGGTGTGTGTGGCCCCAGGCGGGCAGACAACTGGGCAAGCCGAGGGCCACTTGCAAAGGGTAATAACCCGGTGCCACAGGCTAATCGGCTCTCCAGGCAGGCAGACGTGATCTCATTAGGGATCATGCAGGTCAGGAGAGGACTCCTGTTCCCCGGGGTGGGAGAGGCACTCAAGACAGAGAGAGAAGGTGGCCATCTGCTCCAGGTGCAAACGGGACCAAGTGGGAATAATGGAGGACAAGAAGGAGAAACTGGGCATGCTCAACAAAGGAGGCAGAGACTCCCATCCAAAGTGTTCCTGGGCAGCAGGCCCGTGCCTGGCTCCTTCCCTGGCCATGGCAACTCCTACCTTGTGCTCAGGCAAAGTCCCCAGCCAGACTGTGCCCTTCCTTTGTGGACCAGAGCTCCCCTCCGGGCCCTTGCTTCACCCACTCACTTTCCTCTGAGCTCCTGTGCTGCTATCGCCTGCACCACTGGGGTGGAAGGAAAGAATTGCCAACACCTGACTGCACTGGGGACCTCCCTAGACCTCGAGTTCTGTGATTTGTCCTGGGTTTTACCATGGCCAGTGGCCGCCGATGTGCTGAATTCTGCTCTCTTAATCTCTTTCTTCTATCCCAGGAGTAGTAACTTTTTTTTTTTGATGTGGACATTTCTTGAGTACCTGGTGGAAGCTAGGGACCTCTTTCAAGAAAAATGTACATAAAAATAAAATGTGTGTGATATCTGGGAGTCCATGGATTCTCTAATGTCCATCCACAGACCCCTCCAAGCCAGTGGTTTCCAAACTACAATGTACATCAGAATCATCGGGGGCTTTTCAAAAATACAGATGTTCAGGCCTTGCTAGCTGGTCCGGGGTGTGACAGGGGATCTGCATTGTGGCCAGTGTATCTGATCATTAGATGCGTGTTTTAGAGCCACACTTCAAGAAACACTGCTCAAGGAGTCCGTGGAGCCCAGGTGAGGACCCTGCTCCCAAATTATTGCCACATGTGCAGGTCTTGACATCCCAAAGGAAATTGCAAGCTCCCCTACAGAAAGGACTACATCTTAAATCTCTGTATCCAGGCTCAGGCCCCCAAGACCTCATCTCCAGGGCTCACTGCTTGTCAGAACTCCTTAAGGTTCCCCAAGGAGGAGTCTGAGAAAATCCATAATCCAATCAATGTGGGCAGACTGCTTCTTCTTCTAACCCCCCTGGGTCTAAACAGTGTTGCCTCATTGAGATGGGTTGGGATTCCATCCCCTCTCCTGCATTCCTCCACCACCAGGGGCACTTAGAAGGGTCTTTGCGAAAGTAACAATAATCCCAGGGTTTATGGCTTTTCCTGCCCGCCTCCGCCAGCTGTAGGTGGGCTACCAGCCAGGCGGAGTGTGTATGTTGGCATTGCTATGCCTCTGTGTTAGCTAGTTTGAATTTGGAATTCTAATCTGATTGACTAAGTAACTTTTACTCTAATTAGAACAGTAGGGTTTGTTCTTAATCTGCAACCATTTAATCTTCTGTCTCATTAATTGTACGAAGGTCTTTATGAATATGTAGATTGGGAAAGGAATAAAAGATGATTTGACCTTGAAGAAACACATAAAATAGGTGTACACTCTCAGCCTCCTGTTTCCTTTTATTATGCAGATGTGAAAATTGGGGCTCCAAATCAGGCTACTGCGGGTTATCGGCAACCTGGTGGCCAATTAGGACGCGGCATTCTGATGAGCGACCCAAGTTTAATAATTAGTATAGTATTTACATGTGGGCTGCTTGCTGAGAATTTGCATGTAAATAAAAATGTGGCTATCAAAACCGGTCAGAAGCAGTCCACTGATGAAAAATGTCAAAGGATCCAAAATAGAAAAGGAAAATGCTTGCGCAGGAAGGGGTCAAATGTCTCTGGGCTCAAGTTGAGTCCTTTATGAAGAACACTCGTTTTAAGCGTAAATGGCCTTCTGGATATACCTCGTGTCTTCCCTTTTGGAGATATGGGTACTTTGTGCTGGGAAAGCTTGGATCATGAAGCCAGACAAGCTGGTTTAGCTGGTTAGAATCCTCACCCTCCCACCCAGCAGCCAAGACCCCTTGCAGTCTCAATTTCCTCATCCACAAAATGGGGAAAACCCCACCTTCCCCACAGGGTTGTAAAGATTAAGTTAAATGACGTTGAACGTGGAGCTCCTTGTACACAGAGACTGCCCATAAAATGTCTGTTTCTTTACATATTTATTTCCTTTCTTCCTTCTGACAATATACTTGGAAGGCTACGAAGAAAGTATTTTATTAGCAGCTGAATTGACCTGTGGGGAGAAACCTGTTCTTGTCTCTGAGGAGAATGTTTGGGGGAAACAAAGGCTCCCTATTTAGCTGCCTTTTCTTGTGCAAGGGGGTTTATAAGTCAGCACTGGGGAGACAGAATTTCTGTTCGTGGTTTGCTAGGGTTGGACCTGGTGTGATTGTTAATCGCTCCTTTCACTTTCAGAGCACCCAGTGTGAAATGTGACCGATACAGTCACCTTTGTCAGAGCTGAGCTGCTCAGGACCGCCAGCAAGGTCTTGAGAGGCACCGTGGGAGCAGAGGGC
>VBSM01002223.1:15054567-15133778 GCA_008086735.1 Cheirogaleus medius | reverse complement strand
TCCAGGGTTGCCATCAGGACCAGAAGGCAGGTGCACTCGATTCTAGCCCAGGGCAGGTCTTGCCAGGAGGGCTCCTAGGAGTGACAGGGACCCCAGGGTCCTTCCTTCCCACCCTGCTGAGAAAGTGTCACCCTCTTTTGAAGAAAGGATGCTTTTTATTCATTCCAGAGATCTTTATTGAGTGCCTGTGGTATGCCAGGCACAGTTTAGGTTCTGAGGATATAGAATAAGCAAAACAGACACATCGCTCCCTCCTGGAGCTTCTATTCTACTGGGAGTCGGGATAGGAAGAGACGACAACAAGGTCAATAAGTCAAACACAGAGTGTTACTGGCAATACACGCTAGGATAAAAACAAAGCAAGAGAGGGAGAGGGAGACGATGAGGATGGGGGGATTGTTAATTTCAATAGGGTGGCCATAGGCTATCCAGGCTATCCAGTCTATCACAGGAGGACTTTTAGAAGACCCAAAGGTATAGGCTCTTTTAAAAAGCAGAAGAGATTTCTGAATGTGTGACAAGAACATGAGTTCCTCCATGACAAGCCTTGTTCTTCCCACACTGGGCAGCTGAGGTCTGCATCGTGGCCACCAAGGGGTGCAGGCAGGGGTCAGGCCATCCCAGGGACGGCTGACTGTCCCCCTGGATGCTGGCAGTTGTGGGATGGGAGGCAAGCTCTGCTAGGTGCTTTGAATCTGTGGCAACATTAATTCTTCCCCACAGCACTCTGTGAAGCCTGTCCCTTTGGCAGTGGGCTGCTTTCCTCGTCCTTGGCCCTGCTCTAAGGGAAGGAAGATGAGCCCACCCCCTACCCCAGGCCAAGGGGAGTAGTCACACATGGCCATCTGCCCCCACAGCCCCACAATATCCCTGCCATGGGAGAAGTTGCCAAGAAACCCCAAAGCCATCAGGGAGCCAGACTGGAGCCCCAGCAGGTTCTTCTGGGTGGAAAGAGGCAGTTTGAGTCAGAGCAGCTGTGAATTTCTAAATTTCACACTTTAACTGGAGTCCAAGGGGTTAATTCTGGCCATCCACACCGGTCCACAGGCCCCCCTCCCCTCTTCCCAGGCCTTGCAGGGCTCCCAGGACCGCTGCTCTCTTCCTTTCAGGTCTAACCCGGGAGAGAGGTGGGGGTGGAGGGAAAGGAACCAAGCCAGGAAGCTGCAGAAATAGCTTTCAGGGGGTGGAGGGCGTGGCGCTCGCTGAAGGCCACACCAGCACGGGTGTTGTTTCTCTGCCCTCCCTCCAAGGCCGAGGGGATTTCTCAGACACAGGCTGCCTTCCCAGGAGTTGGGCCTCCAGCCAGCCAGGTCCCTGCCCTTCCCAGCCTCTGTTTCCTCTCGCTGCTCTCCACTTAGCAGCTGGGTGCACCAAGAGCTGGGCCCAGCTAGGAGGGGACAGCTACATCCTGCTGCCTTTGGCCCCTTGCGGGGGGAACTGGCCAGAGTGTCCTGTGCCCGCCGGCATCTGGGCTCAGTCTGACCCCACCACGGGCACAAGCCAGCTTCAGGCATGAGTGTGGCTGAGGTGGGGTCTGTCTTCAGAGTCCCCTCCTCATCTAGATGGTCTTTTCCCGTCCCAGGCTCACCCACAGGGGGCCATTCCTGCCCCACACGGGACTCCCTGTGAATCGAGGCTGCACAAGGTGCCAGGTGCCCATCTCTGGGCAGCTGGGTGCAGGAGGAGCACCCAGCAGATGGGCCCCGGACCAGCAGCAGAAGCACCTGCCGACGGGACAGCAGTCAGCTGGGGCTGGGGGCTCCACAGACAGAGAGCTTGAGGGCCAGAGGGGCCGGAGGAACGGTGGGGAAAAGGGGCCCCAGCAACCGATGGGCTATGGGCTCTCCCTTCATGAGAGAACCTGCTGGAGTGAGGACCAGCGGCCCCAGTGGAAGTCACTGCTCACACAGAGGCCACGTCGTCCTGGGCCACTCCAGCAGTGACCCGACACAGCGACTACAGTGCAGGCAGCAGAGCAGGACCTTCCTGCCCCACTGGCTCCTCTATGTGCAGGCCTCGCTCCGGTGGAGGGCGCTTCCTCAGTGCGTCGTCCCTCCCTCCCTTCCCTCTCTCCCCTGCACAGTGCCAGGCTGGCTGCCTTTTAGAAGGCAGCTCCCCATCTGCCACAGGCCTTCTTGACTGAGTCCTTTGCCTTGCTCATTCTGGGGTGGCGCCTGCTCTCCGCAGGACCCAGACAGCCTTGGGAGGACCCGTGAGCTCTGTGCTGAGCAGACCCGGGAGTCAGACCTGGGGCAGCCAGCCTTGGGGGCGGGTGTAGGGCCCGGCCATCTGCATCCCCCACTCCGTGCCTCCTTTCTGCCATGTGGGCCAGTGGCAGTGTGGGCCCGAGACTGGTAGGCTCCTGTCCACTTCCTCACCACCCCCTTCCTGAGGTGGCACTGGCCGGGCACCCTCCCAGCTACACCCTGGGTCCAGTTCCAAGGGAAGAGGCTCTGGAGTGGCCTGTCTTGAGTGAGGGCCCCCCTACCCTGCGTCAAACCAATGTTGCCGGAATCTTTGGCTGGATCTTGTCATTAGCCCACATGGGGCAAGAGAACAGGACCTCCGAGAGCTGGGCAGGGCTCCTTCCCACACTCTGTCCTGGGCCAGGCACTGTCCACGTAGCTGGGCCCTGAGGACCAGCCCAGGGCTCCCAAGACTGCTCTTCCTCAGCCCGGCCGGGGCACAGAGCCCTCCCCAGCCTCTCCCATAAGGGCCCGCCCCTCACAGTCTGTTGCTCTTGCTTGGCCCAGGTCCCTGAGGGCTGGCACTTCTGTCTGGGGTCTTGGAACTCAGTGGGTGCTCACCACACTCCCTGGGAGCTTCTGGGTGGAGTCGTGTTGGAACCAAGGTTCTGTGTAGGGTGCAGGGGTGGCCCCTGGAGAGAGGTCCCACCTGCCTTCAGCTGCCACATCGGTCTGGTCCCTGTGCCTCCCTCAGGTGGGCCGTAGCCCTCCTCACCCCTGCCTTGTCACCCACCCGCCATGGCTTCCCTTGGCAACTCCTGCCACCATAGTCGTGGTCCCAGACCCTGTAGGGAGGCTGGCCCGTCAGGTCTTCTCATGGCTGTGGGCACCAGCGTCCCTTGTGCTGTTGCCATCGGGAACTAAAGGCGCTGATGTGATAATAAAGGCACAGGCATGACAAGTCAGAAGCAGTGATGCCCAGTGACAAAGGGGCTGGGTCTGGGCAATGCACGTCTGAGCGGTCAGTTCCCCAAGGCAGGCACTGGGCTAAGCACCTTCTCTCATCCGATGCCACCGGCCGTGTGGCCTCCGTCATGTTACTTAAACTCTTTGTGCCTCAGTTGCCTTGTCTGACAAAATGGGAGTGAGAAGGACTGTACCCACACAGGGTGGTCCGTGAGGACTTGGGGTGCTGCCTCAGTGAGACCCCAAGACACTGTCGGGACTTGTGTGGGCTTCAGGAAATGCTGGCGATGACAGGGATGCGGGAGCAACTGAGAGCCAGGGTGGGGTGGCGTGCCCAAGGTCACGCAGCCAGCAGGCAGCCGGTCACACTGCCAGGAGCGGGCAGGAAATAGATGCGGACAACGCCGGGTCGGTTTTCAGCGTCTCTCCGTGGGAAAGCCGGCTGAAGTGTCCCTCACCGCACAGAAATCGATAGGCAGGAGGTTGTTAAAAACCACCTCCTCCCCAGCCCACTGCGGCCGGGAGCTGAGGGCTGCTGTTTCGCTGCCTGCCCTGCCCCGTCCACACTGGCGCACGTGGCTGCGGAGGGACAGGCGGCAGGGCCCGGCCTGCCAAGGTTACTCCCTCTCAGCTCCTGCTTAACACCGTGCGCTCCCGGGAGAGAGATTTCTCCCCGGCTGCTTCACATCCAGAGGAGACCCTCAGCTCTCAGCAAAAAATAAGGCAAGTGTGAAAACAGCTTTTTGTGCCAACGGGGGGGGGCCCCACTCCCAGGGAGGCCTTCCTGGGAGGCCAGTCTTCTGCCTGGCTTGGAGTCGCACCCTCCCCTCCCACCGGAAACATCGCAGCTGGAGCTGCTCCCCTCCCTACCCCTGACCCCCAGGGAGCGCTTGGGGGGCTTTCCAAGGGAGGCCGGGGCTGGGGGAGGGTGGTAGAGGTGTTGAAACACTTCAGACCGTCCACTGTGTGCTGAAAGGACCGGCCAGGGCACCTAGGTCAGCCACCAAGAACAAAAACCAGCATGTGCTGGCCATGGCTAGAAGGAAGATGGGATGATTTTTCTGGGATTTTTGAGAACATGTGGGCCTTCACGCTGCCAGGATAGGTGGTGCTGCGGTAGCCGCCCCCAAGTCTTTGTGGCTAAGAGCAACAAAGGCTTTTCTCTTGCCCATGGCGGGTGTCCACCATGGCTCTGAGGCCAGGTCGATGGGCAGCCACCACTTTGGACTTGGCCAGCTTCCATTTCAGAGGGAAGGAGACCCCCAAAGGCCTCTCTCACACCAGCATTCAGAAGCTTCTGCCTGGAAGTGTCACAGGTCCCCTCCACTCCCTGGCCAGGACTGGTCCCAGGCCCTGCCCAAACACCAAGGGCCCAGGAAGCCAGCCCCCCAGGGTCACCACCATCGGTCTGCGCCGTTCTCAGGTTGCGGGCCACACCCAGGCAGGAACCCCCTCCTCCCCTGCTCACACCCTCCTGCTACCATAAAAGCCAGATTGCAGGTCAGGGAGCTCAGGGCCAGGCCTGCTCAGAGCCCCCTCACTGGGCCACTACTGTTACCTTACTGTTTCAGATGTTCACTTTTTCAAAATTAAATTTTATTTTTTAAATTGTAAATTGACAAATTATGATTATGTATATTTATGGGGTACAAAGTGATGCAATGATTTATGAGTACAATATGGAAAAATTAATTCAGGCTAATTAACATATCCATCAACTCACATATTCATCATTTTTTTGTGGTGAGAACATTTGATATTTACTCTCTCAGCAATTTTGAATTGTACAATACATTGTTATTTACTATATTCAACACACTGTGCAACATATCTCAAAGAAAATACAACTTGTGCCCACCAATCGTCCCAGCCACTCGAAGGAGTTTGAGATCAGCTTGGGCAATGTAGTGAGACCCTGTCTCTTAAAAAGACAAGAAAAATGTATTTGTTCTGTCTAAAGGAGGCCTGGTCCCTTTGATGATCAGCTCCTCGGTCTCCTTGCCCCCCACAGCCTCTGGCAGCCGCCGTTCTGCCCTCTGCACCTTCGTGTTGGATCGTGTTAGAGTCCACGTGCGGTGAAAACATACGTTTTCGTGTCTGTGTGCTGGCTTACTTCACTCCGCATGGCATCTCCAATTCCATCCGTGTTGACAAAAATGTTGACAGAATTTCTTCCTTTTTCAAAGCCGAATCGTATTCCATTTTGCATATATACCACATTTTCTTTCTCCCTTCAGCCGTGAACGGACACTTAGGTTGATTCTGTAACTGGGCTGCAGCGACGCAGCGTGCAGACGTGACGTTCACTTTTGGTCTGAGCACGGACTCAGGTCTCCAGTAATTGCTACACACATACAGCAAAGGTCTCCAAAGTCCTCAAACTATATACAGCTGTGTATACATATAGACATACTAATACATATGAGTGTGTGTGTGTGTGTGTGTGTGTGTGTATGCCTGCCGCTTTCCGTTGGGGCTGCGCTTGCAGCTCTGGAGAGAAGCTGAGGTCGGAGCACCTTTGCCATTCTAACCCATGTGACCGAAGGGTCAGTCAGGGGCAGGGTGAAGGGGCCCTGGAAGCTGTCTTGCTGCAATACAGCCACTCATCAGACAGATGATCAGAGGATAAAGTGGAGCCTCAGGAGGTAAAAGATGTCCGATGTCACCAGCTAGAACAGGGAGGTGCTGACTCATGGTTCATCTGGAGGGATTTGGGGACCTGCAAAGTAACACTTGAGAGGTTGCCACAGCATCCATTCCCAGGTCCTGCTGAGATTGCTGTGTCCTGCCTCGGCCTGACGGGGACCACCTCTGCCCCACACTGCACGTCCCTACCTGTGACTGTGAGTGCTCTGATCACATTAGTCATCTTACTTTCCTGCCACTTGCAGTCCAGAGAGCCCAAAGAGTAGCCCCCAGGCAGTCAAGGAAGTGAAGCAGCCAACAGAACCTCCCCCCACTTGTCTGCACTCCAAGGGGACATTTTCAGTTGGTTTTCCGCCTGGGAGAGCCTTTGCACGTTCACATCCATCCACCCACCCATGTGTCCATGTATCCATCCACCCAGTCGGTCAAAACACATTCTTCTTTCCTTCTAGCTTCCTGAGCACCTACTATATGCCAGGGGCTGTGTTCACCAACTGAGGGCAGAATGATGACCAAGTTGAGATGGTGGCCCTAAGGGGAATGAGTGACTGCTCTCTGATCCTTCCAGGGAGCAGATTTTGATTAGAGAAAGGGCCCAGCATGCAAGGAGGGAGAGAGAGAAGGGGCACAGACAGCGAAGCCGAGGCTGCAGAGGGGGACGGTGGTTGCTAGAGTCTTTATTCACAATTTGCAGAGCAAAACTGACCGCCAGCCAAATCCCATCCAGAGGGGGAGCTGGGAGCAGAGACCCCCAAACAGCCTGTGGGGACAGATGTGGGGCCACCCCCATGGCACAGTGCAGGGTGAGGGCTTGCTGGTCCTGCCGGAAGATGCCTCTTGAGGGGACGGGTGGGGCGGAGCCACTGCTCGAGGTGGTCAAATGGTTCCTGTGGGCACAGGAGGAGAAAGCAGTGTGGGTGTTAACACATGGAGACTTTGCTGTGCAGAATGTGTTGTTTTTACAAGTCAGAGGTGCCATACTTGTTACTGAAACACCTGGTTGACTCCAAGTTTTAAAATGCAATTTCCAGGCTCATGTTTCCTCCCCTAAAAGCAATAGGGTTGCTCTAACTGGAGACCCTTCCCTTCTGACACCTCCCCAGGCGACTCCAGACTGGATGCATTGAGAGGGTCACTTTCCAGGTCAAAACCTGCTGTGATCTCATTGCCCTGAAGTGCAGACCACACTGTCAAGCCTCCTACCTTGCCTCCACCACCAGCTCCGCCTGACCCGCTGTGGGACACAGCCTTCTGGCACATCTGTGCGCTGTTCACCCGTGCCATCCTGCCCCGCGCCGCCCCCCCCCACAGCAGGTCCCTGGGCTGCTCTCCTCTTGGCTGCACCCGCTGGTCACCCGGGGCCCTCCCACCTCACCCTCCACCAGGAACCCTGTGTTCTGGGTGCTCCGGAATGCCTGTGGTACGGTTGTGCTTAAATCGTTATGTGCCAGCTTCAGTGGCTCAAGAGAGGTCTTGCCTGGGCCATCTTGTCTCCAAAACTCAGCATTAAACTCCTCAAAAAAAAAAAAAAAAGGAGGGAGGCCATTATGGAAAAGACAAGGGCATCAAAACAGCTAGATTCTGATCCCACCTCTGCTACAGTCAGGTGACCTCACAAATGCATCCATTTTCTTGCCTGGAAAATGGGACATTTCCTGGACTCTGTGCACCTGGAAGTGACCATGAAGATCCAGTGAATGTATTTCAAGCTGAAAACACTTTTCAGTTGCTGGCCCCATAACCAAAGGCCGGGCTTATACATCTGTTCCATTTCCCTGGAACATGGCCCTGGGCATACAGTAGGTGCTTAATCGATGCAGATGACCATGAAGGAGGGCTGTGGCCAGTGGAGGGCAGGCAGGTCAGACTCTGCTGAGGGGCTCAAGGCTGCACCATGGGAAAGGCCAAGGAGTGGGTGGGACGGGACAGGCAGGCCTTGCTCTTGGGAACCTGCGGCTGGGAGCCAGAGCCTCTTCTTCGGCTGCTCCACTGTGGGAGAGCCAGGAGCACCTAGGAAGAGTGGCCCAGGGTCCCCACCTGAGGGCATTTAGAAGGGACAGGAGCCCAAGTGGCAATGCAAAGGCCTGAAAGTGGCCCCGTAGCCTCCTGAGGGCCAGAGATGTGGCGGGTCAGTGTGTCTTGGCGTGGAATCCTCAGCCAGCCAGCCTGGGATGGGGACAGGGCTGGGCCCCGACAGCACACGTGTGGAGCCAGGGACGCGTGCAGGTTCCTGATGGACATGGGGCTGATGAGTGGCAGAGCTCTCAGTTGTTGTCCTGTGACCCACGTCTCAGGCTGGAGCTCACTTCCTCCAGGGAGCCTCTGAGAACCCCTAGCGGTGGCTCCTACACCCACAAAGGACATGTGGGACACAGATGTACGGGAGAGTTTAGAGAGGGCGAGAGGCCCCAGTGTGAGCTGTCCGGGGGCTCCACACACCCCGGCCCAGTCTCACGTACAGGGATGGAGACGAAGGAGGGGGTCCTGGGGCCTGGTGTTCCTTGCTATGCTGCCACGCTCTGACCAGCAGGCTCGGAAAGGCCTTCCCACCGGCTCTTCAGCTTTAATCCCGGGTCCGGAAACTCCCTCCCCCTGGCTCTGCGGTGGGACAGGTTGCATTCTCCCTGCCCAAAAGGAGCCACCACCTTCCCTGTGCCTTGGCTAAGGCAGAGCAAGGCCCAGGCTGGGGTCCAGCCCTTGTGCCAACTTGGCACTTGGCTGGAGCTGCGAAGTCAGAGCTCGGCCGCAGGCGGAGGCGCTCTCGGGCGCTCTGGGCCCAGCCCGGCCACCGGAGCCTCCGCCCCCACCCAAGGCCCCCATTGTGGGTGTCGGTGACTCAGAGGAGGTTCTGGTTTCTGTCAGACTCTGGAGGCCCAGGCAACATGATCCTGAAACAATGACAAGCCTCAGAACAATCCTTCCCGGCTCCCTCAGGGAAGCATTTCAGGCCCAGCCAAAAACACAGCAGAACGGAAAATGACGTTGGGAGAGAAAGGTCGGGCAGCTGGGCCTCCCACGGCTGGGAGCAGGTGGCGGCTCGTGCCAGAGGGCCAAGTGGCGTGGTCTGTGGGCACAGGTGGGTGGCAGTGACCCCGCAGATCAGCCTGGGCCCTGGCCACTGACGCTGAGCAGGCAGCCCCCTGCCGCCCTGGCCAGGACACCTCAGGACAGGTCCCGGCCTCTAGGCCAGCAGGACAGCTCGGGTGTGACAGTCACATTTGCCTCGAGCCCCAGGCTGCTCGAGGGTGCAGGAGGAGGTGGCAGAGGGAAAGCAGAACCCTGTCACACGGCATTCGGCACAATAACCAAAGCAGCTGGCCCCCCTGACAGATCTGGCAACTGCAGAGCCCATACTGTATGCTAGGAAGAGCACTTTTTATGGCTTCTCTTCACATTGGCCCTGCCCTGTCAGTGCTACTAACACTAGTCCCATTTCACGGGTAAGGAAATTGAGGCTTCAGTGATTGAGCAGAAGCTGTGACGCCCCACCCGGAGCCTCGGCCGCCCAGCTGTCCTGCAGGACAGGAGACACGTACTAGCCTCCTTCTCTATTCTTTTCTCCTCGGCCACCTTGGGAACATTGCTTCTTCCCTGCAAGCACAGCTCGGAAGTGCTAGAGGAGGCTGATGCCCCAGGGCCCCAAATTCACGGGGACGGGAGTCTGTACAAATGCCCACCTCCAGCCTCTCCAATGTGGACATCAGAGGCCTGGGTCCCACGGTCCCTCTGAAGGCCCAGTGGGCTGAGCCCTTTGCTGGCAGTGGAAACCCTCATTCGTGGACTCCGTAGGGTCTCCCTCCCTGCCCTCCCTTCTTCCTCCACCCCTAACCCCGTCCTGTGCTTCCAATATCACTTGCAAATAAATCACCCACATCCAGCTTCTTGCTGCGGTCTGCTTTATAGGGAACCCACATGTAGCCGTGCCCCTTCCAGGCAGGGAGAGGAAGCATGGTATCCCCTGCGAAGTGTGACATGGGGTGGGGGTGGGGTGGCAAACACCAGGGTTCAGTTCAGGATGCAACAAGAACAAAGGATCCTGCTGCAAAGATGCACGCAGACAGCCTTTGACCAGTTTAAGGGGGAAAAGAAGTTGGGTGCGATCGTAGTGTCAAAATGCTTTGACTGCAAGTAACAGGAAATCCAGCTCAAACTGGCCTAAGCAGAGGTGAAGGGCTGCGGGGTGGGCTCCCCTGTGGTTCCTGCTCTGGTCCCTCTGGTTCCCCAGCATGGTCCCCTCCCCACTCTGAAGTGTGTCGCTGGATGGCCTCTGCCATTCTGGGCTCATGTTCACTCGTGATGGTGTCTGAAGAGCTCTGCCCCTGGGGGCTCTTCCAGGGTCCCTACCAAGAGAGATGCCTGAGGGACCATGACAAAAAAACTGGGTTCTTAAGATGGCAGAAGGGGTGGTGGAAGCTGGCTGAGTAACCAAACAGCTTCCATTGGAATCTTTTCCTCCAATTTAAGTTACTCCCTGGTGAGTTATCCTTAAACCTCCGCTGACTGGGAGCAGAGGCTTGCCTGGTGGCCCACGCTAGCCGATGACAAAGGGTCATGTCCCTGGCATATTATCTCCATGGCAAAGCTCAGAAACGGGCAATCCTTTCACATCATTTCTGTGTATACGGTGAACGCATGGGCTGTGGTTTAACTGTCTACAAATAATGAGGTTGTATTATGCAAGTCAACATGTTCTTAACTAGAGGGGTGGATTTAAATGTAAGAGTGACCCATGGTCTTCTCCAGGGAGCTGGGTGCCCCCCCCCCGGCGTCCTGCCCACAGCCCTGTGAGCATCCATTGCTGCCCGGCCTTGCCCATGTGCAGGGCTGGCTGAGCAGGGGCCGACCTGAGAGGGGCACGGTGTGTAGCTCTGCACAGGCCGGAGCTGTAAGGGATCAGGGCCTGGTCTCCCTCACCAGGGGTCCTGAAAACATGGACACATTCCTGTCTCTTTCCCGATCAATCCCAGCAGAGACTTTTCAAGGCTTCACCACCTCCTTTAAATAATTCCCTGCTCTAGGTCTTGACAGATTGAAGAAAATGCTCCCAAACATGGGGGCAACTCGAGCCTGGAGTCTCAGAGTCCCCACCTTCCCCAAGAAACGAGAGTGTGTTGCTTCTCCTTGTGCAATGGAGTAGGGCAGGTGGTGGGCTCCACTTGTGGCTGCATGGCCTCAAGCCAGGGAGTCCACCTGCAAGACCGTGAGAGGGGGACAATGGCGTCTACAGGGTGGGACTGAGGGTGGGACCCCACTAGCAAGTGCTGGGGCCCCAGGTGCAGGGAGGCTCTCCAGCCACATGGACCCTTGCCTCGTTGTATCACTCAGGATGCAGCCAGAGGCAGAAACCACTTCAGCCCTTTGAACCGAGAGAGTTTACCCTAGAGAACTGCCAATCCTTGTGCACGCAAAGACAGCAAGCACAAACGGAGGTAGCACCATAGGGGAGCAACTGTGGGGAGAGGACGGGGAGCAAAGAGGCCAGGGTGAATGATTCAATCCCCAAGGTCTGCAAGGGGGAGGTGGGCCCGGACTGGCCACTGCTGGTCTGCCCCAGTGAGGGAAAAGGAACAGTGGAGCAGGCTCGACAATGTCCCTTTGCAGTTAGTCCTGATGGGCTCTGTCTCTTCCAGCTCTTTGGCCTTTGCTGTGCCCTGTCCCCTCCTGAGATGCTGTGTGGCAGGCAGCCGCTCAGACGGCCACCTAGCGACTTGCTTCTACCAAGTAGAATCCAACAAAGGTAATGGGATGTCACTTCCAAGATTATTAGGCTACAAAATGACTGTGACTCCCATCTTGCCTGCCTTCTCTTGCTCTCCCTCCTTCGGAGCCCTGGCTCCGGGAACAGCCAGCTGCCGTGTTCCAAGCAGACTAATCCATGTCTGCAGCCAACAGCCGGCAAGGGCCTGGCCTCGCCAGCAGCCACCGGAGAGAGCTTGGAAGCAGATTCTGGAGCTCCCATCAAGCCATGAGAGCCTGCCCACCACGGCTGGGGCCCGGGGACCAGAACCTTGGAGAATTTCCAGGGTTCTGCGCTCCAATCCAGACTGACTTTCTCTGGCGTGACAGCCCTCACACCAGCCCTGGCAGGGTGCCAAGGCAACGGACACACACAGATGCTCCTGGAATTACGATGGGGCCACACCCCAATGAACCTGTCCTAAAGTGAAAATACCGTAAATCAGAAAATGCATTTGAAACACTTAAACCACAGAACAGCATAGCTCTATCTTAAACATGCGCAGAACACTTATGTTAGCCTACAGCTGGGCAAAAACATCTAACACAAAGCCTATTTTATAATAAAGTGTTGAATTTTATGTAATTTATTGAATGCTGTACATCATGCCAAAATTGTCACAGTTTTGCACCATGATGAAGTTGAAAAATCTTAAGTCAAAACATCCTAAGTCAAGGACCAGCTGTACTTGCTCAGGGGGGCAAAGATTATATACATTATTTATTTCCCATAGCTGCTGGCAACGAAGAATGCCCCACCCCTGAGTGAGGGACAGCGGAGGCATGGGGGGATCTGCCTTGACCCCGATTCTGTGGCGTGCCCTACGGGGTGCCCTGCTTTGGCTCTGTCAGCGCCGCCACTGCCCCTCCCGCCCCTCAGCCCACGTCTCACAGGCGCCGTCGTCCCCTGAGGGCTGCAGCTCCCTTTCAGCCCCCGCTTGGGCGGTCCAGCTGTGGCCCTTGAGGCAGGGACATTTGACCTCACAATGATGTTTCCTGGCAAGCCACCCAGCTGGACTCTCGACAGATCCTGGGGACCTCCTCAGAAGCAGGGAGATCTGCCAGGCTTCGCTCCACGCTGCGGGGACAGAGGGAGTGAGGAGGAGTGGAACTTCATCCCTCTGTCCTCCGGAAAACCTGCCACAGCTGGGGGGAGGCCCGCCTGCAGGAAGCTATAGGGTGCCCTTCTTCCCTCACGGGGCTCAGCCCTGGCGGGAGGGAAGAGAAGGAGCAGGGGGAGCCAAGGCAGAAGCTGGGCTGTGAGTCCCAGGTGAGCGCTCAGGAGCCCTGGAGCAGGGTGGCCCTGTAGGTTTACTGGCGGTGGCTTCCTGGGGGTGGGCAGGCTGCTCTTCCAGCCAAGGCGATTCCCCAGAGCGCTGGCAGCTCTGAGACACAGGCCTTGAAGTTCTAGGCCTTTCCAGCTTCTCCTTCTCTGGGGCCATGAGCCTGGTGACTCAGCCCTGGAGGTGGAGGCTGTGAGGAAACAGGAGGAGCAGCACATGAGGGGGCTGTGCCACCAGCCCCGGGCCTTGGGGAGATGACTGGAACAGCAGCCTGGTCCTGACTCATCCCTGGGGCTCGTGGCCCTTGACCAAACGTTGCCTGGCAGATGTCCTGGAGAAGTTGCTGAGGCATCTCACGCCTGCGTCTCCTCGTTTTCTCCTTCCTCCCGTGTGCTGCAGCAATGACGGCTTGTGAGGGTCGGCCCTGGGTGGCGCCTGGTGACCTTCATTTTAAGGACCACCTACTTCCTCATCTCCACACTGGCTAGAACTAGCTCCTTCCTGACCAGAGTTGACAGCTCGTGGTGCTGGCAGGAGCCCCCCTGACTGCCACGCCAGTGACTGTCGCCGCAATAATGCTGTGTGACGTTTCACCCTGAAACTCAGCAACTTAGAGCAGAACGCTATTACTTAAGCTCAGGAACCTGCAGCTGTGGCTTAGGCTGGGCTCACCTGGGAAGTTGTCCCGGGTGCGGGCTGGTCGAGGGTGGCCTCTACTGAGGCAGCTGGGCACACTGCTTCTGTCCCAGGTGTCCCGTGCACAGCAGACCAGGGGAGGCGTGTCCTCATGGCTGTGGCGAGGGGCAGAGTGAGCAAGCCCATGTGCCAGCACTTTTCAAGCCTCTGCTTGCACCCTACTTGCTGACATCCAGCTGGCCAAAGTGAGTCACTGATGTGGGGTGACTGATGTGGGGTCAAAAAAGGATGACCCTGCAAGGGGACCGACAATGGGCAGGGGTACGGGGAGGGTGAGGCTGACAGCTCCCTGCTCTATATGCTGCCTGATAGGAAAAGGAAGGCCAACAAAGAAACCCCCGGGGTCACAATCACAATCACAAAGCTAATTGTGATGTTAGAGCAAATAGCAATTCTGTCCCTGAGGACTTTCATGGGCAGGACCAAAGAAGCCATGACCTCATCACCACCTGGCCCCTGGAGTCCAGAGCAAGCAAAATGCCTAAGGACACTTGTCAGCCTGAGTGCAGGTGACTTACAGGGAGCTTGACACGGGCCGGCGAAGGCCCTGGGATCTGCTCTGAGCTGGCGTGGCGCCTGTCTCTGTCCCAGCCACACAGCTGGTCTGGACGCCATGGAGGCGAGGAGGAGGAGACAACCTTCCCTGGGGTAATTCCCCTAGCTGGGTTCTTGGCGGGCGTGGCACTGCAGTGGGTGGGAACATGCCAGAGGAGTCGAACAATCCAGTCCCCTCTGCCTGCCCTCACTAGGCTGACACAAGCCTGCCACGCCCCGTGCCACTGTGGCTGTCCTCTTCCTGGAGGTCTTGCCCTCACCTCTTCTGTCCTGGAATGAAATGAAATGCAAGGCCATTGGCATCAGCACAAGGGCGTTCAGAACGTGAAACTAACACAGGTACTCGGGGCATGAAAGCCCATCGTGATTATAAATGGTGTGATTCATGCTGAGCATGAAAGCGGGGTAGAAGAAACATTTGTTTCTTTAGTTTCTCTTGATTTCTAGCTCTGGACCTCCTCATGCTGGGCTGGAGGGAATTTGACCTCAGTCATCTTTGGGCTTCTTCCTTGGGAAGAGCAGAGGTCTCAGGCTTTCTGTGGGGTCAAGGGGCCAGAGGCCCTGGTCACTGGTCTGTCCTGGATGTTGCCAAACAGTAGAACCCAGCCTGCCCTGCCCATGTGGGTGTGAGAATCTTGACAAGTCTAGGAGCTCTGGAAGCCTCATACCTCCCAGTGGTGCTGGAAAGCTCTAAGACTTTTAGACCCCGTTCCCAGGAAAAAAAGAAAATAAAATCACACACACAAAAAAAAGTAAAAGAAAAAGCTAGAAACAAACTCAACTGATTCTCTATTCCTACAAATAATGATGAGAATAACAATGTTAATAATAACAGCTAAGTTTGATTGCATGCTTACTATGCGTCTAACATTCCAAGTTTCTCATGAGTAATTAACTCATTTGATCCTCACAGGAGGGTGATATTATTCCCATTTTACAGATGAGGAAACCAAGGCACAGAAGCATTCAGTAATCTGCCCAAATAGCTAACCAGCAGCAGAGGTAGGATTTAAACACATGTACCCTGGCACTCTAGACCTCTGTGCCCTCCTGCCTCTCTAAAGAGAAGCACAGTGACCAACAGGACTGCCAAGTGGTGACTCCGGGCTCCCTCTCTGGAAGCAGAAACCTGCTCTCACTAGAAAGAGTCCTGGTCTTGGAGGTGTCCAGGGGATTTTCTGTCTTCTCCTCTGGTCCCAAAGCCCTCAGTACTTCCACTGAGGCTCTTGGGGAAAGACGCCCAGGACAGACAAAGCCAAGCCTATAGGTACCTTTGACACACCTGTTAACCCAGACAGATCATCCTGCGGCATCAACGTGCAACAAAGATCCTCAGTCGCACCAGCTAGTCTCAGAGGTGTGTTGGCCAGAAAGGGAGTTTGGGGGGAATTTTCTCTGAGGGGACCACTCAACCCTTAATCACCCAAGCTCAGAGGAAACTGCCTTCAGTAAAAGGTCGAACCATGAGGAAATTTGTTCTCACATAAGTAGAGGGTGTTAGGGTAGACTTCAGGACTGGCTTAATCCAGGGCTGTGGTCCTATCTCTCAGTGATTCTCTCTGCTTTCCCCCTCCTTAACTGTGTCAGCTTCATCCTCAGTCTGGTTTCCTTCATGGTGGCAAAATGGTGGCAGCTGTCCCAAACCTCACACCCACATGCCCAGATGTCCAGAGAAAGGGAAGGTGTTTCTTTTCCCTGGCTCATTCTTAAGAGCAAGGAACCATTTTTGTCTCCCACTGTCTCAAACTGGGTCACACGCCCACCACCAAGCCACTGGAGCACGAGCTCTGGGGCCATGTGCTGATTGGCTTAGGCCTGGATTCCTTGACCAATCACATTGCCCAAGACAAGGAGATGCCACTTGGACCAATGGACTGAAGCCCTGGGTCAGGGATGCTTGGGCGGGCTTGGAGGGGGGGTGGCCACCAGCAGCAGCGAAGCTGAGCTGTAAAAGGAGAGGACACTTGCCAAAAAGGGAGGCAAACCCCAGAAAATCAACCTCTCCAGCTCAGAATGGTCGTTTGCCTTAGGGGCTGGGCAACTAGGCTGGCTTGTGGCTGTGTCCTGACATGGGTCCTTCCCCAGGGAGAGAGAGAGAGAGGGAGAGAGGGAGAGGGAGAGACTCCCTGGTCTTTGCTCAGCACCTCACTCTCTGCAGAGTGCTGACAGTTGGAGATGGAATTCCTCGGTCGTGGGCCATCTGCCCAAGGGTGCCCAGGTCTTCAGAGACTCTTGGGAACTTGTGGCTTCGGTAACCTGTCACTTATATACTTTATGAGCATGAAGGCATCTGAGGGTAGGTTTGACTCACATCTCAGCCACACGCCCGCACGTGAAGAAGGGGTGTGCGGTGGGAGGCGGGGCGGGCCTGGGAGTCTCTCTCGCAGCGCTAGGACAGGCGCTGAGGCCCCTGTCGATAGCCCCCGGCGTGGGGACGTTTACAACAGAGTCATTCTAGAATGGTTCCCTGTTAAGCAGAGCCCTGCCTATCAGGTGGCTGCTGGGTGGACTCAGCGCTGCCTGTCAGACCCATGTTCTCGGCGACGCTTTGACGAGCACAGATGAAAACCGTGTTTAAACAGCAAGCGGCGGCCTCCCTCGTGCAGCTGGGGAGCCAGGAGGAGCAGGCAGAGCAGCAGTCCCCAGCCCAGCCCTGGCTCCCAAGCCCTCTACTCCCTGCCTGGATTAGGTGTCCGGTACTCTTCAGGGTGCCACGACTGTCACCACGGCCCAGATAGGGAAACAGTGTGGTTTGCATGTCAGCTGGCACTGAAAGCCTTTCAGCAGCCCTAAGCCAGCATGCAGAGCCGTCAACTTACAATGGGGCAAATGTACCTTGTTTTTTTATGTTTTTAAGTGACATTATCACCACAGTGATCAGTTGTGGTCTGGAAGGAAAATTGCTCCTTGGCCAGACACTGCCTCAGAGTCAGCACCTGCCGGTCACTCCCAGGGCGTGCAGGAGAACAGGCACAAAACTCATCCACGGAGCCCAACCTGGGCAACTGCAACTTAGTGAAAAAAACAGTTGAAGAATGATATTATCTGTGCAATGCTCACAAAACCATGCTATATAGGATGTGCAACTTGTATGTGTACAAATACATAAAAAATAAGCAGACTCCAGACCACGATCAGCAAGAGAGCCTGCATCTGAGGAAGTCAGGGTGGGCACAACACTAACGCCACCACTATTTTCATTCTTTCTGAGTCCTTCCCAGGGCTGCTGGGAATGGAGGCCTGGCTGCGCAGGGAGACGTGGTTTGATGTCTGACCTTGTTTTGGGTTTAAAGGCGTCCAAGTAACTTGTCTCAGCACTTAGAAGTGCATCAGAGCCAAACGTCTCCAAAACTGGGCCTTGAGCCATGAGGAGAGGAAAGGAGGCCGCGGGCTTGGCAGGAGTGTGACCAGGCGGAGGCTAGAATCAGGCCCTCGGGAGCGGGTCCCTCTGGGGCAGGAGCAGGGCCTTCCTACACCAGCCCTCACCCCGACCCCTATCCAGCTCCGGGGAGGCAGGATTAAAACTGAGCTGACCTCAAGAGAGGGAGGGAGTGGGCAGTAGAGGAGTGGAGTTGGGGAGATGAATAGGGAGAAGTTTCCTTTTGAGGCTTTATAATGTACTGGACACATCTCATTATTCCTCAAAAAAATCCCAGGAGCTCCTCTTTGTCATCCCTCTTCATAAGACACGGAAACGGGGCTTAGAGAGGCCGAGGGGCACGGCTGGGCTGGGGGTGAATACACATTGTCTGCCTATAGGCCTATGTCTCCTCCAGGGCAAAGGGTGCCTCTGGACTTTAGGGACAGCAGAATGTGGGGGTCCCAGTGGATGGCACTTGGGGATTGTCACCTCCAGAGCCAGCCCCGCCTGGCTCGCAGGAAGGCCCAGACCTCCCTTCAGCAGTTTCCTTGGTTCTCTGGCCCCAGGCCAGGTCCTCGAAGCCCAGAGGAGCCCTTCTGAACCTGGGTTCAGTGCCCACGAGGTCAACACGGGGAGGCAGGGCCTGGGGAGCGCACAGGGAGGCTCAAGCGTGCCAACGTCGCAGGCCCTGCACAGCTGCCTTGGGTGGGATTTATAGCGGTCCAGAGACTGCCCAGCCTGACCTGAGGCTATGTTGAAAGACACATGTGCTTTGATTACCCGGAAACATGGAACAAAAGTAGTTGTTACTTAATAAATGCAGGTTTCCAAGGCAGAAAAAATGTTTCAGGCATGGTCTTTTTCAAGACCCAGGATGGGTCTTGGGTACAGCCATCAAAGGGTCCTGGTGGAGCCCCGTGGCAGGGTCCCCCGGCTCTGGCTCCCTCCCTGAGCCCTCTCTGGCCTGGAAACAGCCCACTCTAGAGCCACTCACCATCAGCCCTTGGGCTGCCTGGGATCCCAGAACAGCCAGGTGGTGACCACCTCAGGCAGGGTTTGAGCACGGATGGACTCCCACACACACCTGTCGATTGGAAGGACGCGGGCAGCACGCCTGACTGCGACAGCAGGGAAGAGCGAGCCCCAGCCTGTGCTCGCGCACCCAGTCCCGGTGCATCCGGCTGGGCAGGTTTCTTCGTCTCTCTGTTCCTCACTGCCCACCTGGAGGGCCCAGAAGCTTCCTCAGAGCACCGTGCGGCAGCACCATGCTGGGCACGAAGGGGGGATGTGCCTGATCTGAGGCTACAGAGTGGACACCGAGAGGTTGAAAAGGGCAACTTGAATTCATGGAAACACCTTGCTGTCTGGCTTGAGTTTGGGTAAGAATCAGGAATCCCAGTTTTCAGAGAATCTGCTCTCCTCTTTCTCATCTGAAAAACTCTCACCAAGTCTATTTCTGATCTTCAGCTGGAAGGAATCTTTATTTTTAAGATGCTAACCCTGGCACATCCAAGCCACAGAGCGGCAGCTGGCGGGGAGCTCAGAAGGCGTGATAGGACCACGTGGGTGCACCTGGAAGGTTGGCCTTTGCTTTCAGAGCAAGGATGAAAATTCTTGTCGCAAACCTCTGGCCTCATAAGTATAATAGAATGCCTCAGAACAAAGAAGACTTTTTTGTCTGTTTGTTATGGACATTTTTGGGTGCAAGAATTATTTTTATGAGCCAGAAGACATGTTTGATGCCACCATTTCACATCTGCAAGAGTCACTGAGCCCAGGAGGTGCATGGTCCTCGTTCTGACAATATCATATCTGTACTTCCTCATTTCCCAGGCATGCTCACAGGTGCCCCGTGCCCCAAGCCACAGCATGTTCAGTTACTTAACCACAGCCTGCCCAGGGCACCCGGGCTGGAAATGGTGACGTTTGCCGAAGAACAGAGAATAAGGCTCTGGGGGCATCGCCTCCCTTCTGGAGCCACATCCCCCGCCTCTTACCCTGTACAGAAGGGACACTGTGGCACGGTAAGAGAGTGGACAGCCGGAAGCCCATGCCCACACATTTCATTTTACTTGACTTACTTTCTTATTCATCCTCTTTGTTCACTCTTTCACTTTAGTCGAGCCTTGTCTGGTCTTGAGAGTCACCCAGGTGGCGTGAGGTCTCCTCGCATGGCATGCCCTTTCCCCGGGCTCTGTTTCCTGGAGGAGCCTCTTTCTTCTCCCCAGTCTGGTGGGACCGTCAGGGTCCTTGGAGCAGTGGCAGTTTGGGCTTCCCTCTGCCGTGCAGTCCAGACGCAGCACCCCCGCCTAAGAAAGCAGCAACTGGGGACCCTAAGAGACCCTAACGAGGCCCTCACGGATCGTACCTCTTCCTCCCTGGGGAAGCTTTCTCCAACCCAGCAGCAGAGGGAGGTCTTGAGGGGACATTCACAGGGGACCCACCAAGCCTGCTGGGGGAAGTCCCTGGGCAGGATTGCTCGGCCAGCACCCAGGCTCCGGGGCTCCAGTCGAGGTACCACGTTGTCCCAACTGGAGGACAGAGTGGATCCGGACAGGGGGCATTTATCCTTATTTTATTATAAGTGTGTCCCTTTATCTGTTCCCTTTGTTCCTCTTTCCTACTAATGTTTTTCACCCAAGGGCTATAAATGAATACATCATGAACTTCTCAAAGGCATGAATGATGTTTCTTACATATGAATTGACAACAATTCTTTGCTTGGCTCAACTTTAGTCAGATGGGACCTTCTCCTGGGCCCATCTATGCACTTTCTTATAAAATCCGGTTTTGGCAAGAACCCTGCTAAGTCAGTTTAGCAAGGACACCCCACCATCAGTACTGATCACCCTGGATTATCTGATAGGGTTCCTCATCCTCCACCATCCCCCAGGTGAGTCTGGTCACCCTGGCCTGTCTTCAGCAAGAATCCTGTTAGGTTAGTTTAGCCAGAATTCCCCTTGATCCCTGATATCACTTTAATAATTCTCCAGCCATGGACCCCCAATCTGCTCCTTGGCTGTAAATTCCCACTTGTCGTGTTCAGAGTTGGCACAATCCTCTCCCCCACTGCAAAATCCCATTGCAGTGGTCCCTGTACCTACCATGACGGTCCTGAATAAAGGGTCCCTTACTGTGCTTTAAGTGTCATCAAATAATTTTTCTTGAACAGTATTTTTGCAGGGCCTAGAATCGTATCTTAAGGATCACAGGTACTCAGTAAGTATTTCTGGAATGATAGGATCTGAACTTCCCTCCTGCATTCATTCATCACAGATTACGTGGAAAGTACTGCAGTGGGAGAAACAGGACTATTGTACGTAAGGAAGTGACCTATATCATTAGAGAACTACGAATAAAACGTTTTATAAACGTGCAAGTGGGGAGAGCTTGCTGCTGACTAGTGGAAGCAAAAAGGTCCAAGGTGTCTGGCCAGGAGGCCCAAGAATAAGCAAAGGGTGGCGCTGTGTGTTCACAGGGCTCAGAGCCACACTGCCGCTGGCACAGGTAAGGAACAGGCCTTGCCTGGAACGTGGACCCTTACAGAGCCAGGATCCACAAGAGAGGGGGAGGTGGGACTCCCATCCTCCGGCATCCCACAGAGCACAGGGCAGGGCCTGGCTGGTGATGATCCAGGGAGGTTCCCCCCTCTGTTACTCTCCCTTTTCGTAGGGCACGCAGGAGAAAGAGCCCTGTCACAGGGGGAATACCCAGGCTGCCTGGTGCCAGGAAGTCTGGCTCGTGGTGCCAGCTGTTTGCAGGAGTTGTCTGGGAATGCCAGCTGTCTGGCAACTGGAGACCCTGGCCCAGGAGAGTCACAGAGAAACCACTTGTCCCAGAAGAGACCGATCTCAGCGGCAGCCCCTCTGGCTGGAGGAAGGGGGCCTCCGTCCCAGCTAGCTCATGGTGCCAGCAGCACAGTGATCCCTTGTGTCTACGGATTATCCTGCTCCGTCATCTCCGTCATCATAATGACACAGTGAAGCAATCGCTTGCTGACATCTAGACAGAAGGAATAATTTTGAATTTAAGAAAATGAGAGGATCAGAAGCCATTCCGTATAAGAAATTCATGACAACAAAGAGCAGGGGAGCAGGTTGAGACAAGGGCGAAGTAGCGTTAGGATAAACGATAGCAGGGCAGACTCGTCTGCCCATAAGAGAAAGTGGATGGCACAGGGGTGGATTTGTACCAAGCTGTCCTGCATCCCTTCCCACCCACTGATGCCGGCAGTGCTGTGGGATCAGATGACAACCCAAAGCATCCTCCCAAAAGTCTCAGTGCTCCCTAGGTGGCAGTGCGGGTGCTGGGAACCACTAATCTCAGACCCCTAGAAGGGTTTTGCACATGGATGGCGTGGGCTGGAGTGGGTGGTTCGAGAAATACTGGTGGGTGACAGTTGGCCAACTTTGGAAACTTTCTGGACCCAGGAAGTTAGTCAGAGGGAAGAGTCAAGCATGACTCACATTGGAGGCAGATGGTGGCTCCCTGGTGACAAGGGCATGGAGGTGGCTGTTAGGGTTGGGAGTGGCAGAGGAGAGCTGGTGGGCTTTTTCCTTTGTTTGTTTTGTATAATTTATATACCATAAAACTCACCTGTTTTAAATGTGGCATTCAATGGTTATTAGTGTATTTACAGAGTTATGCAAGCACCCCCACTGATTTTAGATGATGGGTTGAGCATTTGTGAGGCTGAAGGTGCAGGCCAGGCCTCAGGGCATGCAGCGAGTGAGGAGGGCCCCCTTCGTGCCATGGTGGGCTGCAGGTAGGGGCTGGCTGCCAGAGCTGGACTCGCGGGTAGACCTTCATCCCGCATCTGGGACTGTGTTGGCTTGGCGGGCAGAAGTGCAAGGATGGCACAGAGAGGTGGGCAGAGCCAGGGCCCTGTGCGGGGTAGCAACTGGGCCACTGGGGGGCCAGGTCCTGGGCCAGTGTGGTGCTTTACCTTCTCCTCCCCTCTGTCCTCTGTCCGTCTCTCCCCATCTCCACCCTGGCCTAGGCCAAGCTACTGCCACTGCCCTGGCCTCCCATCCACTCTCCCCTGCATCACTCTGACAAGTGCGACAGAATGCCAGCCTGTCCAGAATGTGTCACAGCTTCTCAGTTCTTGTCTGGGCACTGCCGCCAGCCCAGCCTCCCTGTGCCTCGCCCAGTCTCACCACGGCCATCACAGTGGTCCTCCCTCAGTCCCAGGATGAGCTCTGCCTCTGAGCCATCGGCTGTGCTGTTCCCCAGCCTGGAACATTCTTCCCCAGCTCTTCCCATGACTGGCCACTCCTGTCCTTTGGATTCCCCAGGGAGCCTGTCCCCATTTTGTCCCTTCCCTGGCACCTTCCGTTTTCTTCCTGCACACTCGCCACTGTTTGTAACTATGTCTTTGGGTGTATTTTTGTTTACTGTCTGCTTTCTTTTCCCTAAGGCAGGCCCCAGCTCTGTGCCGTTCCCCCCCGCGTCCCCCGAGCCTAGCACAGTACCTGGCACTTTGAAGGTGTGTTGTGGGCGTACATGGATGAATGCATGGAGCTTTAGCCTCAACTCTTACTAGGCTGTAAAATCTTAGCCACATCTTCTAAATGTCCTTTGGCATCACTTTCCTCTTGTAACAAATGTGGGCAAAACTATCTGCATCCCAATCTCTCAGGGCTGAGAGATGGCAGTTCTTGGCCATGTTGTTATATGGCCTGGTTGGTTGTTTAGGCCTCTGGAAGGCCTTGGATTTCTTCTGACATTGGGACTGTCACTGTAAACTGGTCCTGTGCAGACTGGCACTCCCCACTGTGCCCCGCACTGCACAAGGGGTTGGCAGAGGAGAGGGGCTGGAGCCCAGTGGGGCTTCCGAGTGTCTCAGCCACACTCTGTCTGGGGGACAAGGTGCTGGTCCTAGCTGCATCTCCCGGGGACGCCAGCCAGGCCCTGCCTGTGGGTCTCTTTCCACAGGGCCAACAAACAACACCCTTCTTTCCTGTCTTGTGTGGCTTTTTTGCAGGTTAGATTTTCTCATTTCTGGTGTCTAGAAAAGGGAGTCCAGTTTCTCTCCTCCCCTTGTTACCTTCTGCTCCCTCTGTGGGCTCTGGGACACACTGCCGATCTGTAAATGATGTTTTAGCATTTTCTTTGTTGTTGTTTTGGTGCTGTGAAGCCTGCCCTGTTAACACCAGGTGCTGAAAGATTACAACTTATCATCAGTCACCATCATCAAAGCAAGGCGGGGTAGGATGGTTTCAACTAGTCCCAGGTTTTCTGGAGGAATTTGGCCTCTTGTCAATTCTTCTCTCCCTGAGGCGGACATTACTAGCAGAAAGAAGTTTTCTTTAGCTGCCTAGTCTTGGGTTTACTCAGTTAAAAATCTTATGTAATGGGCTCTGTGCTAAGCACAAGAAAGGGACCAACATTTCTTCACTGATAATATATTAGTTGTTTCTTGCAATTCGACTGTGGGACTCTAAGAATAGTATATTTTTCTGGAAGCAGGGTTTTAACAACCTAGAAAGCTTAATTAAGCTTTCCTGCTGCATTTTTTTAAATTGAATTAGTAGCAGGAGAGTATTTTTAGAATTGAAGTGATTATTTCATGTAACAGATACATGTCTGAATATTCTTAAACCTCTATATAGGCCAAAACATAGCTAAAGAATTGACTTCATAAGTCTAAAAGTATGAGCAATTGCTTTCACACACATCATCACTATCACTTCTATTTATTCTATTCATTCATTATTTATACTTACAATTCTTTCTTGCTAAGTACAGGTGAGGTGGGGTTAGGAAGAAAATTTTTAAAACGCTCTGCGAACACGGTAGATATTGAGTGTTTTCTCAATTCCCTCTGGTTTTGCTGGTCCAAGTGGGTTCCCTTCCTACATTTCAGTCTCATTTGGATATTTTCCATTTGGGGGAACCAGGGTATCACTTAGTAGTGAATTCATTGCATATTACTTTGGATAATAAAAGTACCATTAAAAAGTTTTGTTATGAGGAAGCTGCAAGTTAAAAAGGAAAAGTAGCCATTTAACTAAAGCTTTAAAGTATACATTGTCTCAGCAACTACGGTGAAGGCTCAAGGTGAGGTACTGGACGCATGTTTTCAAACAGATGCTCTAGCTCGAATGCACCTTTAAGACTTTAGTGAAAAACATGACATAAAGGTGGTTCAAATTAAACTCTCAGGTTTTTCTAGAAGGATTTTTCTAAACAAGCAGAATAAAGATGATTTTAATATTGGTAATGTGGAAAATGCAGTTTGCAAATTATAGTCACCACAGCTCCTGATTAAGATCACTAAAATATGATATACAGATAATGGGAGCCCCTAATAGGAGAGGAAGAGATCTGCAGTAGAAATCATCCATATCTGCACGCTACAGGCTTGGCAGAGAGACCAAGAGGGATCCTTCAAGAAACCTGAGGGTGAGGTGGGGTGGAGCGTGATGAATTCTATTTGAGGAATTTTCCACATCCTCTGAGGTAGGTTTGCCAATTCAGATACATCAGTGAGATCCACACAAAGATACGGGACTGGGCAAGACTGTCCCAAAGGAAGGTGGCGTGTGAAGACAACTCCTTGGGGTGGCCACAGGCATAGACAAAAATCAAGTTATTTCTTGCTTTCTTTTGATATTTGTGGTATCAGATAGCTCTGTTCTTTAATCACACATTTCTATGTTTACCTTTGAGGGAGTTTCAGTATTTCTCCATGTCTCCTCCTCTGCCAAATCCTGCAAATCCAGGGACCTTTCGTAAAGAATCATGTGCCATTTCTTTTGAAATTGGATAGTATCTCCTTCCATGAGGGCTTGTTTGCTGACCTGCAAAACCTCAGGGCTTCCCTTCATCTTCAAATACTCACTTAGCTTAGTCTCCTACAGGGCAAATGGAGGTGGGCTCACTTTCAGTCCGTTTTTCTAAATTCTGAGCCTAGATCCTCCTTCAGAAGAATCATCACCAACACACCCATGGAGACAGAGCCCAGGCCACCCAGCCTAGTAGCAATCTTGGCTGCTGGCAGGTGGGTGCCAGGCACCAGCAAATCGGGCCACTGTGAGTTGTAGGACTGTGGCTTGGTAGAGGCAGAGAATACCAATGGGACATTTCTTTCCTTAAATTTGCATTTTCTTTCACTAAGTAGGGTGCATAATGTTAAACCTAAAAAGGGTGGAGAGAAAACACAGGCACCAGTAAAATTATGCTCATTTTTGTTTTAAGTAATGCCTTCTTCCAGAAGTGGTGGTATTTTTCATCATCTCCCCCTCCCAACCCCTTTCTTTTCTCCTTACCGCAATCTCTTTAGTCTTCACACTTCCTAAGTCTGCAGAGTTCCTCAGCCAGGAAAACTCCCTGAAGGGTGTGGTTTGCTCCTCTGCAGCTGACACGTGTCCCCTCTGCTGCCGCTCCGGTCTTTCCAATGCCATTTTCTTGTTGGCGTTGATTTCTGTGAGCTGCTTGTTCTAACTAAAGCTGGATCCCATGTCTTATTTTTGCAGTGACTCCAGATCACTGTGTGAACTGTTAACATTTTGGCCATGAATCTGATGTAAATCAATGCTGTGAATTTAATATTAAACAAAAGCTTAATTGAGCAAACTCCAGCTCATTTTGTTGTCGTTGCTTCTACATACTATGCCAAATGGCAACGTTTCAGGAAAACCTCTGATTGAAAACTGTGCGCGGCCATGGCACACTGGTCAGTCACACAAAAGTACATTTGGAATTATTAATAATCCTATTTCAAGGCTGTAGTTATAAGTGAATTTGACATTAAGTAAAAGGATAACGTTTTCCAAGACTGCTCTGTTGAAAAGAGCTGAACTGATCATGTGTGTTTATAAAGTAGTAGCAATTTAAAATTTGCTTGTAAAAGAATTAATCTCTCATTTGCCTTCTCAAATAGATTGGCACTACAAAGAGGAAGAAACTGAAAGAAATTGACATTTTCAAATATAATAGAAACAAAAAAACTTTCTGAGGTTTAGAAATATATTAAATATACATATAAATATAAAACATATTAAGTAATATTTGTAGGAATGTAATACTATACAATTATTATATACATCTATGTATATTGATATGGATTTTCACATTAGGTGAAGAAAGCAGGTTGGTTATAAAAGTGTGCATAGTAAGATGCCATTTAAGGCCAGGCACAGTGGCTCACACCTGTAATCCTAGTACTCTGGGAGGCTGAGACAGGAAGATTGCTTGAGGCCAGGAGTTCAAGACCAGCCTAAGCAAGGGTGACACTTTCTCTACTAAAAATAGAAAAATTAGCCAGGTGTGGTGGCTCACACTGGTAATCCCAGCTACTCAAGAGGCTGAGGCAGAAGAATCGCTTGAGCCTAGGAGTTTGAGGTTGCTATGAGCTGTGATGGTGCCGCTGGGGTGATGGAGCGAGACTCTGTCTCAAAAAAAAAAAAAAAGAAAGAAAGAAAGATGAGGGGGATTGCTGGGATTTCATGCTTTCTTCTAGCTTGCAGTATTGCTTTTGTAATCAGAAAAAGGCTACTTTAATATGAATTGGAAACTATTAAAAAAAACCCTACATGGATAGAGAATTCCTGCAAGGAGACTGAGATTAAAGTATACTGCTGTACTAAAAAAGAATGAACAGATTTTCCTTTTTAGGTTAGTCTACCAAGTGTTTTTTTTTTTTAAATGATTGAATTATATAATTAATGTACAGGACTCAAAAGTAATAGCTCAAACGAACTTACCTAGATTCTTTCAAATAGTAAGATCAGACTAGTAATATTATAACTGGATTTTACATTTTTTCTTTTAAAATTCTTTGCCCGCCCAAAGAATACATACCCAAAGAGAGCAAGATATAACTACTGTTTTTTATATACAATTAAAAATATCATTTATATAAAATCTAGCCATTGTTTTGATCTATTGAATTAGACTATACACCATCAAAGAGGGTATAATTCTTTGGTCAATAAATTTAACAGTGACTTTTATCAGGTTCAGAGAATTATAAACAGCTTTGGGTTAAGTTATTTTTGGAATACCTGATAAAACAAACACCAGTATTTAATAATTATGTTGAAAAGATAGGACCTTTAATAAATAATTCCTCCCTGCACATTTTTGTTCTAGACAAAGACTGGTACCAAAATAGTGTTGGAAACCTAGGAAAAAAGCAAGTATGTCTTCCAGCTGCTTTAGAGAAGAGTACTTCCTAGTACTTTACAGAATTTTGCACTTGATTCTATTTTCAAACACATTAATTTCATGGTGTTTTACTTTCAGCAGATTTTGGGTCCTTGTAGGGCCCTCAATGGGATGGCAACTCTTTGATCAATGAATAAAGTGAGTTGGAAGAATCACCAACTAGAATTTTTACATTACTGCAGTATTGGCCTGACACTGGTGTTAACCAGTGAGAACAGAACCTACAACCAGGTGAGCTGTTAGCGCTGAGTCTGCAACCATGTCCATCCATCCACACTGACGGCAGTTCCATTCATAGCTTCTGGAAAAAGTATTGGTTTATCCAAAAAGTTTATTAACACATATGTAAAGTAAGTTGCATCACTAGCTTTGACTTTTTAAAATCGAGATATAATTTACATAACATAAATTTTACCCCAATTCAGTGGTTTTCAGTATATTCACAAGGTTGTGCAACCATCACTGCTATCCAATTACAGATGATTTTCATTACCCCAAGAAGAAATTCCATACCTCTTAGCAGTCACTACTCATTTTTTCCTCCCCTCAGCCCCTGGCAAACATTAATTTACTTTCTGCCCCCATGGATTTCCTTATTCTGGACATTTCATTTAAATGGAATCCTACAACATGTGTGTGGTCTTTTGTGTCTGGCTCCTTTCTTTCTCATGTCATAATGTTTTCAAGGTTTACCCTTATGGCTGCATAATATTCCATTATATGGGTATACCACATTTTATTCATCCATTCATCCACTGATGGGAATTTGAGTTGGCTATTGTGAATATAAACATTCATATAAAAGTTTTTGTGTGGATGTGTTTTCACTTCTCCTAGGTGCCTGAAAGTGGAATTGCTGGTCATATGGTAACTCTGTTTAACTCTGAGGAACTGCCAGACTGTTTTCCACAACAGTTGAGCTGGCATTATATAGTTCATACATTCCTACCAGAATTGTATTAAGATTTCTATTTTTCCATATTCTTGTCAACACTTACTGTGGTCCACCTATTTGTTTATAGGCATCCTAGCATGTATGAAGTGGCATCTCATGGTTTTGACTTGCATTTCCCCAATGACTAATGATGTCAAGCATCTTTTCATGTGTTTTTGGACATTTGTATATATTCTTTGGAAAAATTTTTATTCAAATCCTTTGCCGATTTTTTATTTGGAATTGTTTCCTTTAAGAATAAGTGATTTGTATTCTTGATACTAGACCCTTCTCAGATATACGATTTGGAATAATTTTTTCCCGTTTCGTGAGTTGTCTTTTCACTTTCTTGATAGTGTTCTTTGAGTCATTATGTTTTAAATTTTGATGACATACAATTTATTTTTTCCTTGGTTGCTTGTGTTTTTGGTGTCATATCTAAGAAACTATTGCTTAATCCAATACCACAAAGACTTATACCTAGATTTTCTCTAAGATTTTTATTGTTTTTGTTCATACATTTTGGTATAAAATCCATTGTTTTTGCACATGGTGTGAAGCAGGGGTTCCAGTTTTATTCTCTTGCATGTGGCTACCCCACCAGCACTATTTTTAAAAAAGACTATACATTCCCTCATTGTCTTGAAACCCTTGTCAAAAATAATTTGACTATAAATGTAATAGTTGACTTCTGAATTCTCAATTCTATTCCATTGATCTATATGTCTCTCCTTATGCCAGCACCAAGGTCTTAATTATGGTAGCTTTGTAATAATTTTGAAATTGGGAAATGTAAATTCTATAACTTTTTTTTCTTCTTTTCAATGCTATTTTGCTATTCTGGATTCCTTGCATTTCCTTATTAATTTTAGGATCAGTATGTCCATTTCTGCAAAAGGTGCAACTGGTAGTTTAATAGGGAGAGCATTAAATCTGTTGATCAATTTGGGGAGTATTGCCATCTTAACAATATTGCTCCCAATCCATGAACATGGGATTTCTTTACATTTATCCAAGTTATCTTTAATTTTTCAATGTTTTGTGATTTTTAGTGTATAAGTCTTGACTTCTTTTGTCAAATTTATTCCTAAGTATTTTTTACACTATCGTAAATGGAATTGTTAATTTTCTTTTTGTTTGTTGCTAATATATAAATCAATTGATTTTTGTATATTAATCTTGTATTCTACAACTTTGTTGAATTAGCTCTAGTAGTTTTCTTGTGGATCCCTTAATATTTTCTATATATAAGATCATGTTATCTGCAAACATGGCTTTACTTCTTCCTTTCCAATATAGATGCTTTCAATTTCTTCATCTTGCCTATTTGTCCTGGCTAGAATCTCCAGTACAAGGTTGAACAGAAGTGGTGACTGAGGACACCCTTGTCTTATTCCTGATCTCTGGGGGGAAAACTTACCATATTTTGCACCAATATATTAGCTATAACTTTTTCATAAGTGTTTATCAGGTTGAGGAAGTTCTTCTATTTTTAGTTTTTTGAATGTTTTCATCAAGAAAGGGTGCTGGATTTTGTCAAGTGTTAAATACTTTTTCTATATCCATTGAGATGATCATGTTGTTTTTGTCTTTCATTCTAATAATATGTTCTACTACATTTTTATTATATGTTGAACTAAACTTTGTATTCATGAGATAAATTCCACATAGTTATACTGTATAAGCCTCTTAATATGTTGCTGGATTCAGTTCTGTTAGTGTTGAGGATTTTTTGCATCTATATTAGGGGATAGTGCCTGTAGTTCTCTTTTGTCTAATTTTGGTATGTGGGTTATATAGGCTCCACAGAATGAGTTGGGAAGTGTACCCTCCTCTTCTATTTCTTGGAAGACTTTGTGAATAATTTAAATTTTTGGTAGAATTCACCAGTGAAAACATCTACTGGACTTTCTTTGTTGGAAGTTTCTAGATTACTAGTTCAATCTTTTATTTGGATCTATTTAAATTTTCAAATTTTTTCTTGAGTCAGTTTTGGTAGTATGTCTTTCTAAGAATTTGTTCATTTCATCTAGGTTCTCTAAGTTGGTACATATAAATTTCCTTATAATTATTTTATAATTTTTATTTCCATAATGTCAGTAGTAATCTTTCATTACTTATTTTAGTAATTTGTGTCTCTATTTTTTTGTAGTCTAGGTAAGGGCATATCAATTTTGTTGATTTTTTCCCAAGAACCAACTTTGGTTTCATTGATTTTCTCTGTTATTTGTCTATTTTCTATTTCATTTATTTTGACTATAATGTACATTGTTCCTTTGTTCTGCTTTAGATTTATTGCTCTTTTCCAGTTTCTTAAGGTTGAAGGCAGGTTATTGATTGGAAACCTTTTTGAATATAGGCATTTATAGCTATATATCATTTAAATGCTGCTTCAGCTGCATCTCATAAGTTCTGGTATGTTGTATTTTCCTTTTTATTAATCTCAAGGAACTTTCTAATCTTCCTCGTGATTGCTTCTTTGACCCATTGATTAATTAGAAATATATTATTTAATTTTCATATATTTGCAAATTTCCCAAATGTCCTTCTTAGTCATATCTAATTTCATTCTATTGTGGTCAGAGAACATACTTTGTATGATTTCAATCCTATTAAAAATATTAGGGCCTGTTTAATGACCTATGTTTTACCCCAAGGAATGTTCCATGCACACTTTAGAATTTGCACTCTGCAAATGTTGGGGGGAGTCTATAGATGTCTGTTAGGCCTACGTGGCTTAAAGTATTATCCCAGTCTTCTATTTCTTTGTTGATCTTCTGTCTAGTTGTACTATCCATTATTGCAAGTGAGGCATTGAAGTCACCAACTGTTATTGTTGGTCTCTCTTTTCAATTCTGTCAGTTTTTGCTTCATACTTTCTTGTTCCACCAGTTGTTAGGTGGATATAGGTGAATAATTATGTCTTCCTGAAGGATGGACCTGTTTACTACATAATTTCTCTGTCTCTAGCAATAATTTTTATCTTAAAGTCTATTTTATCTGACATTATTATATTCACTCCAGCCTTGTTACTGTTTGCATGGTATATCTTTTTTCATCTTTTTACTTTCAACTTGTGTGACTGAATCTAAAGTGTTTCTCTTGTAGTCAGCATAAAGTTGGACCATTTTTACCCATTCTGCCCTCTCTGCTTATGTAAATGGAGTGTTTAATCCATTTACATTTAATATAATTATTCATAAGGTGGGATGTAATCTGCCATTTTGTTTTCTATATGTCTTGTCTTTTTGTTCCTTTTTTCCTCCATTATTTCTGTGCCTTCTTTTGTTAGTAGATATTTTCTAGTGTATCATTTTAATTCCCTTGTAGCTTTTACTATATATTCCTTAGCTATTCTTGGTTTTCTTGAGGATAAACATTGTAATTTTTAACAACATAGTTTGGATTAATACCAATTTCAATAGTAAAAAAAACTTCTGTTCATGTCTTTTCCTTCCTTTCCTTTTACTGTTATTGTCATACAAATTGTTTTTTCACTTTGTGCACATCAACACAGATTTATAATTATTGTTTTATGCAGTTGCCTCTTAAATCAGATGAGGGAAAGAGTTACAAACAAAAAATGCATTCATACTGCCTTTTATATTTACTTACATAGTTACCTTTATCAGTGCTATTTCTCCATGTGGATTCCAGTTACTGTCTACTGTCCTTTCATTTCAGCCTGAAAGACTTTATTATTTCTTGCTAATGAATTCTTTTTGTTTACCTGGGAATGTCCTGATTTCTTTTTCTTTTTACTCCCTACCCCCCTTGATTTATTCTTCATTTATGAAGGATAGTTTTTCTGGATATAGAATTCTTACTTGGTAGTCATTCACTTTTGGGACTTTGAATATGTCATCCCACTGCTTTCTAGCCTCCATGGTTCCTGGCAAGGATCCTTTGTAAATGAGTCACTTCTCTCTTGCTTTCATGATTGTCTTTGTTGTGATTATGTGTACAGGCATTGATCTCTTTGAGTTTGTCCTACTTAGGGTTCATTGAGCTTCCTGTGTGTATAAATCAATTTTTTAAATCAAATTTCAAAATCTTCAGCCATTATTTTTTCAAATATTCTTTTTGCCTCTCTTTCCCTTCTGGGACTCCAATTATGCATATGTTGGTATGCTTGACATTGTCCCACAGGTTTTTGAGGCTCTATTCATTTTCTTCATTCTATCTTCTGTTTCTCAGATGAAATAATCTCGATTGACCTCTATTTATTTGCTGATTCTTCTGCTTGTTCAAATCTGTTGAGCACCTCTTGTGAATTTGTCATTTATTATATTTTCAACTTCAGAATTTATATTTGGTTAAAGTAATTTCTTTTATAAATATTTACTATTTGGTGGGGGCATTTTCATACTTTCCTTAGACATCATTTTTTTAGTTCTTTGAACACATTTTAAATAGCTGATTTAAAGCTTTTGTCTAAAATCCAATGTCTAGACTTCCTTGGGTGCAATTTCTATTGATTTTTTTTTTTACTGTGTATCGGACATACTTTTTATGTCTCAATTTTTGTAGAAAACTGGACATTTTAAAGAATCATGTGGACATTTTAAAGAATAATGTGGTACCTCTGGAAATCATATTTACTTACCTCCCTGCTAAGGTTTGATGTACTTGCTGTTTTTTATTTAGAGACTCTTCTGAACTAATTCAGTAGTCTATATCCTTTATGCATAGATACTGAAGTCACTGCTTGGGTGGTTTAGTGGTCAGCTAATGACTGGGCAGAGATTTCTCTAAACATCTGAAACCAGGAGGACTCCCAGTTTGTGTCAAAGCTCTGTGTGCATGCTGGGGCACCCCTTCAACACTCAGCCAGGGAGGTGACAGCTCTGCCTTTGGTTTCACTTTCTGTTTGTGCATCAAGGTCAACCTAAGAGGACAGCTCTGGACGTTCTTAGGTCTTTCCTGAGCAGGAGTATAACCTTTGAAATGTTCAAAGCCCTATGAATGTGAATGACCATCTAAATTTCCAGCAATATCAGAGCTTTTCCAAGCCCCTATGGACATCTCAATCCCCAGCTTTAAGTTTTAGGTCAGCTGACTGTTTGCGCCAAGGGTTATCTACCACTTTAGGAAGCCACAAAGTTAATCAATGGCCTCTGAGACTTTTTCAACAAATGTCCTTGGGGAAAAGGGTTTTAACATCTGGCAAGGTCCAATCTGGTAAAATAAAGACAGTCTCACAAGTGAGGTCATCCAGGGAACTGCCAGACTGTCCAAATCATGACAATTTTCTGGGAATGAAGCCTTAAAGGAGTTCCAACCCCATTCTGCCCCCTCCAGTGGCTTTCAGGCTGCTGGTTTTCAAGGATAAGCAGAGATGGAAGGGGGTGGCTATGGAAATAGGACAAGTTAAAAATGCCACAAAGTTCACTGTTCATACTGAGATTCAGCCATTTCTCTTAATTAAGTATTCCTTGCACTGTTGCAGCCTTTGATAACTTCCTGAACTCTGAAAAAAGTTGATTCTGACATTTTTTGCCAATTTTCTTCTTGCTTTTATGGAAGGGAGAATTTTCAGAGATCCTTGCTCCACCATTTTCACTGGCTTTGATTTAAATATTTAAAGCCCCTGTTTCTTTCTTGACAAAATGAATTTGGTTAAACCAATGAAGCCACCATCATGGAAACTTCTGAGCATTCACATGATTCAAGTACAATTTTCTATAAAATAATTAGAATAGATTTGGTTGCTGTGAGATGCAAGCAAACTGGATACAGTATGAGTTTGAGAAAATGACCACACTCCAAATGAATGTTGCCATAATTTTAAAGAGGGCAGACTCAGAGTCTCAGAAAATCCTTTCATTATAAATATATATTTAAACCTTGGATCATTATAGACTCAAAAATCACTAGACAAAACCTGATATTCTTTAACCACAGGTAGCAAGAATAATCCACACCTGTGAGTGGAAGAAAACACAGCCAATCCTTGCAAGTCTCTTAATTACACAGAGAAATGATCTCCAAATGCTCCACCTTCTGCCCAGCCACCACACTGGGATGCCAGTACTTTTCTTTCTCCGAAGTACAAGGGACCATACAGTCATGCTTCAAAGAGAACATCCTATGCTGTGAAGCAATCTCTTTTCCTGACCGAGGCTAACAGTCACTCAGTTATGATCAATCCCTTTCCTAGAGACACCCGAATCACTTTCAGATCTATTAGCTGGCTGATGACAGAGGGAGGTACTTCCCAGATAGGGACAGTGAGATTTGGATGATTTTTAGACAGGCATTGAGCTATTTTCAAGAATACAGACTTTATAAAACTCCCGTTTGAAGAAAAGGCAAGATATTCACTGAGTTCCTAGAAAAATGTAGGAGCTCCTCATTAGGAGCGAGCAGGAGTAAATAAAAGCATAATAAAATGGCCAGGGTTACATAAGGAAGCTTTAAGTAAGATTCTTACAGAGAGTGTTTTTCTGAGCCTGTGAAATGAATTTACATCTCAATATTTAATTACATCAGGTTGCATTAGAGTTGGTCCAGTTAGGAATCCATATTCATAAATCATCTGTTTTGATTTGTGCTGAAGCAATGTATCATGTTAAGCATTTTATAGTAATGATAAAAATGTCTGACTTTTCAATTCAAAGAAGAGAAACATACCTTTACTATCTAATAATTTTTAAAACTGGCTTTGCAAGTTCTGAAAAATTACAAAATAGGTATATATTTTAGGAAAAACTATATTCAGAGTCCCATAAGTCAACTGGTGTTGAATCCTTTTTTCTTAGACTCTAAACATTTTAATTCATAATGCTCAATGTGAAACAAAACTGAGATGTACATTAGTCAGACAAGCCAGAATGTGACAGGTTTTAGTGAACCATTGACCACAAGTTGTTTAATATACATCTCACTTTTCCAGAACTGGAAGATCAGATAAACAAACAAATGGATCACTCTTCTCTATTACCCAGAGTGGATACTCCACCAGCCAGGGATCTTTTGTGTATTGATCATTTAAGAAATTTTAAAAGTGTGCTCAATGTATATATTAATTGAAGATGTAACATTTCACCTACACGATGTAATTGAGGTTTCTGTTATGATAACATTTAGGCACACTGAAGACCACTGATAGGGAAATCCACTAAAATGGGTCCCCTTTATACTACGTCACAGGAAAGCCTCTGCTTATGATGCTACCCTGGACTTTAAAAGTTACCACTAACCATACATGAACTCACTGATGGAAACTTAACTGAACAGATGATACTTTCCAAGTAGGTTGCTTTTTTTTTTTGCATTACTCTTACTTGTGTGAGGTATTTTTTTACCTACCATAACTGTTGCTCTAGAAAACAACATATATAATTATTTTAGATTCATTTTTCTGAAAAGCTTTGGACACAATCCAAATACACAGCATGCAGCAAATTTTCTCCAGTTGACAACATTCCTTTATAACATCAAAAGATTAAGAATGACATCAGGGAATCCAGCACAAAATTTCCAAAATGAACAGCACCAGGGAAATCACGTGTGTTCTATTTCTCATCATTAAGCTCAGGTGCTGCACCCAAGGATTAAGGTTGTGATTGCGCAAAGGTGGTTTTCCCAGCCCACTGCTGGTGTTCAGCACATTGTAGTTTATAATGGGTAGAGAGAGAGGATGCTTGGGTGGTAAGCTTCTTTGTAAAATTTCAGACAAAGTAAAACTAATGTGTTATCTCAACGAGAATCCTGAATATCAGGTTAGCACATTTCGTAGCTCCATTCCAAGACACAGGATTGTAGAGGACGAAATAGAAAGATGTAGCGATATATTTACTGTCACTTAAGTGATAGGTAGCAGTCACTTAGGCCTGAAGAACATTTGTGAAGTTTCATGCCACATTTTTTCACCTGCCAACTTATATACATGTAGAGGTTATGCTACAACTTCAATTATTCCAAAGGATGAAAGAACTGTTACATTTTGATATAGATCTTCAGTTCCTATTATACTACAAGCCTTTGAAATGTTAAGGCTGAATAGAGCAAGTTATGAAAAGGGACAAGAGGAAGTAAGAACAGTGCAGATACAGTGGGAACACATGGTAACTTTCTGCCTTCGCCATTCTACGTGGATAGTGTGTTTTCTGGGCAGCAGGTGGTGTGACTGTAAAAAGATCACACATTTGTCAGTAACTATGTAGGATTTTTTGGCACTGCTAGAGCCTAGCATTACAGATAATAAAATTCCATCAACCAGATTTTTGATTAAGTCTGAAATTTTTTGAAAATAATTTTTCTACCAAGTAAACCTTTTTGGTTCTCATTTCAGTCCTGCCTTTTAGAAAACTCATCATTAAAATAAAAAAAAAGTTTAAAAAAGAATCACTTCATAGCAACCAGATGAACATCTGGCAGCAAAGCAAAGTTAAAATGCCATCCTTTCAAAGAAAGAGCAAATACGTGACTCCTCCATGACGAGCAGTTCTTTCTGGCAGGGTGGAGGCTCACAGACTTTCTGTTTCTGGACTTCCCCGCAAGTCCAAGGCTGAATTTGGACCCTGCTTTTCCTGTATTTTTTCAGTGGAATCTGGATAATATGTTAAGCATGTAAGAAACTAGGGTCAAAATGAAGATAATCTCATGCAGCAGGTAAATAAACGTGTACAGGCTGTACTAGTCTGTCTTTCACATGTAACAAAAATACTTCAGTCAGTATAAATGTAACCATAAACCTATCTAACAGGAACACTGGAGGTCTTATTTTGATGTGTATTTTCTCCCCCTTTCTCATTATATGGAAACTGTTTAAATCTACAACCAAAAGGATCAGATTTTGGAAAGCTTCGAATATGCCTTCAAAAAAATCTTATCAGGAAATAAAAAAATTTCAAAAATTATTTTTCTGTAAATAGTCTTTTAAAATACAAATGTATTTCTTTACAATCTATATTTTTGCTTTAAAAATCCCTCACAAAGTCTCTTAATACATTGTAAAACTTAGAAATGGCTGTAACTTTCCAGAGGGTGTGTGGCTGGGATCCTTGCTGAGCCTCCATGGGAGGCTAACTCGGCTGCCAACTCGGGCACCTTGCCCTGCTGCTCCAGACTACTGAGGCCAGGGGACTGCAGACATTCTAAAAACTGACACGTTTTCCCTGGAGAAACCGTGGAGAATCTCTTGGGGGAAATAATTCTCTTGGGAAAGAAACTGATGAGAAATATCACTGAAGGTATGTGTGATCAAAAGTTAATTGGCTATAATATCAAATTATAGTTCTTCAGGGAATGGAAACTTGCTTTAAATTAGATTTGGGAGGCTCACCAATCTAAATAGTTTATGGATAAGACACACTCACATAAAAAGGAAAAACACAGAAGACAAAGGGTCCTTAATTTGCGGGAGGATATATTCCAACTTGGGGGAAGGGTGGAGGCATTTTAGCTCTGAAGCTCAATCGTGACATTTCCAGAGAGTTCCTCAGTGCCTCCACATTTGACAGGACAAGGTGGAAGCGCCTGTTCTGGACTGGCTGGACTCTCCCGCCCCTGCCGCACACGTGTGCGACGTGCAGGCAGCCGCAGTGTCAAGCTGGCAGCGCTCCTGAGGCGCTTGTCTTGAGTGTTTATCAGCTCAGCAGGTCAAAAGTCTGCAGACACTGGGTGGAGCAGCAGTAAGCCACAAAACTAACAGTTGTCCTCCTGGAAGGGGAAAAAAGGGAGAGAAGAACACTGTGAGTTCAAAATTAAAGTCTCTGGATCCTTTCCACTGGAGACAGTCTCACTTCTTTGTTAAAAGGAAGGATTAGGCATGGTCAACAAGCTGCATAATAGAAATGTAAATTTCCTTTTAAAACTGAGCACTGGAATCAGGTGAGATATGTGTGTGCATATGTGTACTCATTTTAACAGTAGTGTTCACATGACATGCTATCACTAAAGTAGCAGCTAAGGAAAAACAAGCCTTTTCCATATTATGTTCTGAATTCTGCATACTATTATGTTCTGAATTCTGCATACTAGAACCCATAGTGCAATCGTGGAATTTGAAGTACATTATAAAATCATACATATGGAAAATGCCACCAATTTAGCCAGAACACATATATATTGCAGAGCTTAAACAACATAATTTTAAGGAATTTATCCTGTGAATGTATTCACATAGATTGTGTGTAGAAGCAATTTCAGAATCTGAATAATACAGTTTGAAGGTCTTCCCACATAAAAGAGGAATCCCTTCTCAAGCTCCTGTTTGGGTACCTTTGTGCAGTGTGTCACAAGCCCTCTGGGGCCTCTGATCCATCTGGACAGCTCCAACAGTCTACTATTGTTTTCACAAGACCCTCTGTGCTGTTTTCCATTTCCCCACCCCTTAATCTAGTCTCTGCCTTCCTCTGTGGCCCAGGAAGGGGACCCTTACAGACTCTACCACTGAAGCTGCCTGATCTCTGGCTTCTGGTTAGGCCAGTGGGAGGCACCTGTGGGAAGCTGAAAGTGCAGGAAGAAAGGTGTTTCTATCTCACTCCTTCTCTGCCCCTGTGACTAGAGCTCCCACCGGGCAGGCCCCTTTGACAGCTCTGGTTCTCACCAGGCTCCAGAGCTCCCTTTACCCCACAGGCCTGCAGACTGAGGATGGTAAGGGCTTCCTACTGTTGTGGGTCCCTAGGGGCCTCATCATTCTTGTGGGTGCTCTGAATTCTGCATGAACTTCAGTAAACTGTCCCTCTTCATAATCCCAGCTGAACGTGTACTTTGTTCTCCAGCCCTAATACAGTGTGTGTTATGGGGTGTGGCCCAAGGAAAAAGTCCACCAAAATCACATTCTGGGGTTGGGATGGTGAGTGCATGCATGGCCTCCTTGCTAGGGAGAAGTGGGACATTGCTAATCTGTTGAATGCTGTGGCATCACGATTACTCAAAGTATCACTTAACCAGAATGTCAGTATTGGGAGACTGAGTGGCTGTGGGACTTGGTTGCTATGACATCACGGTGAATTCAAAGTTTGTGGAGTGGGATGGCTTCTTCTGACTGTGCTGAAGAGATCTCCAAAAGAAAAAGATAAGCTTAGTGCCTTGAAATGTCAACTCAAGGCATGGGCAGAATATCAGAAAGTTTCTAGGGTGGCCTTAAAGGAATCTTTATCTTCTGAAAGTGCAAGGAACATGGCTGAAACCTGAATGTAGAGGTTTCAGGATCACATGACAGATAAAGGTATATTTATGTCAAATCTCTCACACAGGGAAAGGTGCTGGTTGGGAAGGAGTGGGAACTTTAGACTTGAGATGGGAGCCCTTGGATAGGCATAAATTTCAGAACCATGAACCTCTAACATCTATAAACACATCTTCACATCAGAAACAGGCTTTCCAACTTCTAAGAAAACTAGCATTCCCGTGCATAAAAATGTTTCAATGGCTTCATGTGATGAGGCTACCCTAAAAAGGAAGGGCCTGCTTTTTCAAGACCCACCATCAACCATCAACCAACAACACTCACTGCAGTTAGAGCCATAAAGAGAGTACAAATCCCTGCATGATCCAGACAGGTCACTGCAAGGTCCACTCCTCAAGGAAATAATGTATGCACTGAAGGGGCTTAAGGACTTTGTCAAAGTGTATTAGCAGGAACCTGGAGAGCACACATAAAAATGGATTCTAAGTACTTTAGTCAACAAGAATAGATGTAAGGTTGGATCAGACCAACAAGGATCCTTCACCAAGGCCTCAGGATACAATGTGTTACTCGAGCACCTGGAATGGTTAACAAAAGCCTTGACTCAGAGGAGGCTTACAGTAGACAGAGATGCTAGAACTTTTCTTGCAGACTCTAGGGGGAAAAGATCAAAGGCTTAGAGAAATGGGAATGTTGGAGTGGACTCAAGGTGGTAGACCCTGCTCAGCCTCCCCCTGAAAATCTCTAAGAGGGTCAGGAAGTCTTTCTCTTCTCTAAGGTATATATATTTGCAAGGGGAATACAAATTGGAAGTAGCAAGTACACTTGGTGCCTTAGTAAGATGTGCTAAGAGGTGAGAGAGAAACCCTGCAAAAGCTCAGTTACCTGATACATCAGTGGAGTTTCAAACGGGAAGATTTGTATCTGGAAATGCCCACTATGAAGAAATAGATACACACTTGTGAGGACCTTTTGGATTTTGGAGGAAAATATATTTGGGCAGTGACTTTTGGTTCTGCCAAGATGGGGCAGCCACATTCCTCCCAGGTCCTTCCTCTTAGAACTAAAACACTCTGGTCATAACATAATAAACAGGCATAGGAAGCCTCTGAAAAGTAGAACAAAGGCAGACAGCCTAGGGACCTTGGAACCTGAGGAACAACACAGCAGTGGTGAGTTCCCTGGGTTACCTTATTGCCTCATATATTGTAGACAGGATGCTGAAGAACCACCAACAGGCACAGATAAAAACATCTCCAAAAAAGGCCTCTTCCCCCAAGCCAAAGGACTGGGACAGAGAAATCTACAGAAGCAAAAAGTAGATAAGTAGTTGCTTAGGGCTGGGCATAGGGGGACGGTAAGAGCTAAAGGTGCTAGGTTTCTTTTAGGGGTGAGAAAATGTTCTGATATTGACTGTGGTGATGGCTGCACATATCAGTAAACATACTAAAAACTACTGAATTGTATACTTTAAGTGGATGAAATTGTATGATATGTGAATTATCTCAATATAGCTGTTGAAAAATAAGAGAGCTAACAGGAGAAAGATAAATCCACAATTAGAATTGGGAACTTCAATACCTTACTCTCAGCAACAGACAAAACTACTAGATAAAAAATCAGTAAAGATATAGAAGAACTGAACAATACAATGAACCAAAGGATCTAACTGACATATACAGAACACTCCACTCAACAGTAGCAGAATGTACATTTTTTGTGCAAATGCCCATAGAAGATTCACCAAGATAGACTATATCCAAGTCTATTAAACAAACCTCAACAAGTCTGAAAGAACTGAAATCATATAAAAGAGATGTCTGGTTTTATCTCTAATACACAAAGAGCCAGGAAACTGTCACATCTGTCTTTACAACAAGCACAAGTTGAACAAACTTGTTGAACAAACTCAAAACCAACAGCCAACTTTTTTCCAATCCATCAGAGAACTAAAACTGAACAAACAACTGTGAATTCAAAATCTGGAGAGACAGGTGAATCCATAAAGTCACAGCTGAGCTCTTCTTACCTGAGCGAAGCTGCTAGAGCCATAAACTGGTAGAAACACTTAAATGAGAATGTTTACAAATTCTGGGACATAAAGTCACACCTCAAAAGATTAGAAATCATAGAAACTGTATTTGCATACTACAATGGAATTAAACTAGAAATCAATAAAAAAAGAAAGTGGAAAGTCCCCACATATTCAGAAATTAAACAACTAAATTCTAAATAATATGTGAGTCAAAGAAGAAATCCCAAGAGAAATTAAAAATATATTAAACTAAATGAAAATAAAATACAGCTCATCAAAAAAATTATAGGATGCAGCAAACACAATACTTAAAGGGAAATATATAGCACTAAATACATATATTAGGAAAAAAGGAGGATTTAAAATCAATCACCCAGGTGTCTACCAGGAAAACAGAGAATGAAGAGCAATTTAAGGCTAAAGCAAGTAAAAATCATAAGATTATGTTCTATGAAAGTGTGAAAATCAAACAACCCAGTTCTTTAACCCATGGATCAAATGACTACTTCCATGGGTCAAAGAAGAAGTCTCAAAGAAACAAAAATACATGAACTGAATGAAGATGAAAATACAAAGCAAATAGCAAAAATCCAGGGACATAGCTAGAGCAGTGCTGAGAGAAATTTACAGCACTAATTTATAGCACTAATACTAAAACAGAGGAAAGGTCTCAAATCAGTAATCTAAGCTTCTACCTCAAGAACCTATGAAAAGAGCAAAATAAACTCAAAGTAAGCAGACGGACTGAAATAACAAAGAGGAGAAACCAATGAAATGAAAAACATCACTAGGATTAAGAAGAACAATAAAACTGATAAATCTTTAGCAAGACAAAGATAAAAAAAGAGGACACACAAATTAATATTAGAAATGAAACAGGTGATCTCACCACAGATCCTACAGCCATTAGAAAGATATAAGGGAATACTATGAACAACTCTATGCTCATAAATTTGTCAATTTAGAAGAAACGGACCAATTCCTTGAAAACCACAAACTACCAAAACTCAACTGAGATAACACAGACAACCTGCATAGTCCTATAATCATTTTAAAAAATGAATTTGTAAAAAAAAAAAAAAAAAAAAAAAAAAAAGAAACTTCCATGCCCAGATGGTTTCACTGGAGAATTCTTACAAACTTTTTTTGTTTTTTGAGATAGAGTCTCACTCTGTTGTCTGGGCTAGAGTGCCATGGCGTCAGCCTAGCTCACAGCAACCTCAAACTCCTGGGCTCAAGTGATTCTCTTGCCTCAGCCTCCCGAGTAGCTGGGACTACAGGCATGTGCCACCATGCCCAGCTAATTTTTTCTGTATATTTTTAGTTGGACAATTAATTTCTTTCTATTTTTAGTAGAGATGATCTCTCGCTCTTGCTCAGGCTGGTTTCAAACTCCTGACCTTGAGCAATCCACTTGCCTCGGCCTCCCAGAGTGCTAGGATTACAGGTGTGAGCCACCACACCCGGCCCTTACAAACATTCTTACACAATTTCCTTCAGAAAAATAAAGAGGAACACTTCCCAACTTATTTTATGAGACCAGTATTACCCTGACTCCCAAACTAGACAAAGATAACAGAAGGCCAGAAAACTATAGACCATTATCTCTCATGTACATAGATTTAAAAATCTTCAACAAAGTATTAAAAAATTAAATATAGAAATGTATAAAAAGAATTACATATCATGTTCAAGTGAGAATTATTCCAGGTCTTTAATGCTGGCTTAATATTTGATAATATCATTCACCATATCAATAGGCAAAAGAAGAAAAATATATCGCTAGATTCAGAAAAAGCATTTGATAACATACAACATTCATTCATGATAAAAACTCTCAGCAAACTATGAATAGAGGGAGATCTGCAATTTGATAAAAAGAACATAAAAAAAAGCCTACTGCTAACATTATACTTAACGGTGAAAGGTTGAATGTTTTCTCTCTAAGATTGGGAACAAGGCAAGGATGTCTATTCTCATAACCTAAGTCACCATAGTTCTGGAAGTTCTAACCAGTGCAATAAAGAAGAAATAAGAAATAAGAAAAAGAAATAAAAGGCATACAGATCGGAAAGGAAGAAATGAAATTATTCCTTGGCAGATAGCATGACATGATTGTCGATGTAGAAAATCCCAAGGCATCTACAAAAAAAATACTCCTAGAATAAGCAAATTCAGCAATGATGTTAAGATCAAAATACAAAAATCAATCACATTTCCATTTACTAACAATGAACACATGGAAACAGAAATTTAAAAACACAGTATCATTTATAGCCACACAAAAAAGTGAAATATTTTGGTATAAACTCAATAAAACATTTAAAGATCTGTATGCTGAAAATTACAAGATGGCGATGAAAGAAGTAAAAGAAGATCTAAATAAATGGAGAGACACACCGTCCATGTTCATGCATTAGAACATTCATCATAGTAAAGATGTCAATTCTCTCCAAAGCAATCTACATAGGTTAAATGCAATTCTTATCAAAATCCCAACAAGGTATTTTTTGGAGACAAAGATAAGCTTATTCTAAAGACTAAAGTAGAAGTATCACTCTACCTGATATTAAGGCCTATTATATGGTTACAGTAATTAAGACACTTTGGTATTGGCAGAGAGATAAAGACAGATCAACTGAATGGAACTGAGAACATTTATAATTATATGATATATGATTCATATAATATATACATACAATTACATATATAAAATAAATAATATAATTATACAGTCTTCATGACCTTGGGGTAGGGAAAGATTTCTTAAGTTACAAAATACACTAACTATAACATTAAAATGGATAAATTTGACTTGATTAAAATAAAAATGACAGCTTTAAGAAAGCAAAAAGGTAATCATGACTTCTGAAATTTTTTTAATTTAGGAAATTATATAAATGTTAAATTATTAGATACTTTGTATTGCCTCTAATTTTTAAAAAATAAAGTTGGTTAGAACCCTAGTTCAGATAATTTTTATGCTACAGAAAAATGTACACATTGGTATAAATTGCAATTGAAAAGAACCTCAGACATAAAGTGATCTTAAATGTCAAGTGCATTTTGGTAGATTAGCTGACAAAACATAACTTTCCCTGTGCTTGCTTTTGTTTTTTCCAAAAGATAATCATGTTAAGTGGAAATCATTCATAGAAGGGATATATTTCATACCAAAACCATTGAGTTTTTAAAAGTAAAGCTTCCAAGAAAGAGAATCTAAATCCATGAAGATATGGGGTTTAAACTCACTGAAGCATAATGCCCACAGGATCATCATTAACTCCTTAGGAAGCTCAAGGGGGCGGGGTGAGCAAGCTGGAGGTGTCATATTTGTGCTACAAAGAAATCCCAAGGCTGTGTACTTACTTGCTTTTGTGAAACTCATCTAATAACATATTGTATCTGCTTGTATTATTAACCTGGATTGTTACAAGCACACAAAATCTGCTGCCTTAAGAATGGATTTGTGTTGGTTAAGTCTTGTATTAATTCCAAAACTGTGGCACCAGAGACATGAGAGTTTTTGAGGAGAAACTCTGAGCTAAGCAGTAAGCTCTACAGTTAAGAAAAAGATGCTGTTAAATCCCACAAAGAACATCAGACATGACATTTGTTGCTTTAGAATTTCTGAGCATATTTACAGGCAAGGCAGAAGAAAGAGCATTTCAGCTTGGTTTGAAAATACAGAAATACCACTATTCCTTAAAAGAACGAATCACTATGCTGTTGGTACATATTGGAACCCACGAAAATCATAAGAAACGTGGGATTTTTTCCTGCAAACATGTTTCCTGATTAAAAACAAAAAGCATATCTTTGAGTCATACAGAAATTCATGCCAAAAGAAAAATAATATTTATAAGACAGAATTGATCAGATAAAATCCCGAGCCTCTATACATATTAACTTACTGAAGAATCATCTAATAACATTGTATTTGCTTGTTACATTTATGTTAATAGTGACTATCTCTCATGGGAAGGTTCTGTGTGCAGAATCAGGGGCTTAAATGTCACATAGTTGCTTCCTTCTTGATTGGTCCTTGCCCTAGACATTGGGAGTGAGATGTGTATGTGAAAAGAATTAGGTGGTTTGGTCACAGCAGAATTCCTAGTACCTAGTACAGAGCATGGCACATAGCGGATGGTCAATAAATAATTTTTGAAAGTTATAATGAGGAAGAAACTGTTAAGAATAATTTACTTAAATTTGTTGAAGCATATTTCACTTGTGGAAAATTTTGTAAGTCACCTTAAGACGGTGCCAATGAATAGGCTTCTGCTGAAAGAAAAAAAATCCCCAAAAGAGCATGCAAGTAATGTCAGTACTACTGATATTACTTGGTTTCATAGAAGAAGCAAAATGTAAAACATTTCATAAGTGACAAAATCAGATAAGAATTATATAGAAGAGATTATTAAAAAATGAAACTACTAGTGAGTGGGAAAAGGGAGTATTAAATTGTTCTGAAAGACAAAGGGAAATCTTAAGATAAAGCCAGTTCTGCATGTCCTCTAACAAACAGGTCTGTATCCCAAAGCACAATAGCCCAGACATCTGGCATTCTCATGTAATCACTCTATCCTAGAAGACCAAGAATTCCTGAAAGAACCAAACTCCATAACTCTGAGCTTGAAAAAGGCCTGCCTGAGCCCTTCATGCCATTGCCTACCACAGCGCCCTGCTGGCAGCAGACGCAGGTGTTTGCTGACTGACCAGATAAATTAATCAATGGGAGGAGTTCCCCTGAGCTATTTGGAAGTAACTTGAAAGTATTTTTAAAAAACCACTGGCTTACCAATGTTTTAATAATTACAAATATTTTTAATTCCTGAAGCAATACTAGCTACAAAAATTTAACACCACTCAAAGGAAATCACTGTTACATTGGTGTAGAGTCCTTGAAGACTTTTTCTACATATATACAACTGTTTAAATGTGTATGTGCATGCATATATTATATATGTGCACATATGTAAACACATATATTCACACCCATAACTGTTTGACAAAAATTGGATCACACTATGCATACTTTTATACAATCTGCTTAAAAACATTTTTTACAAAAAATTTATTTATTTATTTATTTAGAGACAGAGTCTCGCTTTGTCGCCCTGCTTAGAGTACAGTGGCATCACTGGATTTACATCTTTCTAGACTCTTTAGTGCATACACTATACACATACATTAATATGTTTATGTGATATATACACACATATATTTCAAAAGTATCTTGTTCAGAATATTAGAGAATACTAAATTTTGTATTTATGAGTACTATTTCAAAATTTCTTCATGCTATATGGTGATGCACTTACTAGGTGGCACAACAGCAAAGACACAGATTTAGAGCCAGACTGCTAGGGTTCAAATCCCAGCTCTGCTATGAGACTTTGGCCCAGTTTCTAATATTCTTATACTAGTTTCCCCTGTAAAATGAGGATATTAGTTTGGACCAAATGGAAGCCCTGAGGCATATGATTCAACCCAACAATAGTACCCATCTTATATTACTAAGAGAAGGAATATAGCTCAACTTCCAGGCTGGCATCTCCTGAACCCTAAGACCAATGAGTTCTTTCCATTGCATCCCCTGGCCTGATTGCACAAAAGTAGATATGTGACCACAGCAAAACCCGAATGCATACTATAGTATCTGTTATGGCTAAAACGTATCCCAACAATATGAGAAGAACCACTGGGATACTGGGACATTTGTAGTTCCTGTCTCAAAACACCCCTGTGACCTCAGTAAGAATATTTAAGTGCCTGTGATAGATAATTTTACATGTCAACTTGGTTAGGCTACAGTGCCCCACCAGTTTAGATGTTGCTATAAAGGTATTTTTTTTTATGTGATTACCATTTAAATCAGTAGACTTTGAGTAAAGCAGATCACTCTCTATAATGTGGGTGAGCTTTCTCCAATCAGTTGAAGGCCTTAAGAACAAAGAAGTAGAAGGCATTCTCTTTAAGACTGCAACACAGAAACCCTGCCTGAGTTTCCAGCCTGCTGTCCTGCAGAATTCAGACTCAACGCTGCAATATCAACTCTTACCTAAATTTTCAGCCTGCCAGTCTGTCCTACAAGTTTTGAACTTGCCAGCCCCCATAATTGTGTGAGCCAATTCCTTAAAATCAGTTATCCCTCTCTCTGCCATGTAAGGACACGGTGAAAAGTTGGCTGCCTGCAAGCCAGGAAGAGAGCTCTCAACAAAACCCAACCATACTTGATTTCAGACTTCTCTCCTCCAGAACTATGAGAAAATAATTTTGTTATGGCAACCCAAGCTAATACAGAGACCTTATTTGGAAACACTATCCTTGCACTATAATAGTTAAGTAAGGTACTTAGGGTGGGGCCCTAATCCAATATGACTACTACCCTTATAACAAGGGGAAATTTGGACACAGAGGCAGCCATGCATAAATGGAAGATGACGGGAAGAGATGCAGGGAGAAGACGGCCATCTATAAGCCAAGGAAAGAGACGTGAAACAGATCTTTCCCTCATGGCCCTCAGAAGGAACCAACTCTGCAAACACCTTGATCTTGGACTTCCAGCCTCCAAAACTGTGAGACAATAAATTTCTGTTGTTTAAGCCATCTAGTTTGTGGTACTTTGTTGCAGCATCCCTAGCAAACTAATCCAATGCCCCTGAAAAACTTTGGGTAGCCTGACTTCCTATTGGGAAATACAGAACTTGTGAGATCCATACATGCTTGGGAAAAGCTAGACACATTGTTTTATTAACAAATAATCTTCTCAGTTAAAGTTCTCTATTTCGACTAAGTTTGGGGAATGAAAATTTGTTATGCCTATAGGATCAAAAGTCACAAATGTATTAGCCATTCTTCTCTGCTATATATATTTGAAGGTTTGGGTATTTATTGTTTATGCAAAATGCTGTAATTCTTTTTATTTCACTCTGTATTAAATTTAGGTTGAAACTAACACTTCCATGGAACTTGGTATTTTAGAAGAATATTCAATATGTTCCTTTTTAAAATAATGCCAGATGTCCACATTAATTTAGATATTGGCTGATATAATATATTATTTTATGACAAGCAATGCAAACTGAACTGCATATATTAGAAAACTTAAAAATAATCTTATCAAGATCTTTTAGAGTTTATGATATTAAAAAATATTGATTTTATTTTCAGAAACAACCTACTCTGGACTCAAGTATTTGATTTTCAGTTACAAAAGAAAATACTTTAAAGACTATGGTAGAAACTAAAGTCAATGCTTTTAATACAATCTCCATGGCAACATGGGAAGGAGCACAGCCCAGTGGGCCAAATGAAAGCCACAAACTCTCAATTTCAGACCCTACCATTAACTCACCACAGAAAGCCACATTTGTATCTTGGCATTTCATCTCTGTTATAAACAGAGGCACTCTGGCTTTACACAACAAAAGGGCATTGCCTTAATCCTATGTACTTGATATACTCATTTTACTAAATTAATACTATTACATTTATGTTCTGAAACAATATAAGATTATTCACACCACATTTCTAGGTTGTAATAGGGAAATAAGTAGCAGTAAGTGGAAAATGTGAATACTGAATAAGTTCCCCAAATTTCATATGATAACACAAAAATGATCTAATTTCAAGGATCCACTTTATTTTCATAAATGAATTACTGAGATAAAAAGTTTATTTTTTAAAATAGGTATTCTGAATTTGATCAGCTATTAACTGAGCATCCTGACCATATTGTTTTATTTACATTTTCATATTTTAAATAAAGAAATGTCTTCTATAGCAAATTGTATAACGATGCATAAGGATTTTAACTGTAGTTTAATGAATTAGTTAAGATTTTCCTATGATGCTATCTTGCTAATATGAAGATCATTTGCTAAAAACACTACAAAAGAAATAAAAAAGTCTTAAGTTACAAAAATAGGTATTAATAGTTAACATTTACTTAGTATTTATTACATGGCAGGTACTAACTTGGACTCTTCACACAAATGATCTCATTTAATTCTCACATGACTTTATGAAGTAGATATTATTATCCTCATTTTATTGATGAAAAGGCTGAGCTCAGGGATAATCAGTAATTTGCTCCAGATCTCCCAGTGGCGGAGTCAGAATCAGGCCTGGGCACTTGACCACTATGTGCTACCGCTTCTCATAGATGTGTCTATTTCATTTGTTAATTTTGTTCACGTAGTAAAACACTTGGAATCTCCATTCTTTTTACCCTAATTTAAATGTAATTCCACCAAATTTGGTTATCTGGTCATGTAAGATTACTAGCAGCTAACTGGAAAAGTTCAGAGCAAGGCTCCTGTAAGCAGAAAACATTAAAAATACAGAAAGTTGAAACAGGAACTAAAAGTTTAGCAAAACAGGATTATCCACAGTAAGAAAAAGATAAACACGGTTTGGGGAGGGAGGGAGTAGAAATGTGGAAATGGTAACCACCATTTGTTAAATACCTATCACACGCCAGGTTTTTGCCTTCATCATCTGCTAATCCTTACATGCCCTGCCACGCAGGCTGTTATATCCCCATTTCATGAAGTTCAGCAGCCTGTTCAAGTTCTCACAAAAGAAGAGCCAGGTTTATTGGGTGCAAGGTCCATGCTCTGAAACAATGCACCACACACTGCCTATCTTGCATGTATTAAGAAACGAAGGAAGGAAAGAAAATCTTATAAAGGTTTCTATAAAAATGATTACACTGGAAATGCTTTTTGGCATTGAAGAGGGCTAATAAGCTTCGGTTATTGGGAAAATTAAAATGAAACAAAATACATTTGATGGTGGTAAGTGAGGTGTTATAGCACTTTTTTTCAACTTTAAAAGATCCAAATTTTAGGAAATCCTAAATTGAGAAAATCTATAAGCTAAAGTTGTACAAATAGGGGATTTTCATTTGATATCCTATCTTTAAATTGTCTGGTATCTTTTTTTTTAAAAGTACCAATATTGGAGTTTTACTTATTGAACAGTCTTAGCAAATACAAGGCACTGTGCCAAGAAATAAAGAATGGCATGAGAATGCCATTTGGAAGGGTTACAAATTCAAAACACAAATGTGTGAACGTGCACACACACAGAGAACTCAGTCATATACTTTCAGTTAGACAGCAATTAAATAGAAGGGCTGTGCTCGTCCCATCATACAACAATTGTTTTTCCTGCATCCCTTATTGCCTAAAGACTATTGCAAATGGGGAAATAACAGGAAAGCATTCCCACAAAGAACTACTCTAAATAATATATATAAAGCTATAATCCTAGCACTCTGGGTGGCTGAGATGGGAGGATTGCTTGAGCTCAGGAGTTCGAGACCAGCCTGAGCAAGAGCAAGACCCTGTCTCTACTAAAAATAGAAAAATTAGCTGGGCACTGTGGTGTGTGCCTGTAGTTCCAGCTACTTGGGAGGCTGAGGCAGGAGGATTGCTTGAGCCCAGGAGTTTGAGGTTGCAGTGAATTGCAATGATGCCACTGCACTCTAGCCAAGGCAACAGAGCGAGACTTTGTCTCAAAAAAAAAAAAAAAAAAAAAAATATATATATATATATACATACACACACACGCACGCACACACACACAATAAAACTGTTCTGTATATGATCAAAAATTTAACTAGTTAATGGAAGTCTAGTTTTCTTGTGATGCTGAAAATATGCTTGTGCTTCATTTAGCTGTAACTCAAGAAGCATATTATGCCACTTAGAGCTGCTGACTGAACAATGCTTTCATGCACGGCCTCCCCACTCCCCATTCTGTACCCCTTGCCCGGTGTAAGCCCTGGTGCCCACTTAGGCATGATTACCCCTGGTGCAGCCCTGCCATCGGTGTCTCTCTCAAGGGAAAGAGCTTGGGGTAGACGATGGTAAACATGGGCTCGCTGCACCGGTGACAGTGCCCCAGGGGGCAGTGCAGCAGCTCCAGGAGACTTCTGGGTAGCGAGATGGGAGACAGAAAGTTCAGATCTGGAACACAAGAGAAAATCATGCACACAAGTAAAAAATCAGACTAACTTAAACTAGGCTTTTAAAAATATTTCTCTTTGTTATGAAATGAGTTTAGTTAAAAATACTTCATGTTGAAAATTCTGTTACTTGATAGGCACTGAATAAAAATCTAACATTATTTGGAAATGAAAGATTTTTTTACGTTTTTAATACTTAAATTTTTAATATTTTAATTTTAAAAGAAAATGTAAATCCACTCTTTTAAAAGCAACCAGATGCTGTCCTGAGGTAGAGGCAAGGAAAGAAAAAAATCAAATATTTTTTAAGAACAAAGATCAAAAAGGCATCAATTTACCCAGAGATTTTGCAAGTTTATAAGAGTTAGACAATTCAAAAAGGACTCAGACTGAAGACTGAAACTGACTTTCATTAAGTTTCCCCTAAATCTATTAGGCATTTAGTATCAATCAAGCATCAATCAGGGCTAAATCATATTTATTAAAAAGAATGAAACGTGAGAAATCAAAGAATGAAAAATAATAAAACCAAGCTTTTCCTTGTCTCACTCCCATGAGCTGTCATTAATAAAAATAGGGAGCTCCCTTCCCAGCTTAGTCTGAGCTACACAAAAGAGACATTTAAAGCAAAACATCCCAGCGGCCCAGGAAACCTTGGGTACAAATTTGTAGTAGGTTTCTACTGATGATAAACAGCCAGTACAGAGAGAAATGGTCATGCTAAGGTAAAATCTAAAAATTATTGACTCATCTTTGGAAAGGAAATACAAATCATCTTCTTATATTTTTATATCTGTCCAGACTTAACCACTCAATAATCACTTAGAAAAATGTAATCTACTCATAGGTGAATAACTATAGTTCTTTGTTTAGTTTTAAAAAACAACTTCCTAGACATTCCTGGGAAGCTAATGTTAGAGGTTTTTGTATGGATTCCTTTTTTCTTTTTTAAGCAAAGACAAAACATTTAGCAGCTTCCAAAACACTTGAAATGTATTTTTCTTATTAATATTGCCTAGTGCTTTCTTAAAGCATTTCAGACATACACCCCACAATACCTGTAAAATCTATATACTGCCAAATCCTTTCTAAAATATAATAAGTTGGCATGCTGTGATAATACTGCCAAAGACTCCTGATATTTCTTCTTCTTTAGGTATATACATTTCTCAGATATGAGGAGGCTGCAAGGCAAAAATCTGCTCTGTTGGAAGAAGTATCCAAATTTTCCCTACTGCCAGCCTTTCACTTCCACAAATATATTCTCAAACACCAATTTCTTTCACTTAAATCACCTAGTTTAACTGTTAATCACTGTCCTTTGCAACTGAAGACCATATTCTAACAAATGCTTCTCTGTGTCTGTAGGGGGTGCTAAAAGGATCAGTGTTAAAATATTAAAGCTAGTTTTCTTCTAAGAAAAATCCCATGGCTGGTCTGAAGATACTGAGTTATCTCACTTGATTGTTCGCATTCAGTTACAGATTGAACTCCTTGTTCTACTCTTTCCCCCCTTCTCACTACTGTACTTGACTAGTCTAAAAAAAAAAAAAGAAAAATGTCATTGTGCAACAATGTAAATGTATTTAATATGCCACTGAAATATATACTTAAAGATGGATAAATGGTAAATTTTGTGTTATGTATATTTTACCACAATAAATTTTTTTTTAAAGATGAAGGCCAAACCAGGCAACATAAAACATAATTTTTATGCTCACTGAATGAGAGACAGAAGAAAAAGAAAAGTCCCACGTACCTTTTAGAAAGCTGTGGTAGGTATGATACAGACTTCTCATGGCCAGCTCTTGCAGAGGCAGGACATGATCATGCTCTGTCCCGATGGCCTTCACCTCGGCTGGGAGGAAAACAGTTAGTTGCCCTGATGAGAAGGAAAGTAGCTTCACCTCGGAAACTTGAATGGGAGCACCACAGCTGCAGAAAGACACATGTTCACAGTAGTATTAGCAATAAGGAAAAGAACATGGGCGCCAACAAAATGTGTTAATCAAAATATACATTTGAAAATTTATGACACTGCTGAATTGCCAGAATTCTTCTCAAAGTGAACATATGCTATCTTGGGTTCCTTAATAAAACCTGGCTCATAAATCTAAACTCATCAGTTGGAACTCTGCTAAATCATTGCTGAGGCCCAGCCATTTCCAGCAAGGATAAACTTTAAAGTAACTTTCCTTCTTAGGAGCTGCACAATTTGCTTTGCAAGCTCTATTTTTTCTCATTTTATTTTTCTCACACTCTCCAAATGTGTGTTTATTGAAACTTTCAAAATTAAAAGGATAAAAAGAGTACTTTGTTGAGTTATAGTATCTTGGTTTAATACATTTTTTTGTGCAGAAAATCTTAAACCCACAAAGCAAATAGATTTTGAATGGCATAAGATAACTTTATTGGATCCTTCCGTAAACTTGTGGGGAAAATATTCCTGGCATATTGAATAAGCCAAGTCATACCCTGTTCCTTGCAGCCACTCATAACCTGATGGCAGAGATGTCCTTGATCCTTTAGCTGCAGAGTTACCAAATCTCAGGAGTCAAATCTCATTCTACCTCTTGTCAGAGACCAAGAGGGTGACCTAAAAGCCTGGATGCTTTTCTTTACTAATGACAAACGGGTGCCAACAAACCTTGACTCTCTGAAAATAACATGAGATAGTATCAGTAACCTTGACCAGAACAGGCAATGAAGCACAGGGCACAAGACTAGAAGACAGAAGCCCTTGACTCATTTATTTGTTAAAAGTTCCTTCATTTGTTAATTCCTTCTGTCCATCAGGAAACATTTCCAGAGCACCTACTATATGCCATTCAGTCAGGATACTTACATTAATAAAACCAAGATGACCCCCTTACTTCAGGAGAATAATTACAATACAATTGTTCTAATGTGGGGGCAAAGAAGGGGTGACTGAGCAGGGATTTAAGGAAGATTTTAAAGAGGAGTCAATATCTGACTTAGAGCTTAACTGATTTCACCAGGAATAAATGGAGAGCTCAAGGTACTAGTATTCCAAACACAGGGAAGAGCATGAAGCCTGAAAGAATATGGCTATGTCTGTAGTTTCAAGGGGGCTGGAAAAATGGACAGAGGAAGAAGGCAGCCAGGAATATTAGCTGAAATTAGATGGTTTTAATTCACAGGGAAGATGGTTAGATTATTTTTACAAAACTATCTGGCCACAGTATAGTGGACAGGAAGGATATTGGTAGCAAACAGGTAAACACCAAACACAGAAGGAAACAGGAATGAGGAAATTGTTAGGGTTTGGAACGTGAGAGCTTGACATAAGTAGAAGAGGTATGGAATAACCATTGTGGGTAAGAAGCCAGTAGCTTTCTTTTAACTTCCTAAAGCAACTAATTTATACTTTCAAATCACTGGTAATTTAGGGGCTTGATCTATTTTAAATAGAAATCTCATCAAATTTTAGAAGCAGAAAAGTAAGTCATGTGAGGTGGGCTGGACAAATTTCACTGTTTTATACATAGATTTATTTTTATTGATTTGATCATAGGAGTTCTAGTTTTTAGCCAGGAATGTGTTTTTTAAAAAGTTATATAAAAACAATTTAATATTATAAATTTAAATTGTAAAAATAGTACATGATTATTGTTATAAGCCAAACAATATAGAAAATGAAGACAAAGTGAACAATTTCCCCTAAGTTGCCCTCTTTAAGCCCTCTGTCCCCAAAGTAATTATTAATAGTTTTATGTTTATCATTCTACTCTTTCATATATGCTCAGGCAAAAATTAGAAAGAGATCCTCTCTTCTCACTTATTTTTTTCCAACAAATAGGATTACACAATTCTGTAATGTGTTTTTGGCTCAAGTATTCCTTCAGGTCAATCAAGATAAACTTAGAGAATTTTTTTTTTTTGAGACAGGGTCCTGTTCTGTCTCCTGGACTAGAGTGCAGTGGTGTCATCATAACTCACTGCAACCTCAAACTCCTGGGTTCAAGTGAGCCTCTTGCCTTGGCCTTCCAAAGTGCTAGGATTGCAGGCATGAGCCACCATGCCTGGCCTACAGAATTCTTTTTAATTGTTACATAATATTCCATATTATGGATGAACTGTAATTCACCGTGTTCACCCTGGTTTTTTCAGTGTTTTCCTTTCTACTACACAAACAGCATTACAATAAATTTTACATACATTCCTATGCACAAATGTTATTATAAGATAAAATTCCCAAACTGGGATTGCTGGCCATGAAAACTGATAATTTTAAATGCCTGAGATCTTTCCAAAAAGGTTGTTACGAAAGTATCCATTTACCCACACCATCATCATAACCAAATGTTATCGATCATTTTAGTCTTTTGTTAATCTGATTAATGAAAACTATCTTCCTGGTTACTAATGAGTTTTATCACCTTTTGATATGTATACTGGCCATTTACATTTCCTCTTCTATGTGCTATCCATTTATATCCTTTGCCTAATTTTCTATTGAATTAAAAAATCAATTTGTAGGTACTTCCATATTGGTAGTAACAATCCTTTGCATACGTGCTGAAATATTTATTTCCAAAATTATTTTTCCCTTTTTTTCTTTTTTTTTAAATGTGGCTTCTGTGGGGCAAAAGGACCAGGCTGCACTTCAGGAGACCCAGAAATATTTTTGCCTTTTAACTTTGCAAACAGTGCCTTTTGCCATTAAGCAGTCATTCTTTTCTGATGTAAAATGTATCCATTTATTTGCTGCATGGCATCTATATTTTCTGACTTTCTTAAAAGGGTTACCCTAATTTGAAGACTGTACATATATTATCCTAAAGTTTCTTCTAGTATGCTTATTGTATTATTTTTACATGTAGATGTTTTATCTATTTGTCTTTCTTGGTATATGATATGAAATAGGATTCAACTTTTTTCTTCCAAATGGGCAAATAATGTTGGTAGCATTATTAAATAACTGTTTAATTCATCTCTGAACTGAAATGTCCTCTTTATTATATTAAGTTCCCATATACCCTTGCATTAGTTTCTGGAGTCTCTGATCTGATTCAGTGATGTATTTGCTTAATCCTATGTCAGTGCTACATTGTTTTGATTACAATAGCTTTTTAGAAGCTTCTATCATCTAAGTCTGCCATAACTATTCTTGTTCAAAATTTTTCTTACAATCTCAGTTACTATTCTATTTAACTTTACAATTATTTTACCTAGATCTCCCCAAAACCTCCTAAGGATCTGAATTAGAATTAACACTGATTTATATGTTAATTTGAATAAGATAGGTAACTGATATTGCCAGTGGGGATATAAAATCATACAGTTATTTTCAGAAAGTTTGACAGCTCCTTAGAAAAATTAAACACATACTTACTATATGATCTAGCCACTCCGCTCATGTTGTATTTCCTTATTGTATTTCATCCAAGGAAATGAAAGTTTAGGTCTATTAAAAGACTGTCTACCTATGTTCACTGCAGCTTTATTTGCAATAAAGCCAAAAACTAGAACCAACACATGTCCATTAACAAGTAAGTGGAGACAATCTGTGATATATTTATATGATGGAATACTACTTAGCAATAAAAAGAAATGAACTATTGATACACACTACACCATTGATAAATATCCATTACACTGAGTGAAAGAAGCCAGACCAAAAAAGTATATATACTGTTTGACTCCATTCATATAAAACTCTAGAAATGAAAATTAAACTACAGTGGCAGAACATAGATGAGTGGTTACCTGGAGATGGGATGAGGGGCAGGAAGGAAAGATTACCAAGGAGTAAAAAAACTCTGGGGTGATGGATGTGTTTATTATCTTAATTGCAGTGATGGTTTCAAAGGTGTATACACATGTCAAAACTGATCAAATTTTATACTTAATATACATGTAATTTATTGTACTGTATGTCGGTTATACATCAGTAAAGCTCTTTTTGAAAAACACAAGGAAAAGCAAAGCAAAATAAATAGAAAATAAGAGTAGGAGATCTTACAAGGTAAGAGATTAAATTGGAAAAGGAAACAAAGACAAGAAAGGATAAATAAAACCCAAAGCTGGTTCTCTGAAATGAAAAAAAAAAAATCAAATGTACTTTAATGTCCTGATTAAAGAAATAAGAGAGAAACTAAAAATATACAACATTAGGACAAAAAAAGACTAAGTCAACAGATAAGAGATTAAAAGATTTATAAATGAAGTTCCACTTCTTGTGATAGCAAACCAGGTAATAGTAACTAGCTGAGGATAATATAAAAAGCTGGATAAAATATCTGTTTTACTGACTCAGCATTCTGGAAAAATTATGGAGGAAAGATCCAGGAAAAGACAGACACCCAAGAGATAAATCGGTATTTGGGGTTGCTTCTCTTCTGAGGGCTTGTCAATTACTGAAAAGACTGGAAGCTGAGCAGCATTTGACGGCCTAATGGAGCTAGAGGGACAATATTGGTGTCCAGAGCCCATCAAGGTGGAAGACTGATAAATCCCCCTCACAAAAAGGGGTTTACTCCCTTGGAGTAAATAGGAATTGAAAGTAGAGAGAAGCCATCTCAGGGACTGAAGCCTTATTTTGAATCATCTTAATCTGTGAAAATGGATTAGTAATTGCTAGCAACTGGAAACTCCTAGAAAACTGCCAGAAGGTTATACTGTATCAATCAGAGTCCAGCCAGGAGACAGAAACCACACCAGTAATTTGAATAGGGAAAATTGTAATAAGTGTTAACCAGTTTAAAAAGGCTGTTAATTACTAAAACGGCTATAGAAGTAATAATAACAGAAAGCAGCTACTCTCTCTAGAATTTAAGGAGTGTGAATAAGAAGTTACTCAGAAACTTGGAAACTTCTGGGAGCTCTTGAGAGTCTGTAAGTCTTGGGACCAGGAGATATGTTAGAGAAGACATTACAAATATCTGTATGTGGTTATCCAATAGGATGGCCAGATTTAAGAAAACAATTATTTAGGAAAATAATAGTCATCTGTTAAATAGAACTTTTGCAAATGTTATTTTTATGTCAACTTGGCAAGGCCACAGTGCCCAGATATTTGATCAAACACTAGTTTAGAGTCACTATGAAGGTATTTTTTTAGATTAACATTTAAGTAAGTAGATTGATTAAAGCAGATTACCCTCCAAAATGTGGGTGGGCTTCATCCAATCAGTTGAAGACCTTAAAAGAGCAAAGACTGAAATCCTCCAAGGAAGACAGAATTCTGTCTCCAGGCTGCCTTTGAACTTAAGCTGAAACATCAAGTCTTCCCTGGGGCTCCAACATGCCGGTCTGCCTACAGATTTTGGACTTGCTAGCTCTCACAATCAAGTGAGGTGAACCCTGACTAATACACATGGTAAAATAATATTATCTGTTTCCCAACCTTATAACCACACTATAGTATGAGAACCCTGGGCAAAACCATGAAACAATGAAAATGTAGTTTGAAAAGCAAGTAAGTCATTTATGAATTTACTTCACACTATTATTGCCTTAAAAGCTGCTGCTTCTTAACCCACTCATGGATAACTCTACATGGACACTATCCAAAGAATTTAACAATCTAGAATAACAAATAAAAGTTTAGAAAACAGAAAGCCAGCTTTGCGAAGTGGCAGTATTATAGCCAATGAGGTTTATCCAACGCACGATTATTGCTAATTGAAAACTTTTCCCAATACCCCAACAGGACTACTTGCAATATAGTCAGCATTGGCAATTTTTGATGGTCCCCATGGGGACTGAATAAAAAAATTAAAATAAATAGAAAGCCAGGTTTTTCCTAATGCTTTCCTTGTCTCTAATAATTAAAAACCAGGTGTTTGATTAAACAATTGAAAAGGCTCACATTAACAAGTAAGTGGATCCTCATTTTACACAAAGTTTAATTTCCCTTTAGCATTCTTTTAGCAGAAGTTCCTATTCTCCACCACTGGATGAAGCTAATTAAATGCATTTTGAGATGCATTTATCAAATGTCTTCTGTAACAAGTTGCAGCTATGTAGAAAGCAGGATGCAAGCAAAAAAAATTACACAAGTTAGGAACATTTCAGCTGTTCCATGGCCAAACCAGCTGCATCAGAGACTAAATACCCACTGTCTCTGCTCTCAAGGAGCTGGTAGAAAAGCCCAAACATACATATAGTGATGATTCTAGACAAAGGAGAAAAGGGAGGCAGCGTACAGTTATAGACGTTAAGAGGACAATGAATGATAACTCTACCACCACCTCACTTTGTGACGCTGGATGATGTACTTCATCTCTCTGAATTTTGGTTTCTTCATTTCTGAGATGGGGGTAATAACACAAGGGTTGCCAGGAGAATTTTGTGCAATAATGCAGATAAATCAATGAGCAGACTGCTTGGTACACAGGAAATGTTAAGCAATGTTTACAGCCATGCTTTCTTTTTAGTATTATCTATTGTAACAAATTAAGATTAGAGTGATGATATTCCAGGAAAAGGGAACAATATGAACAGGGATGCACCTCTGTGGACACACAGGGCCCATGGTTAAACAACAGTTCCCACCAGCTAGAGTGTGGGGTGAATGGAAGAGAATAGCAAGCGAAAGGAAGGCTGAAAAGGTGCCTGTTTTGAAAAGTGAGTGTCACTCATCTAAAACAAGAGTAATAATGAAGTGAACTGTTAGTAAAGGAGAGATGGAAGCCCCATGATATCCTTCAGTTCACAATGAAATGAAAGAATTATTAGCTGGCAATTATTAAACCTTGGTATCTTTGATTTGTAACAATAGTTTTTATTATTTTAGATTAAATGCTGAGGTAGCTACAAAAAGATTTGTACACTGAACCCTCAAGTGAGTTATTTAAATGAATTGAAATCTGTTACAAATATTAGTACCTTTGGCTTAGTAATATACCTAATTCATAACAATTATTGGGAATTTCCTTTCAACTCAATGCTTTCACAGCTGACATTCAATATTTAGCCCAAAACAGACTAAATGAATAGTGACATCATCTTGCCACTGAGATTTTGCCATATATGTGTACCAAAAAATGTATATAATTTGGCAAATTCATATGCATTTACATGTGCATATTCATATGCACTTACAATTCTACCTAACGAATGTGTTAAAAGATTTAAATTCCCTTGCCTGAAACACCCAAATCTAACTATCTTTTATCCTTCAGAAAGTACACTGCCCATTACTGTGGGAACAGTACAACAGTTACTTTAAAATCCTTGTCTGTCATTCGAACACCTCATGTTGGTCTCTGCTGATCACCTGTTCTTTTGAGAATGGGTAACATTTTTCTGATGTCATGTAATTTTGGAATGTCTACTGGATATTGTGAAAGTTATATTGTCGTGACTATGGATTCTACTATATTCCTCTAACACTTAAAAGGAGTGTTAACGTTTTTGTTTTAGCAAGCAATTAACTTTGTGGGAGTCAAACTGCAACCTCTGTCTCTTGAGTGACAGCTCAACTCGCACTTCAGTACTTTCAACTGTAGCCATACAGCTTTGGGCCTGACCCTTAAAGGTGTGGTTCAGGTGTTCAACATTGGTTGTTTTTGATGTGTAGGCAGCCCTCCCACCCCCAAATAAACACAGAGTATTTTTAGTCTATTAGTTTAACTCAGAACTCAGAATGCACTTCTCACACAAACAACTCTATTACCTTGAGTGGCTATGTTAACTAACCTTTAGAAGGTCATTTAACTAATCTGCACACAAATCCACCTATAATTGCTCATTATTTACATAATAAAAAGCAAAGCAGTAGCTTGGTTTTCTTTTTCTCATATAATCAAATAACTGGAAAAATAACCCTCCTATAGGATAACTTTAATCACAAAGTTTTCCTCAGTAAGCAAATATGCCAATTACCATTCTAAAATTCTAACAAAGGATGGACTTTTCTTTCTGGGTACAATGTAGAAGAGAAGACATTTACTCCTGTAGTAACAAAAAAAATTTTTAAAAACCAGACAAAATAAAGATCACATTTTCCGGGAGTCTGGCAGAGTATAGACGCAATGCAGCTGTGAAAGCGCCGCTCTGTGCGCTCCCAGTGGTTCTCCTCCTACCGTGTTTCCCCGAAAATAAGACAGGGTCTTATATTTATTTTTCCTCAAGAAGACACCCTAGGGCTTATTTTCAGGTGATGTTATTATTTTCCCCTCAAAGCCTCAGCTTGCAGCACGCACAGGATGGCCGGGACCTGACGGGGGAGCCGACCTTGTTGGTGGGGCTGCCCGCACCTTTCCGGTCACCTCTGGGATAGTAGCTGTCACGATGGGGCAGATGAGAAGGGCTGCTCCTCTTCTTTACCGCTCTGAGACAAAATGCATGGGTTGTGCAGATACGCTGCATAGCCACGCCCATCACTAGGTCTTATTTTTGGGGTAGGGCTTATATTGTGCAAATGCTTAGAAATCCTGCTAGGGCTTATTTTATGGGTAGGTCTTATTTTCGGGGAAACACGGTAGTAGTCACTCCCTGTGTTGTTCCCTCCCTCCATGAATAGGCTTCACCCATGTAATTGGTGAGATATAACAGAAATGATATGTGTGGCTTTGAGGCTAGGTCATAAAATACAGCTGCATGCTTTACATTTCCATCATTTATATATCATTTTCTCTACTGTTGCTCTAATTCTCTTAGATTCTTAATCTGAAAATGGTACTAAATTGTTTCAAAGATACTACAGGACAGCTGAAGCTACTGTGTTCTTATATTCTGGGTCTACATCTGGACTAGATGCAACATGTGACAGCAGTGAAGAACCAACTGAGCCTTTAAGTCTCAGTTTCCTTAAAGAGAATTAACGCCAAATTTGTTCAACTATTTAGTGTTCATTTCACTCCCTGGCTAAATTAGAAGGTCCATGAGGACAGGCACTTCACTGTTTTACTCATCACTGCATATAACCATTATTTAGCACAGTGACCCAACAGAGTAGTCGCTCAATAAATGCTCATTGAATGAACAACTGAACCAAGATCCTTGTTCAGAATGAAAAAGGGTAATTTCTAGGCCTCAAATACACTTATTATGCCCTTTCTGTTTGACATTCCTCAGAATGTTGTTCTACCCCTCTCCCCTTCCCATTCCCTAGGCTGGGCAGTAAGCACCACCACCTGACTTGGAACTGGGGGTGGGGGCTCCCTCTACACATATTCAACAGAAAAAAGGGAACAGAAAAAAGTGCTCCTTAATTCTGTTGTCATGGCTTCAGCAGTTATCATCTACTGAAACACTGAACACATTCGCCATAGAAATATTGTATAACTTTTCAGGTGCAAAATAAGTTAAATAACCTTTTAATGAGCTGGCTCAGGAATGTAATGACCAGAACTGTTTCTATAAAAACGCATTCTGAGTTTTGAGTTAAACCAACAGACTAAAAATGCCTTTTGAAGCATAGTCTGTTTGTAAGTGGAACTGCTTATGCCCCCAATACTAACATTATAAAACTGGTTATTTGATACTATCATATTAATAATTTTATTTATTTATTACTAATGAAAGAAGACCTTAATAATAATAAAAGTGTAGAATATTAGCTAATAATTTGTATGTTTTTCCCCACTATTTATTTTTTTAAAGCTTTGGAACTCTCATAAAATTTACTACCACTGCTACCAGATACCAAGTCAAAGATTAAAAAATATCTTTCTACTTAAATAGCAGAAAGCACAAATAGCATTTTCTAGTAGTCAATAACATCAACATCTAAACATAAAAGTAGAAGGCTCTTTATCTTAAATAAAAGTTATTCCTTAATTGTGATAAGAGACTTGGATCACATTTTGGTGCAGTCCCCGAAGGTTCTGGCGTGGGGAAAGTGCCTTCAGCTTTGGAGCTTCGTGCATCACTCCGTGCATCATGGTCATCGAGGGCATTTTACTCACCACTTGGAAGAATTAGGCTATATTAAAATCCTTTAATAACTTATTAGGATTAATGACTATGTAATATCATAGTTGTGACATAATCAGCTATAGAAAAATCACTGAGCCAAAAACTAACCTATTCTCGTCTGCTTCACAGAAAGTTCTGGAATACATCTTTCGATTTGGATTTCATCTCTCGATTTGGATTTCATCAGCCTATACAGGCATTGAACTGATCTAGGACTTTCCCAAAGTAATAACTGTACAACTATTCCTAAGAGAAGACATCAATGCTAGGACTGTCCTCTCTGGAGCAATCACAGCTCAGTGCCTACCCCCTGGAGTCATGATGTGATAACAGGGGAGTGGCTGTCCTCCATCCTCTATGCACAAGCTTATTGTCATCCCTTTTCTTTCCAGAACTACATATACCGTGTTTCCCCGAAAATAAGATAGGGTCTTATATTTATTTTTCCTCAAGAAGATACCCTAGGGCTTATTTTCAGGGGATGTGTTATTTTTTTAAGTACGGTACAACAATCTACATTTATTCAAATATAGTTAAGTCGTCTTCTTCTGGAACATCATTATAATTCTCCAAATCCCGAATTCCATCCTGAATTTCTTGCAACTCTATTTCCTTTAGAACCACTGGCCGCTATCTCTCATGTCGAGCAATAGAGCTCTCATGGGGCAGATGAGAAGGGCTGCTCGTCTTCTTTACCACTCCGCAACGAATGCATGGGTTGTGCAGATACGCTGGGTACGCATGCCCATCACTAGGTCTTATTTTCCCGGTAGGGCTTATATTGCGCAAGTGCTTAGAAATCCTGCTAGGGCTTATTTTATGGGTAGGTCTTATTTTTGGGGAAACACGGTAGTATGGGCCAGATTATTGCAACACGTTGGAGATTGGAAGGGGACAGTCAAACATGCTGGTTAGGTACCCTCAAAAGTGTTCCTTTGGCTGCTTAAGTGGGGAAAGTAAGCCAGTCAAAAGCAGGTCCTGGTAGTTGGTTGAGTGGTCCATCTTAATCCCAGCCCACTCTAGGAAACGCTTTACGGTGGTTCTGTCCCAGTGTTGTAGAAGGAGAAGCTGAAGTCATCTTTCCAAAAGCTTGACTAAGAAGGAAAAATTATTGCTGCTCTAAAACTAAACACCCATTAACTGAAATAACTGTTTTGGTTGATAGAATCATGACTTATTTTGAGGGTCTATCTCACATGTTGAGTTCTATTGGTAAACCCTAGATACTAGGGCTGTTTCTGTAGTAAAACTGTCACTGCAATGGAGTTTAGAGAAAGAAAGTCTTTTAAATTAATGCTGATTTCTCCACTTTCTGTGACTGACACCATTGAGTTTATGATGGTACCTGTGGCAACATATCCATATATCAAACCATCACATTGTACACTGTAAATATACACCATTTTGTCAATTATACCTCAATAAAGCTGGGGAAAAATAAAGCTGTTTATTTCCATTGAAAAAAAAAATAAGGTGCATGTGGATTCCTTTTTCTCTAGACTGGAAAATAAAAAACTTACTGAGTGAACTCAACATGCAATATTCTAAATTGCTTGTCCAATATTCTTAGTTTCTAAGGATATTTGTTTTAGCATATTAAGGCCAATGACAAAATTGAGTAGAATTATCAAAAGTAGTTCATCAGTTTTTGAATTAAAAATGTGAAATCAGCCTTACCCACTGCACCCGATGACTTTATTGTACAGATAAGATGGCAAGCCTTTCAGGTGAATGTTGTTATCCACATACACATACTGTAGTTCTCGAGATCGACCTAAATCTGGATTAGAAAGAAAAGTGCTGTAATTCCTATAAATAGGCACCATTATAATATGAAATATAAAAATTAATTCATAATATTAGAAATATTAAAAAATTTCTATTCTGGAAAAAAATGTGGGTTTAATTGTGAGTGTGAAATTATGTCAGCTGCAATATTAGATTCTGTATTAGAAAACATGACTGTGGGAAAATTACTTAACCAACTTAGACCTTGGTTTCTTAAACTGTAAAATGAGATAACTAGGACTAGAATATTACTAAATTTCCTTCCTGCATAAAACTTCTATGATGTTTTATAGACAATTTCAATTTAAAAGTAAAGTTTTCTGTAAGTCATTTATTTTCATTTTGCTCCATAGAAAATGTTATACAAAGTAAGTTGATGGGTCAGCCTAAATGAGCCTAGTTCTGCCCCTTGACAAAGACTCTTTGCTTGCAAACTTTAGTCAGGTTCCTAAACGTTCTCCCAGGTTCATTTGTGGACTTCCTTGTAAAATCCAGTTTTAGCAAAGAAGCCTGTAAGTCAGTTTAGCAAGAACCTCTCTCTGGATATCTGATTGGGTTTCTCCCCGTCCACCATCCACAGGTCTGCTCACCTTGTCTTCAGCAAGAATTCTGTTAGGTCACTTTAGGCAGAATCCCCCCTTACTCCTGATGTTACCTCTTACTAATTTTCCATCCACTACCCCCACCGTGTTCCTTGGCTATAAATTCCCACTGCCCATGCTATATTCAGAGTTGGTCCACTCTCTACTCCACTGCAAGACCCTGTTGCAGCGGTCCCCTTACCTGTGGTGATGGTTTCAAATAGTCTTCCTTAAAATTCTTTAATAGTGTCATTGAATAATTTTTTCTTTAACAACCCATATCAAGATTTCCTGTCTCCCCTCCCCTAGGCAGAAAGACAGGAGGTGGGTGAGGGAGGGCGAGGAATCGGGTGCTGGACAGAACTGCCCATGGCTGCAGGGTGAGGAAGAAGTGAAGCAGAACCCAAATCCCAGTCCCTAGTGAGGTGTGAAGGAGGATGGACAAGACCTGTGGGCCGGTGAGCAGGGGCTGGAATGGGGGCCCAAAAAGAAGGGTCTGTAACAAGAACAGGAATGGCAGAAAAAGGGAGAATTCAGATATTTCCCAGAGGTAGCAGGGCAACGGGGGCAGCAAAGACTGGACGAGGATTAAGTGAGGAAGTAAGGCTCAAAGTTCAGACGGAGATTTCCAGCCAGTGTAGGCAGCAGAGACACGTCCCACTGTCCAAATCATCCCTCTCCAACATGCTGAGGAGCAAAGAGCGTCCAACCAGCTCTCCTTTCCACTCCTAGCACTCACCTAGTAGGGCTATTTGTCTTTATTGTCACAGAGGCACACAACAGAGCCCTCAGCAGTCTTGCTAACCCTGTTCCCTGAAGCAAGAACATAATCTTTGAAAGGTTTTCTAGGGTTCTGCTTGTGAAAATAGGAAAAAGGGCTAGACAGCTAAATTAGGAGATTCTTAGATTAATTTACAGTTCAAAAGAAAACACATTTATTTACCCATTAAGGATCTTTTAGGCACTATTCTAGGCCTTGGGGATATAGATATGGATACAGCATTAATAGATTAACACAGACAGGAAATGAATACTGTAATGCAATATGGTCACTGTTATTAGAGAGGCTGGTGTAAAGCCTTATGGTTCGCACGTGGATTCTGGACAATTTGTCACAGGAAGTGGGAGGAGGGTAACACAAGGCTGAGGTGAGGATAGATTCCTGTGGGGGAGGGTGGGGAGGGCTGACATCACCTCCTTCTCCCTGCTGGTCCTGTTACAGTAATCCTGCCCAGTTATGAAAAAGAACCAAAACTTCCCTCAGAAGGGTTATGGCAATTTAAGTTCCCAACAGCAATGTATGAGAGCACCTGCTTCCCCATGGGAAGCAAAACATGTCATATCTTTTAAATTTTGACATTCTTATAGGTGAGAAATGATATCTCGGCATTGTTTTAACTTGAATTTTTCTAATATTATGAGTTTGAACAGTTAAAATATATGTCTGAGGGGCATTTTTACATATTTTTTTGTGAATTGTTTGTTCAAGTCTTCTTCCCATTTTTCTATCAGGTTTTTGGTATTTTGTCCCTCATTTTTTAATAGTCTTTTATGTATTAGTGACATTAGCCCCGTATCTGTGGTATATGTTACAAATATTTTTCCCCCAGTTTCCTGATGGTGTATTTTGTCACGCAAAAAATTTAAAAATCTTTATGAGTCAAATTTATCAATGTTTTTTTTTTTTGCTCTAGATTTTGAGTCATAGGTAGAAAACCTCTTCCTGTGACACTCAAGGTTAAAGCAGAATTCACCCATGTTTTCTTCTAGTGTTTGTATGGTTTCACTTTTCTTCTTTTTTACATTTAGATTCCTAATTCATCTGGAGTCTATTCTTATTATACATGTGGTATAAAAAGCACAGCTAATAATTGCTTTTTTTTACAAATGGTGATCCAGTTGTTTCAGCATCATTTATGAACTTTTTAGTCCATCTTTATTCCAGTACACCAAAAAAAAAATCATAAAGTACACAGATTCTAGAAAAGAAAAACTGTGTTGTTAAATCAAGCTGCAAACATGTAAAAAATAAAAGAGAGAAAACCCCAAAGATTTTCAATTGTTAGAATTAATAAATGAATTCAGTAAAGTTGCAAGGTACAAAATCAACACACAAAAATCAGTAGCATTTCTATACACAAATAACCTAGCAGAGAAAAAAAAAAAAATCAAGAAAATAATTCCATATATGGTGGCATAAAAATTTTTAAATACCTAGGGATAAATTTAATCAAGGAAGTAAAAGACCAGTACACTGAAAACTATAAAATACTGATGAAAGAAATGAATTGTGAAGACACAAATGGAAAGATATCCTGTGTTCATGGATGGAAAGAGTTAATATTGTTAAAATGTCCATATTACCCAAAGCAATATATAGATTTAATGCAATCCTTATCAAAATTCCAATGGCATTCTTCACAGAAATAGGAAAAAGAATTCTAAAATTCATATGGAACCACAAACCACCCCCAAATAGCCAAAGCAATATTCAGCAAGAAAAACAAAGCTAGATGCATCTCACCTACATATTTAAAATTATATTACAAAGCTATAGTATTCAAAACAGTATGGTACTGGCATAAAAAAAGAAACACAGACCAATGGAACAGAATAGAGAGGCTGGAAAGAAATCTACACATACACGGTCAACTAATTTTCAATAAGGATACCAAGAAGACACAATGAGGAAGGAAAAGTCTCTTCAATAATTGGTGCTGGGAAAACTGGATTTCCACACACAAAAGAATGAAAATCTCACACCATACACAACAGTCAACTAAAAATTGATAAAAAACTTAAATGTAAGATCTGAAACCAGAATCCTAGAAGGTAACACAGGAGAAAAGCTCATCAACATTGGCCTTGGCAATGATTTTTTGTATAACACACCAAAAGCTCAGGCTCCAAAAAAAAGAAAAATAAATAAATGAGACTACATCAAACGAAAAAGCTTCTGCACAGCAAAGAAAACAATCAACCAAATGAAAAGGCAACCTACAGACTAAGAAAAGAAAATTGAAAACTTCATAAAGGTTAATATCCAAAATTTATAAAGAACAGTTACAACACGACAGCAGAAAAATGAGAAGCCAGATTAAAAAATGGGCAAAGTGGCCAGGCACAGTGGTTCATGCCTATGATCCCAGCACTTTGGGAGGCTGAGGCAGGAGGATCGCTTGAGCCCAAGAGCTCAAGGTTGCAGTGAGCCATGATCGCACCACTGAACTCCATCCTGGGTAACAGAGCAAGACTCTGCCTCTAAAAAAAAAAAAATATGGGCAAAGAACCTAAACAGACATTTCTCCAAAGAAGTTATAAAAATGGCCAACAGGTATATGAAAGGTGTGCTCAACCTCACTAATCATAAGGGAAATGCAAATTAAAACCACTATGAGACATTACCTCATACCCCTAAGTATGGCTATTATCAAAATGACAAGGGAAAAAAAAAAAGATAAGAGATAACAAATATTGGTGAGGGTGTAGAGAAAAGGGAACCCTAGTACACTGTCAGTGGGAATGTAGATTGGTACAGACATTATGGAAAACAGTATGGAGATTCCCAAAGAAATGAGAAATGGAACTAACTACCATATAGTTCAGCAATCCCTCTTCTGGGTATATATACCCAAAGGAAATACAATCACTACTTTGTAAAGATATCTGCACTCCCATGTTCATTGCAGCATTATTCACCATAGCCAAGATATGGGAACAACCTAAATGCTTATTGATAGATGCACGGATAAAGAAAATGTGGTATATATTAAGCCTTAAAAAAGAGGGAGATCCTGCCATTCACTACAACATGGATGGACTGAGAGGATGTTATGCTAAATGAGATAATCGGGATACAGAAAGAAAAATATTGCATGATCTCACTTATATACAGAATTTTTTAAAAAAGAAATGGTTCAAATACACAGAGCTAGAGAAAGAAACAGTGGTTACCACGGGTGCGGGATGGGGGTGGTAATAAGGAGGTGCAGGTCAAAGAATGCAAAGTGCAGACATGTAGGATGAACAGGTTTAGATATCTAACGTACAACATGAGGACTAAAGTTAATAAAATTGTATTGTATTAGGGATTTTTGTTAAATAGATTTTAGCTTTTCTTGTCACAAAAATGTAACTACGTGAGATTATAGACATGTTAATCTGCATCTCTATAGTAACCATTTTATTATTTATTTGTATCCCATAACATTATATTGTAAACCTCAAATATATACAATAAAATTTATTTAATATATATGTATAAGCTTCTGCAATGGAAAATAACACTGAACAAAGATCATAAATCTAGAAAGGAAAAATGTGCATCCCATACACATGTTTTTATGTATTTTTTAGTGGGTAATGGTTTTAATAAAAATATTTTTGAGGAGTTTGCCTCCATTAAAGCCAGAAAAGTAGACTTATAATAAATTCTGGCTTTGATACAAATAAAATATGTAAACTTAGAAAAATGTCAAGTTTTAATAGACCCATTTTCAATTTTTGATTTTTTCAAGTACTTTAATGCTCTTGAAAAAAATCAAAATGTTCTAGAAAAAAAATGTCCATTTTTCCTTTTGCTTCATGCACCAAATGTCTCAACATGGCATTGCCAGATTTTGTCTTTTTTTTTTTTTGAGACAGTCTCACTCTGTTGCTCTTCCAGAATGCAGTGGCATCATCATAGCTCACTGCAAGCTCAAACTCCTAGGCTCAAGTGATCCTCCTGCCTCAACCTCCTGAGTAGCTGGGATTACAGGAGTACGCCACCACATCTGGCTAATTTTTCTATTTTTTGTAGAGACAGGGTCTCACTCTTGCTCAGGTTGGCCTTGAACTCCTGACCTCAAGCGATCCTCCTGCCTCGGCTTCCCAGAATGCTAGGATTACAGGTGTGAGCCACTGTGTCTGGCCCAGATTCTGTTTTTATTCAAAATTTTGATATTTTGTTTGCCATAGATGTCTTCGCATGAAATTTTATTTCTAAAAATACTATGTTAAAATATGATTTATCTTTAAAAAATAAAAATAAAAGGTATTAATCCAGAAGAGGTGTATCACTGAAGAATTAGCACACTGTGGGGGATAAGAAGGCCTATGTGTCTGATTGTTCACTTAGGAGGCCTGTGAGCAGAGCCTCCATTTGTGCATATATTAAATGCCATAACAGTACCTGGTCCTTCAACCTTACTAGGTTATAAGGATTAATGAATGTGAAAGCAATCTGTGAAGTTTAAATCACTATGCAATATGTTTTTTAATCATCAGAATATAGAATTACCAAAACATTGTACAGTGCTACTTTAGTAAACATGTATCGACATATCTGCTGGTATAAAAGGCTAGACATTTATAAACATAGATGGGAAAAATATAAATACCAGAATCTACTTGCAATGGAAAAGGCCTCAAAATTACACTAAGAATTCCTATTTTAAATTTCTTCACTACTCCTCTGATATGTATACAAATCCTTAATCAAAAATAGAAATTTGTAGACTTTAAAGGCATATAGAAAACATTCGAATTTTTTTAAAAAATGAAACTGCATTGATAAAATGCAAATAATCTCTGGTCTCGATGTACCTTTTGGAGCCCCTAGGGGGCTCAAGGAAAAAGGAAATATTCTTTCCTTGGGTTTAGGCAGTGATAAGGAGTGTAGCATGCTAATGAAGACAGCAAGAACACAGGCTTGGAGTCACGCAACCTGTGTTTGAATCCTTGTTCTACTTACTAGATCGTGGCCTTGGTTTTCTCATCTGTATAATGGGGAAAATAAAGCTGTCCCTCAAATTTAGTGAGAATTACCAACAAAGTTTAAAAATTATGAAGCATGATTCTTGGCACAGAGCCTTCTCCAATATATGACAGTTATTATTCTATTGTTAGTAAGTGACATATTTGGAAGTATGGCCTACATTAGAAGGCCAATTAAGAGAGAATCCTCTTTGGCATGCAGCAAATGGTACTGACACTTTTCTATACTTTAATTGCACAGAAAAGAATTGGAGACAACAGCTTTTAGAGACTGTGCTTCATTTCCTCAAGCAAGGATATAAAATGGGACATGACAGACGAAGCACCTCTCCTCTAATATACCACAAAAGAGCTTGCACAAATTAAATGAGGCAACATGCAAAGATCACACTACAAAGTTAAATAAAAGTTGACACTTGCTACTTCTTATATACTTTAGTCTTCTTTCCTATGTTAGTTTTATAGAGGAAAAAAATGAAGAATCAATAATTCAAAATGCTTTTTGGTTTAGGTCTTATCTCAGGGTCTCAACATTCCAGAGAAATTGGTTTGCACCTCCTGACCACTTTGTCTGGGGAATGTAATTTCTTATATATGCCCGTAATTGCACGAATGATTTTATATTAAAGCTGAAAGAAAACCAGTATCAGTTATGTTTGAATTTATTATACATTAGCCAGCATAATGCTACCTGGACATAAGTAATTAATACAGATACTTAAACTTTCCAAATAGCACAGTCTGATACAGAGTGAGTAAAGGTAGTACTGAAATTACATGATATAGTGGACTCTGGAGTCAGAACTGAGTCTGAATCCTGGTTTTCCACTTACTAATGGCTTCCTGACACCAGGAGAAATGAAATTCTCTGAGCCTGTTTCCTCCAGTAGAATGCGATAATCTCATAGACTGGCTGTGAAGAGCAAACATTGTATATAGTACCAAGCTTGATTCCTTGAAAAATAATTGGTGCTCAATACATTTAGTCTTTTATCTCCCTCTTCTGAATACAAAGAGAAGATCACAAAACAGCACAGAATTATGGAGAGAATCAGGCAGCTCTGTTGTTTTAGCTGATACAGCACAGCCTGCTGGTGAGGCTGAGACACCTATACACTCGGCAAGGTCACAGCCTGTAAAACTGGTGGTATGACAGCCTCATGAGGGCATGCTCTCAGCCCGAAAGCAGTCCACTGGCAAAAACCCCCAAGCACAATGAAATGGCATTTTTAATCATTATGAGGCTGAAATATGAGTATGTTCTTCATCAAAAAGCTTAGAGATATTTCTTACACTCTTATCACAAAATCTTAATAATTAACGTTGGAAGAGACCATTCATCTACTGGCCAATGAGGTTGTTTGTTTTCTTCCTTCTATTAATATTAATGCACCAATACCTTATAAGTATGCCATGCAATAATATTTTTTGAAGTTCTTGTGCAAAAACTCTCGGTATGTAAAATTTATAAAGCAAGGAAGTTGTCCATCTGCATAGATGCTAAAGCCATAAAGAACTTTTTCCTGCGGCTTTTTAAAGTACTGTACTATGTCTAAAATATTTCCCTTTTTCCTTCCAGACTCACAGATCAAAGTTTGCTACTTAGAAATTAGCAAAAGCAAGGACTGTTGCACAAAATCCAATTCCCTTTTTTTTGTTTGTTTGTTTTTTCAACCTCAAGGCTCTGGCATATGCTGCAGTCCACATGGCTGAAGATGGAACAAAAAGCTCCTGTGTGTTTAGGCTATTTCTCTTTTAAACATACTGTGAAAGCAAGCACAGACAGAATAGGATCTGTGTTTACTGCACACTGACCAGTATGAAACTCATCTATTTTTGTCAAAAGGTGAATGATACATTCTCTTCAACAAAATGATGAGGCAATAGAAACCACAACATCAAAGCAATAGGCCACAATAGGTTGTTGGAATGCCCTATCAATGGTAAATCAATTATCATAGTTCAATAAATCAGAGATATTATTAGTCATAATTACAACATTTTTAATTACTATAAAATGTGGGTTTCTTCACAATCAATTCAGAGTAATTTACAATGTATTCCAAAATAATTTTTAAAACTAATTTAAATTGCCTACATGCCTTTTATAAAGAGAACTCTTCAACCACTTTTTCAGAATAATCAATTTTTTTAAGTGCTAGCTTCTTTAAGCATACACACACTCCATTAAATCTTTTATATAGCCATAATTTTTCTGATCTATTCAGCTTTTACGAAATAAGACTTCAAAGTGAATTACAATTTAATAAGATACTTTATACACAGATCAATAACTGTTAAATTAAAATAAACTGATTTAATGAATTTGAATGACTGAAGGATTCCTTTGCTGTTTGTGTAAATATTCATGCTTCAGCATCTTTATTTCTGTTGCACAGTCCAGGTAACAAAGAAATGATTACCAATGGGCCAGGCACTGTGCTAGATGCTTAGGGTACAAATGTGAAGACACACAGTCCCTCCCCTTTCTTACAGTCTAATGAAAGAGTAAAAATAGTTCATGTTGACTGTGTGCTTCTGTAGTATTTGTGAGTGATATTTGTTTTATTTATTTTTATTTATTTACTTTTTAAGGCAAGCATGAAGTGAAGTTTACTGAGGGGGAGCAAGATAGGATTATAGAGCAAGATGTAGGTTTACAAAGTGTGATACACACACCATAGATGACGATCAGACCCCCTGTCGCAGCAGAAAAAGAACGATATTTGGCATGGGCAATATACGTAACCACAATATTTGTACCCCCATAATATGCTGAAATAAATAAATAAATAATTTCCCATGTCATTAAAAAAAAAAAGAACGATATTTGTTTTAAATGGATCTTAATTCTCACAATCGTGCTATGAAGTAGGTTCTAATGTTACCCTGTTACTGAGACTTAGACAAATTAAATAACCTTTCTAAGTCCAAGATTATACAGCTATTAAATGGTAGAGCTGGGATTTAAAGGCATGTCTGCCTGTTTTGCCATAATGTAAAGTTAGACAGCCTCCCCTAACACATCATTGCCATTTAAGGAGGGTACTCCCACAGAAGGTAGGGAGCAGGATGCACAGGGGTGAGGGTACACGAGGGCTGGTGCTGTGCCCGAGGCATCCAAGTATGATATCTTGAAGAAGACACTGCCAAGGAGATAAGCAATGTACAACGTATCTCTTTGCTTCCCTTAAAAGACCAGAAAATTGGTGGGCTAGTTCTGACTTACAGATTTAGTGCAGAAATATCAAGAATTTCTTCAAAGAAGATCTTAGAGAAGGAGACTTCATGCTAATTGTCCAGCACAGACTCAGGAAATACAATAGCACCATGGCAGCCAGTATGAAGAGCAAAATGTCCTCACTCTGCATTGCACATTCATTTGTTGCTCAGTTGGACTTATGCCTGGTTTTTTTTCCGTTTGTTTGATTTATTTTGAGCTTAAGAACCTTACTGAAAACCTATGACTGATGAAACTACAGATTTTTGCTTTTAACTCAATTCACAACATCTTCCAGACTTCAGTAGTACTGCACATTCTTGTCACTATTTAAAAAGCTATAAAATCTAGGATGAGAATAACAAAAAACTTTGCTGGTAAACATTCTGCTCATGTTTCTAGCCATCATATTACTTATTTTTCTACACTGCTCATCTTGTACTTTAAGAATGAGCAGCATCTTTGTTAGTATAGTGGAAAGGAAAACAAAGAGTAGCAGTTTTTTTTCTTAATTGATATTTAGGAGAACAAGGCTCACTTTCTTCATATTAATCACTTACCACCCTCAAATCCTATTCCCAAACTATTTATACACTTGTCCACTTAAAGCTCACCTAACCTAAGTGCATTTTTCTCTTCATACAGTAGCATAGTAAGTCAATGTCTGGCCCATGCTACAGAAGCTATATCACATCATCCCGTTAACTCTCTAAGAAAACCTAAGGCAAGAGCAGAAGTCTTACACAATGAAAGAAAAATAAAGCCCTGTCATGAGAGAATGGAAAAGGCTCAGATGGGTAAGCAGCACAAGGGTAAAGAAGAGTTTCTGTTACAAATACTTAGAGAAAGAGCTCAAAAAGGAGCACTGCACATTTGTTTTCTTGAAAAAAAATGCATTCCAGAATTATAACTTAACTCCTAAAACAAGATCTGTACAGATTTTAGTTAATAGACTAATTCTCTCACAATTCTTCCCGCTATTAGTTTTGAACCTTGTTTTCAAGACTTGCTTGTCTCCTTTTTCACCATGCCCTTGATTAAAGACCTGCCCAGCAAACCCTAAAGACGACAATTCTACTCACATGTTTGGGTCCCTCTTTGGAAAGCAGTTATCACACCTTCTACCCAAACGCAGGACTAACTCCAGCTTCCGGGACTTTTTGTTTGTACTAGAAGAAACTTTTTAGAACTGAAACTTATTTAAGGCCACAAACTCTGCAACTTAGTACCATTAAATAATGACATCAAGGCAGTAGTTCGTCAAACTGCAGATCAAATACATTCATAGTTCAGTACAGTACAGTTTACACAGATCTCTAAGTCTGAGATTTAAAAATAATTAACTGATTTCTATCTCATTTCAATACTGGTTTGAAGTTTGAATAGTTTTACTGTGTGGATTTAAATTTTTTATTTATAAAAGAGTAAATAGCAATTCTTTTCCTGACTTCCTAGGCAAATATAGAAAAAGAGGCAATAGAAAAAACAAGTACAGTTAATAGCTTTTATATGCCATTTACAATAGAAAAGGGATTTCAGCATGTGTTCTAAAAATGCCTGGGAGCTAATGTCTAAAACTGCACCATTACTTGCCATAAACTTTTTTCTACACAAGGTACCTAATTCCTACAAAGGAAAAACAAGTACCACCACTACAAAAGACTCCTATTATGTGATAAATGGCCAGTTGTACACCTTATCAAAGCCAGGGTATATGATTCTGTAGCCGTGGCTAGAACCTGAATCTCTAGGTTTGTTACCTGGTACTTGTCCACTATAATTGCTCCATAACCTGTGGGTTAGTGTAGCAGGTACATTAATTTTTGAAAAATCTATTTTTATTTGATATTTTTCAAATGTCATTGCATTTTGTAGCAAAAGTCCTAGAGACATAGAATAACTCTTCTTGAGAAAATAAATACTTCACTACTATTAATAGTATCTCCTAGAAACAACTCTGAGACTGGTTTAGAAACCCAGATAATTTCTCATTAGCAGGAAGCTAGTCTCTACTAACTTTTGGGCTTACTACATGGTAGTTTAAGCATAGGCTATTCTGTAAATCTCAATGTCATGTGCCAAATGTTCTTGGTTAAGAATTCATTCACTGTTTTCTAAATTAACATTAGATAAAAATTCTACCTGCTAACATGGGTGCAACTTTTGTTTTCTTAAACTATAGAAGTTACTGGCATTGAGTTTGGCTGACACAGCACTTCCTGGGGGCTAATTAAAGCATGTTCTTCCATAGCCAATTTGTACATGGGCAACCTTACAATCCTTATATCTATTATTCAACATTAAATAAGCTGTAAGCATGATGGAATAATTAGGCTTATTAATTATGCAAGAGAAACCAGGAGCACATGGCAAAAAAGCCTTAGAGAACGAACTCTATATTTCTCTACACTTTCAGAAGCCACGAGATGAGTCACAATGCTAAGAGTTGGTTAACAGAGCTATATTGAATCAATAACAAATATTCAAGTTTCAAGGCCTCTACTAAATTTCATAGCACTAGGCTCAAGTGACTGCTTTTCTCCTCCTCCTTGCTGGTAGTCACCACTGTGAGCAAAGCTTCTGTCTGTAGACTGATCTGTCACTCAATTGTCATGGTATAGTAATAATAGGAACATTCTTCTTTTTGATGCATCTTTTCATCTTAAGAAGAATATAGTCAAAGAGTCTTAATGATTTCGACAGTATTACAAGTGACTTAAGAAGATGTACTCACAGAGCATTAATGGGTTAGACAGTATTACAAGCAATTTAAGTCATCCTTACATATAGTTTCTGTAGTTGCCTTTTGAAGAGGATATAATCTGACAGTCCTTTATGAAGCCTCATAAAAGCTGGTTTTCTCGCAAGTCCAACTTCTTTGTCAAGAAACTGAATCCAGTATGTGGCTCCCCAAAGTAAGATTCCCACCTGCCATCACAGGCAGAGATATCACAGCACTCATTTCATAAAACTTTCAAGTTCCTGTATTATGCTCATACTAAGCATAGAAGCCTTCTAATACTTGAAAACTTTAGGGCGTGTGTGTGTGTGTGCGCGCGTGTGTGCGTGCGCAGAGCATCTCCAAACTACTGTAAGGAGACAGCCCTATTTGCCAAGTTTCTCAGAACAGTTCAGTTCTCTAGGGAAAGGCAGCACCCACAGCTGCGTGCTTTGACTCTCTCCAGGACAGTTCTCAGCATTAGATGGCTTTGGTTTATCAGAAAAGAGTTCACAGGAAGGTTTCAAGTGCACAAACTTACTTATTTTCTTACGGAAGACAACTGAAATTCCTTTTCAAACCTGTCTTCAAGGTAGGAAAAAAAAAATCCCAACAACAAAAAGACAAAACTGAGGAGACAGCTGATATTTTGGACAGCTTCATTTTCTTCATCTTCATGGATTATCCTGTCTCCAGTCACCTGTAGCCTTCCCTGGGTGACCTTACACTGCAGTTCTCTAGTTGTCTCAGCCATTTCTTTACAAAGAACATCCAAAGAATATACCAAATGTAGAAAGGCCACCAGTGCTTGTATCTGCTCCATGACCCTTTCTTTCTTCTGTTCTCAAAGAATCCAGATTTAGACTAGGGCAGAGCATTGCTTCAGGTAGCCTGCTTCTTTTTTACTGGATAATCTTCACCATCATCATCTTCCTTGTATGTTTTTCTACAGCAAGGTAAAACCTGTTCACAGGCCTGTGTCCTGCCAGGGATGTGAGCCTGTGAGCCTGCTCTGTAACAGTTCTACTCATCACTGAATATTGAGTACTGAAGAAGGGATGCCCTTAGCCACACCAGCATTCAGCACAGTGCACACAGAAGATGCCCTAGTAAATAAGGGAGGGTGCCAAGGTGGAAGAGCAGCCAGGCAATGTGCAGCACTCAATTATCCACCCAACAACCATTTCCATCACCTACCAGCCACTGCAAGTCAGGTCCTCTGTGGCTGCAAGCATTCAGCATGACACAGTGTCATCCCCCAACACCCTAAATGGTAACAGTGCTCAGGTTCCTATGGGAATGGTTTTAATTTATTCTTCCAGCACCGCTGTCACCTCAGCACATGCTCAGCTGTGTCACAGCTAGAACAAAGGTAGGAATGACCAGCAAATGACTAGAGGAATGAGGAGCCAGGGCTGTGGAGCTGCAGTGAGGTAGGGAGAACAGGCAAGGAGAAGGGGATGAAAAGTGGCAGCAGTAAACAAAGGTAATTCAATTTAAAAAGTCCAGTTGTAGGTAAAAGACCTCTACAGGGAGAACTATGAAACACTGTAGAAGGAAATAGCAG